>OZ038481.1:119947369-119992369 GCA_964036315.1 Acanthosepion esculentum
TAATTGTTCCGATGAACCGTTCGTGGTAATTGTTCTGATGAACCGTTCGTGGTAATTGTTCCGATGAACCGTTCGTGGTAATTGTTCTGATGAACCGTTCGTGGTAATGGTTCCGATGAACCATTCGTGGTAATTGTTCTGATGAACCGTTCGTGGTAATAGTTCTGATGAACCGTTCGTGGTAATTGTTCCGATGAACCGTTCGTGGTAATTGTTCTGATGAACCGTTCGTGGTAATTGTTCCGATGAACCGTTCGTGGTAATTGTTCCGATGAACCGTTCGTGGTAATTGTTCCGATGAACCGTTCGTGGTAATTGTTCCGATGAACCGTTCGTGGTAATTGTTCCGATGAACCGTTCGTGGTAATTGCTCCGATGAACCGTTCTTGGTAATTGCTCCGATGAACCGTTCTTGGTAATCGTTCTGATGAACCGTTCGTGGTAATTGTTCCGATGAACAGTTCGTGGTAATAGTTCTGATGAACCGTTCGTGGTAATTGTTCCGATGAACCGTTCGTGGTAATTGTTCTGATGAACAGTTCGTGGTAATTGTTCCGATGAACAATTCGTGGTAATAGTTCGGATGAACCGTTCGTGGTAATTGTTCCGATGAACAGTTCGTGGTAATTGTTCTGATGAATCGTTCGTGGTAATTGTTCCGATGAACCATTCGTGGTAATTGTTCCGATGAACAGTTCGTGGTAATTGTTCTGATGAACCGTTCGTGGTAATTGTTCCGATGAACAGTTCGTGGTAATTGTTCTGATGAACCGTTCGTGGTAATTGTTCCGATGAACCGTTCGTGGTAATTGTTCTGATGAACCGTTCGTGGTAATTGTTCCGATGAACCGTTCGTGGTAATTGTTCTGATGAACCGTTCGTGGTAATTGTTCTGATGAACCGTTCGTGGTAATTGTTCCGATGAACAGTTCGTGGTAATTGTTCTGATGAACCGTTCGTGGTAATTGTTCCGATGAACCATTCGTGGTAATTGTTCCGATGAACAGTTCGTGGTAATTGTTCTGATGAACCGTTCGTGGTAATTGTTCCGATGAACAGTTCGTGGTAATCGTTCTGATGAACCGTTCGTGGTAATTGTTCCGATGAACCGTTCGTGGTAATTGTTCCGATGAACAGTTCGTGGTAATCGTTCTGATGAACCGTTCGTGGTAATTGTTCTGATGAACCGTTCGTGGTAATTGTTCCGATGAACCGTTCGTGGTAATTGTTCCGATGAACCGTTCGTGGTAATCGTTCTGATGAACCGTTCGTGGTAATTGTTCTGATGAACCGTTCGTGGTAATTGTTCTGATGAACCGTTCGTGGTAATTGTTCCGATGAACCGTTCGTGGTAATTGTTCCGATGAACCGTTCGTGGTAATTGTTCCGATGAACCGTTCGTGGTAATTGTTCCGATGAACCGTTCGTGGTAATTGTTCCGATGAACCGTTCGTGGTAATTGCTCCGATGAACCGTTCTTGGTAATTGCTCCGATGAACCGTTCTTGGTAATCGTTCTGATGAACCGTTCGTGGTAATTGTTCCGATGAACAGTTCGTGGTAATAGTTCTGATGAACCGTTCGTGGTAATTGTTCCGATGAACCGTTCGTGGTAATTGTTCTGATGAACAGTTCGTGGTAATTGTTCCGATGAACAGTTCGTGGTAATAGTTCGGATGAACCGTTCGTGGTAATTGTTCCGATGAACAGTTCGTGGTAATTGTTCTGATGAACCGTTCGTGGTAATTGTTCCGATGAACCATTCGTGGTAATTGTTCCGATGAACAGTTCGTGGTAATTGTTCTGATGAACCGTTCGTGGTAATTGTTCCGATGAACAGTTCGTGGTAATTGTTCTGATGAACCGTTCGTGGTAATTGTTCCGATGAACCGTTCGTGGTAATTGTTCTGATGAACCGTTCGTGGTAATTGTTCCGATGAACCGTTCGTGGTAATTGTTCTGATGAACCGTTCGTGGTAATCGTTCTGATGAACCGTTCGTGGTAATTGTTCCGATGAACCGTTCGTGGTAATTGTTCTGATGAACCGTTCGTGTTAATTGTTCCGATGAACCGTTCGTGGTAATTGTTCTGATGAACCGTTCGTGTTAATTGTTCCGATGAACCGTTCGTGGTAATTGTTCTGATGAACCGTTCGTGGTAATTGTTCCGATGAACCGTTCGTGGTAATTGTTCCGATGAACAGTTCGTGGTAATCGTTCTGATGAACCGTTCGTGGTAATTGTTCCGATGAACCGTTCGTGGTAATTGTTCTGATGAACCGTTCGTGGTAATTGTTCCGATGAACCGTTCGTGGTAATTGTTCTGATGAACCGTTCGTGGTAATCGTTCTGATGAACCGTTCGTGGTAATTGTTCCGATGAACCGTTCGTGGTAATTGTTCTGATGAACCGTTCGTGTTAATTGTTCCGATGAACCGTTCGTGGTAATTGTTCCGATGAACCGTTCGTGGTAATTGTTCTGATGAACCGTTCGTGGTAATCGTTCTGATGAACCGTTCGTGGTAATTGTTCCGATGAACCGTTCGTGATAATTGTTCTGATGAACCGTTCGTGGTAATTGTTCTGATGAACCGTTCGTGGTAATTGTTCCGATGAACAGTTCGTGGTAATTGTTCTGATGAACCGTTCGTGGTAATTGTTCTGATGAACCGTTCGTGGTAATTGTTCCGATGAACCGTTCGTGGCAATTGTTCCGATGAACCGTTCGTGGTAATTGTTCTGATGAACCGTTCGTGGTAATTGTTCCGATGAACCGTTCGTGGTAATTGTTCTGATGAACCGTTCGTGGTAATTGTTCTGATGAACCGTTCGTGGTAATTGTTCCGATGAACAGTTCGTGGTAATTGTTCTGATGAACAGTTCGTGGTAATTGTTCCGATGAACCGTTCGTGGTAATTCTTCTGATGAACCGTTCGTGGTAATTGTTCCGATGAACCGTTCGTGGTAATTGTTCTGATGAACCGTTCGTGGTAATTGTTCCGATGAACCGTTCGTGGTAATTGTTCCGATGAACCGTTCGTGGTAATTGTTCCGATGAACCGTTCGTGGTAATTGTTCTGATGAACCGTTCGTGGTAATTGTTCCGATGAACCGTTCGTGGTAATTGTTCTGAGGAACCGTTCGTGGTAATTGTTCCGATGAACCGTTCGTGGTAATTGTTCCGATGAACCGTTCGTGGTAATTGTTCCGATGAACCGTTCGTGGTAATTGTTCTGATGAACCGTTCGTGGTAATTGTTCCGATGAACCGTTCGTGGTAATTGTTCTGAGGAACCGTTCGTGGTAATTGTTCCGATGAACCGTTCGTGGTAATTGTTCTGATGAACCGTTCGTGGTAATTGTTCTGATGAACCGTTCGTGGTAATTGTTCCGATGAACCGTTCGTGGCAATTGTTCCGATGAACCGTTCGTGGTAATTGTTCCGATGAACCGTTCGTGGTAATTGTTCCGATGAACCGTTCGTGGTAATTGTTCTGATGAACCCCAACGGACAAATTGTACATAAGGGAAATCGTTAGGACTACATAATCATCTTGAGGTATTAAGGCGGCTGTAGTAATAACGTCAAATAAAAATCTTTGGTGTAAGGAAAACAGTGCTATTTTGGGGTCATTAATCGTGCCCAGCTAAGTTTAAGATAACACAAATTGAATACCAGCCTTTCATTATCACCTACTTTTGATCTTGTGCCTCATTTTTTTTTTTTTTCAAAATAAATATTACTTTCCACTTCTTAGATTTTCTGAATTTAACCTCAGTACTAGATTGGCGGCAAGTCTCATCATTTTACAGTTGAAATTGCTAATTGTAATCGTAAGTTCTATGCTAACAGTTTCTTCTCTCACACTTCTTGCTTGTGGAACTCTCTTCCGGTTTCTTGCTTTCCAGTCAACTTTGACCTTCAAAAATTTAAATATAATGTCAATTTCTGTTCTTTTATTGTTCTCTTCCTTTAATGTTTTCTTTTTCTTTTTATATTTTCCCAGACTCAGTCAATCTGTTACATCTTAGTGGTCTTATTGCCTTGCTAGAGATGAAACTGTTTAAAATAATGCTAGAAAATATCCTAACAGATGAAAAGGAGAACGGAAACAATAGAGATGGAGTCGTACCGGAGGATGCTGAGAATACGATGCACGAAACATGTGAGCAAAGAGGAAGTTTTAAGGAAAATTCGATGGCAGAGCAGAGTCTAGGATCGATAGTAAGGAGGTAAATAGAATTATGTAGGATAGGAAGTTGTGGTGTGCCATAGTCGCCCACTACCTTAATTACCCCCCTCCCGGTAAAAGTAGTAATTTATAAATAAATGCATTATTACCAAATTCCTTATTTCGAGAAATGCTGACGAAGAATCTCTTTCAGGTTATGTTATTTAGCGTCTGGAGCTAATGCGAAATTAAAATCAGCTCACATTATCATCAAAATACTTGCACAAAAAGTTTTTCTTTTATTATATTTTTTAAAGACTTTTTGCTGGCTTAAAGGAACGTAATTTTTGCAGATAGACTGAGTGTCGTATAAATCACTATTTAACTAACTAGACTCTGTACATTAATTTTTCACCAAAACTCTTTGGATTCTAACGCAATACCTGCGTCATAGAGTAATTTGTCAAATCTAATGATAGGTGGCATTCTCCCGTTTGCATTAAAGTGAAGAGTGTGCAGCAAATCACAAAACACAGGAGCACGCCCGCATCGGAATGCAAATACTTGAGAACACTTCAGATTCTTTCGCTTACATCCCTATACACACATGCGTTAGCTGCATAACCACACAGGCACACGTCTTTGACACTAGTTAACGCATCCACTAAACAACAAGCAGCTATGTGTCGAAAACAACACACCCACAATATGCTCACAAATGTACTTGAAACATATTTGGTAGGCTGAGAGAGGACACTTTTAAGAGCACTCGATGCGCGCCATAGGGAATATCGTGGACAAGAAGAGGAAAAGAACGACTCAATGATATATATATATATATATATATATATATATATATATATATATATATATATATAGTTATTTCTGAAGAAAGATCGAGGTCAATCTGAAATATCAAATTACATATATAAAAAATATAAATAAATACTTTCATAAAAAATTTTTAATTTACAACTTTTTAATTGTTTATATATATATATATACATATATATACATATATATATATATATGTATATATATATATAAACAACTAAAAAGTTGTAAATTAAAAAAAATATAATGTTTTTATATATATATATATATGTGTGTGTGTGTGTGTGTGTGTGTGTGTGTGTGAGTGTGTGTGAGGTGCGTCGCAGTTTAATGGATAGCGGCTCGCAGTGTGAACTCTGAAAGCCGAGTTCTAATTCCGGTTGAGTTTGTTAGATTCATTTTCACAAAAATATCCAGGGGGAAAGTATGAATCCATGTCATCACCTCCCAGATATGGGTTGAATAGCAGGACAGAATGGATTATTTAGCCTTGTTTGGCAGCCAGTCGACTGCAGAAAGAAATGGGAACCTACTGTGGGAAGAATCTGTCTCGTCAGTCATGTATCGAAAAGTACATTATCACCCAAGCTTGTATAACGTATGCCAC
Source organism: Acanthosepion esculentum (assembly GCA_964036315.1). NCBI lineage: Eukaryota > Metazoa > Mollusca > Cephalopoda > Sepiida > Sepiidae > Acanthosepion > Acanthosepion esculentum. Next base: position 119,952,981 of record OZ038481.1, read on the forward strand.
TTAACTGACTATATACATATATATATATATATATATATATATATATATATATATATATATATATATATATTAAAAAATTTAAACCAAACCTTAACAAAATTAATTTTGAATATTACACAAATGCTTTAAAATGTTTACAGTAGATAGTTTAAAATATCTAGATTATAACTTAGTTTTTAGCCTTTTTAACTACACAAGTAAAAAATTTAAATTTTAGATGAGCACAATTTTGTCCTACAAAAAGCAAAAACCTGATGATGACAATATTGTGCTAATGTTGAAATTATTCGGAATAAATGAATATCTATCAATATGCCAATTTCTCTATTCATTTAATAAGAATATTAAGAAGACCGTTCGTGAATATGAGAGGATCCTATTAAAAATAAGTATACAAAACTTTACTAAATTATTATTAAATATATATTTATTATATATCTAATATATATAATGTGTGTGTGTGTGTGTTTGTGCATGTGTGTGAGTGCACGTGCGCAGATGTACTGAAGGGTGCACATATACTTATATAATGCATATATACATATTTCTCTAACAACACTTCTTGAATATCTACGCCGATAGAAGAAAATAAATAAATATACTGTTCAATAAATAAATAAATAAAAACGTATAAATGTATAATTTATATATAATTGTATAAATGTTTACATATATATATATATATATATATATATATATATATATATATATATATATATATATATATATATATATATATATATATATATATATCCTTGTACATAGTCATAAATACTACTACTACATATATATATATATACCTGTAAACATTTATACAATTATATATTTTTAGGAATGGATTTCTTATTTATAATCCGCCATATTTTAATTTATTTGGTTATATATTATTTTTAATGACTACTCATGTTTGAATAGATGCGTTCCGTTTATACACACACATATATATATATATATATATATATATATATATATATATATATATATATATATATATATATAGATAGATAGATAGATAGATAGATAGATTGATAGATAGATAGATATTTTTATGTATATGTATAGATAGATAGATAGATAGATAGATAGATAGATAGATAGATAGATAGATATAAGGCTCAAACACTAATATTCTATGGTTATAATTTAATACATTGAAATCTTAATCACGATCCAATTCATCAGCTGATGAATTGGATCGTGATTACGATTCCAATGTAATAAATTATAACCATGGAATATTAGTGTTTGAGCCTTTTATATTATATTCTTACTCTGTCCAGGACATTGAGTTCTACCTGGATTCTATCCTCTTAAGAAGAAAAAAAGACACATATAAACTAGGGTTAAACAAAGAATTGGGTATTTTAAATCTGTATAAATATTTCAATAGTTAAAAAATATCTTTAGATATAGTTAAAAAAAACTTTTTAAACAACATCTAAAATATTATCGTTAGATTTACGTTAAAAAATTCAAACACAGTTGCATTCCACATCACCTGACGTCCGCGTCCCGCGACTGACGCTACTTGTAAAAACAAACTCCCAAATACAGTTATTCAATTAATTTCTGAGGAAGGACCGAGGTGGTCTGAAATATCAAATATATAAAAACATATAAATAAATACTTTCGCAAAAAAAAAACAGGAAAATGTTTTTCCTTTAATTTACAACTTTTCAGTTGTTTTATCCATATTATATACATATCAAGAAAGTATACGTGGCTTCTCATTATGCTATTTGGACCCTACTTAGAAGGCAAAAAACTCCACAATAGAAGAAAACTAGAAAAAACACTCTACAAACTAGCACAGCTACACTCGGATATTATATTTCTCGGACTTTGCAAAAAAATGGACTTAATACCAAAAGGATTCAGATTCAGATTTAAATACAATTTCCAACATAGTGTTATTACACTGCATAAAGAAAAAGCCCAACAGATATACAACAGAACCTCCACGCAATTAAGAAATCTTGCGCACAACACTGCTTACATTAAGAAATCTTTTTACATGAACTTATCTAAAAAAATTAGTTATTCACTCTACCTAACACTTTCTCCTTCTCAATACTTTCAAGTAAAAAAACACTCAATTTCCTGTACCAAAAAAAACTGACAGAGTGTATATTTTTGAAAAACCAGAAACTCAATAAACTAATTGCTGAGAACCTATTTTACAACACATACCATACCTGAATAACTATTTAATACAACAGACTCCACGAAGATCTCATTATGCCCACTACACCCAAACCACCTCTGCTGACAACCACATTGCCACCCTATCCAAATATACTCTCACCCAAGAAGAAACCGCTTTATTAAATAAAGGATTATCATTCTGCCCCTCACAACCACTGAAACCTCTAAACCTCTGCTATGACATGGAAAAATGCATTCGTAGACTGAGACTAAAAGAATATTTCTCAGACAACAAATCTACTTCTAATACAGACAACACCACTAAACAGTCATGCTCCAAACTTCCTCCTACGAAGAATAACACTCTATGGACCCCACCAATCGGACGTAATCAACACTTGGACCAATATGCCATCAAAGCCAGATAACACATGGATAACTTCTTAACAAATAAAGGACACCAGATAAAAAAATATAACTTATCCAAAATAGCACACCAAGCCATTTATACTCTTAAAAACAACCAAGACAGAATTATCGTACCAGCCGACAAGGGCGGAGCTATAACCATCTTAGACACTAAAAACTATATAAAAGAAGCAGAATCACAACTTCACAATAACCGACTCTATGTACCCTTACCTCTGGACCCAACTAGCACATTCAAAACAGAATTATCATCTCTCACTCAGAACCTGAACCACAACATAAGGAATACCATAAAATCTCTTATTCCTGAGAACCCTAGAACAGCAACATTCTACACTGTCCCAAAACTACATAAACTCCCCAAAATCCTTTCAGAAAAACACTCTAACACTTTTTCATCCAACCAACATCAAATTACACAATCAAATAATGAAGAGAAGATCTATGAAATTTCAAAATCCCTCAAAATCATACCACCTGGTAGACCCATAACATCAGGCATAGGTACCCTCACAGAACATATATATGGGTACATAGACAACATCCTAAAACCTGTACTGCCTGACATACCTAGTTATATTAGAGATACTACTGACTTTCTCAACAAATTACAAAACATTAACTCAGTCCACCCGGATACAATCCTAGTAACGATGGATGTTTCGTCTCTTTACACGAACATTCCACATACAGAAGGAGTCTCAGCTTGCCATGAGTTCCTTAGTAAAAAAATTACCCAACAACCAAATTACAGATATATGTCAATTAATAAATTTCATTCGAACACATAATAATTTTAAATTCAACAACAAACACTATTTACAGATTAGTGGCACAGCAATGGGCAAGAAAATGGCACCTAGCTATGCTAATATATTTATGCACATTCTAGAAAGGAAAATACTAGACAATTCAGAATTTAAACCATTACATTATTTTAGATATATTGATGACATTTTCTTATTATGGACTCATGGATCAGAAAAATTTAAAAACTTTTTCACTTTCTGCAACAACTTCCACGATACAATTAAATTTACCATGGAGCATTCATACACATCCGTCCCTTTCTTAGACGTTATGATAAAATTAAACAAACATACACTTTCTACCAGTCTATACAACAAACCCACAAACCAGCATAAATTCCTACACTTCAAAAGCTGTCATCCTCTTAAATTAAAAAAATCTATCATATACAAATCATTTCTATGAATCAAACGCATATGCTCAGACCATCTAGATTTTCTACACAACATTAATAACTTAACAAAACAATTCCTAAAATGTAAATACCCAATAAATATAATAAAAGAAGCATTAAATAAAACTATCCATATGAATTGTAACACACTTCTCACATACAAGAAAAGTAAAAACAACAATCGGATTCCCATGGTTTTTAACCACAATCAATATTCCCATACACTTATTCACAATTTAAAAAATGATTACAAGTACCTCCAATTAAACAAAAAAATCAAAGACATTTTCGCTAAACCATCCATCAACGCAAAAAAACAAACACCTAACTTATCAGCTATCCTCACCTCTACCAAATATCTAAATAATACAAACCAAACAGGAAATTATAAATGTAATAAAACTCGTTGTCTAGTTTGCAAACACCTAATAACCGATAGTGTATTTTCTGTACCCAACTCCAAAATCAAAATACATCCACCTCGCCTCACCTGTGATAGCAATAATATAATTTACTACCTATTCTGCACAATATGTCCTAATAGTGGATATATTGGCGAATCTGGAACTAATTTTAGATTTCGTTTCAACAACCAGAAACTAGACATACGTCAAAACAATCCTCATTCCCTCATAGCTGAACACTTTATTCAATCAGGACACTCATTAGACAACTGTTAATGTATATTGATAGACTCAGGTTTTATTACAATATACACACGAAGAAAAAAAGAGAAATACTGGATTTTAAAATTAGACACATATAAATTAGGGTTAAAAAAAGACTTAGGTATTTTAAATCTGTATAAATATTTCAAAAGTTAAAATATTTCATTAGATATAGTTAAAAAAGCCTTTTTAAACAACAGCTAAAATACTATCGTTAGATTTACGTTAAAATAATTCAAACACAGTTGCATTTCACATCACGTGACGTCCGCGTCCCACGACTGACGCTACTTGTAAAAACAAACTAAAAAATAAAGTTATTCAATTAATTTCTGAGGAAGGACCGATGTGGCCTGAAATATCAAATATATAAAAACATATAAATAAATACTTTCGCAAAAAATACGAATTTTTTTTTCTTTTAATTTGCAACTTTTCAGTTGTTTTATCCATATCATATATATATATATATATATATATATATATATATATATATATACATACATATATATATATATATATATACATACATATATATATATATATATACATACATACATATATATATATATATATATATATATATATATATATATATATATATATATATATATATATACATATATATATTAAAGATTTTAAGCAATACATAAATGTATATATATAAATATATATATATATATATTACTTAAAATTTGTTTTTATTTATACGGGAATAGTGTTGAATATCGTGGATGGAATATGATATTTTTATACAGTGTGAACATAAGATTTAGTCTGAAGATCGCAACGAGGTGTAAAAAGAACTGACCACATGCAGCGTTGATTCGTGTATCTAAACAAGCTCTTTATTACTTTCAATCTACGTATACATGTAGCCAGCAAAGCTTTCCCATCGCATAGAGTCCTCTAGGTCATTGGAGTGTTTATGAAAAAATGAATACGCCAAAATTTGCTTTTTTACCAAGCGTCGATATCCTAGGGGCTAGAGTCTCCCACTGATACCAAATCGGTCGGGTTTCGGTCCCGTCTTGGAGCGTTCGGATGTCCCGCCACACTGAGGAGTTGTGATACAGCAAAACACTCTGTCTGTGGATGACGGGTTTTTTTTTTCTTTGAACTCTGAACTTGGATGCTAGACGATTGTCTTCGGCTGATGTACATGTTCTCTGTTCTTTCTTTTTTTGTACCATTTTTTTCCCCTGTGGTTTTTTTTATTTATAAATCAGTGCACCTAAGGTTTTGCGGACGAATATAATTTCTTATATTTATTATATAATTATATATATATATATATATATATATGTGTGTGTGTGTGTGTGTGTGTGTGAGAGAGAGAGAGAGAGAGTATCAGCAGGTAACTGAGAACACGTTATACTGCAAAAAATAAAACGAATATAATAAAACAAAACAGATATTTAGCAATAAAAAAAGTTCAATATTTCAACTTAGAAAACAGAACAAAACACTATTCAATAAAACTGCACAGCGTCTGTAGGACGTTCTTAATATGGCCTAATTAGTCACTTGTTTTGGTTCATGTTGATCGTCACGTCCACGATGGTGTCCTTCACCGAGTCCTTGGTTTTAAGGAGCACTGTTTGGTTTCCCTCTCGATATCGTCTCCGACGTAGCAGTCTAGGTGAAGTGCTAGGTGGCCAAGAGTATTGTAAACTATGTAGACTCCTCTGTAGTTTCTGCAGAAAATAGAAAAAATTCTAGCTGTACATCCGACCCGTTTGAGTAGTTGATCATATGTTTTCAGTTAAATGATCATGAAATTTTCGATTATCTAATGTAGACCATGTGTGCCGGGAGAAATGAAAAGATGTTAACCACTTATATCGAGAGTCAAACATATCTATCCTACATATAATGTGCAATTTCGCTTCTCCGTTTACGCTCTTACGAGGCTGGGATGAAAACGACATAGGTGGTAGTGTTCTTGTGGACTAAACTCTTTTTCTGCAAGTACTTGATAACATCACGATGCCAAATTTGTCCATTTTCAAGACACGTCTACTTACTTTGAGATCTTCTTTGAACAATCAAATGTCAGTTTAGCCGGAAAGGAACAATGCATTTATTAAGAAGATTAAGACTTAACGCATACAAGATTCCACGGCTATAACATCACTTCTTCACAGAATTTCCTATGAACTTTTCAGCGCACCTTCGTCCAACAACCTAATTCAGTAAGACTCTCCATTGATTAGCTCTTGTAATTTGAATTTGGTTAACTATCATCCAGTAAGCTACCATCTCTTCATCATACCATCTCAAATGGTCTGCTCGGTAACATCATAAACTTGATGGCTTCGATATCCTTGACCGGCTGGACGCTATCATCCGCCCTAAAGACGCCAAAAGATTCAACCATTTTTAACATTTTTTAAATTTTTTGTGTTTTTACTGACACGTTTCTTTTTGGGGTCTTGACACTGTTTGTAAACATAATTACGAAGGATCTAGCCACCTTCAAAATTTGTTATATCAGAATCCATGTGGTTGGTAGATAATGCTACTAAAACGGCATGCATTTTCATTTCTTTTCTTTTTGTGTGCCGTGTCCTTTCAGGACGTAGGCGATCATGGCTCTCCACTTCCCCCTATCCCTTGTAGCTCTCAATAAGTTTCTTCCCAGACCCACCCCCCAGACAACGTCCTGTCATACACTTCCTTAAGCCCGCCAGGTATGGCATGCGTTGTTTTCCCTTGTCTCTCTTTCCCTCTATTCGACTTGTGAGCATCAGATTCTCCAGGCCTTCCTTTCTTATGTCCATTTACTTAATCATGATGAAAGCTGCTCTGTCACTGAAACAGAAATGAAAATGTTAAAATTATGTAAAACTGTCTCCGATATATGGCCAGAGGAAGGCGGGCTGTTGTATATAAACTATTCGAAATTCATGCAGTTATCTTTTTAAAATGCTTTTTACGGTTCTTTTTCTTGCATTTGCCAAGATTTACTCTCCAAATCGAAATCTGAATATTTACCAGTGTTCCCAGAGGGGGGCATTTAACGACTGAACATCGACTGATTACTTGCTAGCTTCGCTGTATGCAAGGGTAACAAATGCCCTTTACGTTGTGCGTAGAAAGAAATACATTTTCAGAAACAGCTTCGGGTCGTCGTCAAATTCACAGGTGGAGGTTTTCAAGGATGTTTTTCGTCACAATAGTTCAGTTCTTTTCAAACGAGATGGAACCCCTTAGATAATCCGAGTGAACACTAATGCGCAATTAACTTTACTGTTTGCGTTTTCTATTTCTCAATCCCAGAGTTAGAGCATTTGCAAAAACATTCAATTATACTTTCTATATTCGGATCTAGAGTTGTATAGACAGATAGATAGATAGATAGATATGAATATAGATAGATAGATATTTAGATAGATAGATAGATAGATATGAATAAAGATAGATAGATAGATATGAATAAAAATAGATAGATAGATAGATAGATAGATAGATATGAATAAAGATAGATAGATAGAGAGATATGAATAAAGATAGATAGATAGATATAAATAAAGATATATATATATATATATATATATATATATATATATATATAGATAGATAGATATAAATATAGATAGATAGATTGATAGAAAGATAGATAGATAGATATGAGTTAATATATATATATATAGATAGATAGATAGATAGATAGATATAAATAACGATAGATAGATAGATATAAATAAAGATAGATAGATAAATATAAATAAAGATAGATAGATAGATAGATAGATAAATATAAATAAAGATAGATAGATAGATATGAATAAACATATATAGATAGATAGATAGATAGATAGATATGAATATAGATAGATAAATAGATAAATATGTGTTACCAATTCATTTAATACTTTAGAAAGCCGTAAACAATCAGTGATGTTAAGATGAATATTAATCAGAGGAATATAAGAAAATACTAAACAAGCGCATACGTCAAACTAGAAAAGCCAATTTTTACAAGTGTTAAAAAAGGAACCACACGTTTATAAAAGTAAGCGTAAAAGTACAATATATATATATTCAGAATTGTATTTTATAATTCCGTTTCCTTGATGAAAACATATCAAAAGCTCAGCACGATTTGAAAGAACAGCTGGAAATGTTTTTGTTTCTTTTTTAGTGTTATCAAAGACAGATTCAAAAAACGGTATATTTTGCCCTTTTTATTGATGTCTTCTGACATTTATTAATTAAAGAGAACCGGTGTTTCAATTTCACGATATGTATATCTTGCCACGTTCGTTTGAACGTAACCCCTTAAAGAACGTTCTGAAAATACGTGAATGATTCCCGTTTGCATAGAATCGATTATGCTGGTGTTCAATGAACCGGGCTGGAAATCCAAATGAGAAGGCAAAATCAAGAACCCGCGTTTCTAGTTAGTGAGAGATACTGATTTTCTTACATTTGTTTTAAGCGATTCTTCTTTTTTATGTGCCATGTCCCTCCAGGATATGGCCCTCCACAATATCCTGTCTTTGTAGCTCTTAATAAATTTTGTCTTTTTGTTATTTCTCCCCAAAACAACTACATTGAAGGAATCTTGGTTCTCCGTGTTGTGCCAGAAGGTTTTTTTCGTTAGAGTCCATCTTGCACATTTACAAATCTACCATTCGTCCGTTCATTGAATACTGTTGCCACATCTGGTCTGGTGACCCTGCTCTTCATCTCCAGGCTCTTAACAAAATCCAAAGAAAGATCTGCAATGTAATCGATCCTGACTTGGCATCTCGACTTCAGTTACTTTCTCACAGACGTGATGTCGCTTTTCTACAAATATTTCCATGGTAACTACTCCGGGGAGCTTTTTCTTTACCTGGTGCTCCAATTACATAAATTACATAAATTCAAACGTCCTACTAAAGTAGCATCAAGGTTCCACCTTTTTACTGTTGAAATAGTTAAATATAACTGTCACTTCTACTCCAACAGTGACTTTTCTCGCACTTCTCAACAGTTGAACTCTCTTCTTCTTATTTCCTTACCTGATAACTACAATCTTCCAAAATTTAAAACGTCAATCGCCATCTTCTGTGGTCCTGAACCCCGTTCATCGTTTATTGCCTCCTCAATCCCCCCTCTATCCAGTCTTTTATCTTACTTTCACTCTCTGTAACCCCCTGCGTATTAGTGGCAGTCCTGCCTTGCTTAGGGTGAAATCCTTATAAAAATCAATCCTACACCGCCATCAATTTAAGTCAAGCGAACTAATTACATTATGCGTTGTTTTCCTCTGACCTTCTTACTTTCAGTCTGTCCTGTTAGTGTCAGATTTTCCAAAGCTTCTTTCCTCATTAAGTGCCCTGTAAATTTCAGCTGTCTCTTACTGGTGTTAAGTATATGTTTACTTTTTGTTTCCATTTACTCTATTCGGTTCATATATTCATACTCAATTCGGTTCATGATATTCGGTTCATGATATTCTCAGCATCCTTCTGTAGAATCACATTTCCGTTGCGTCCACTCTCTTCATTTTTGAGGATATTTTCCAACATTCAATGCCATATAAGACGACAGATATCACATAACCGTTCAGTAATCGTTTTTTTGTTTTGTTTTGTTTTGTTTTTTGTTTCAAAACTATCTATCTATCTATCTATCTATCTATCTATATCTTTATTCATATCTATCTATCTATCTATATCTTTATTCATATCTATCTATCTATCTATCTATCTATTCAACTCTAGATACGAATATAGAAAGTATCATTGAATGTTTTTGCAAATGCTCTATCTCTTGGATTGAGCTCTCTTCCCCAATATATGTTAAATAGGTCAAACTATTAAATAGTCTGTATATATATATATATATATATATATATATATATATATATATATATATATATATATATATATATATATATATATATATATATATATATATATATATATATAATGAATTTCAACATCAAATCTGTATCATTATTAAAACGGGATACTGAGAAAAATTCCCAAAAGTTCCGGAGATAATTGTAAAAATTGATCGTAGAAAAAGTTGCTTATCTATAAACAAAATAATAGTAATCGTAATACTTTGCTGGGGAAAATCTCTGACGGATTTTATGAATCTATACCAAGAAAAGAAATTTCGGTAGAAACAAAAATGTACTGAATTTTTATGTAATACCGGGCCTCTTATATGTCATGTTGGACAATATTTTCACAGATGAACAAGAGCCTTGAGGCATGGTTTACAGAACAATGCTGATAATGATATCAACGGAACAACAAACAAGTTTGTAAAAGAAAAAAATTATTTGATTTTTAATACTCTGCTTAGTTTTTGGAATGCATCTTCAGTTATCCCAATGCGGCTTCAGATTTCCGTGTCACCCTCCTTGCGTTAGGTATATATGATTTTTCATCTCGAAAAATGGGTTTTGAATGCCAAAGGGAATAATAATCATTTCGTTTTCAAAAAAGAATGTATTTTCTTGCAAGGATTGTATTTATGATTTGATCCGTACAAACAATCAAAATCGATCATGGATTCATTCTTCCATTCAAGTTAGGCTTTTGCAAATTATCTATTAAAGCGGCCTCTAATCTTTTCAGCGTTACAATGTATAAAATAACACATTTTACCAAGCCAAAGAAACAAATCCTTCTCGGCACATAAAATTCAAATAAAAGAATAAGGTTTATCTGAATCATTTTCTAAACAATATGAGCCACGAAAAACAGTAACTTGACAATTACGGTAAAAACAATGTCGTCGGTGAAATGACATATAATAAATAAAGACATCTAGGGCATCAGATTCTCTCAGAAACAAAACAAATACAAGCGTCTGGACCCAAGAATTACTTTCTATCCCACTGGACGCATCAAAGCAAAAAAGCTGGGATAAAATAAAATGCGAGGCCAATGTTACTAATTTGAGGTTCTCTCTGGATCAGCATCGTCTCGCCTGTCTACTATCTGCTTCACAACCGAGTAGTGGCGCCTGGCTCAACGCAGTGCCCTCTTCATCTACTGGTACCCTTCTAGATGATGAGTGCACTCGGTGTCGCGATCCGTCTTGGACTCAAATTATGTGAGCGTCACAGATGCAGATGTGGAGCCGCCATCGATGAGTTTGGTTTGCATCCTCTCACCTGTCGTCGTAGTGCCGGCCGCTTTCCACGGCATGCAGCAATTAACGACATCATCAAAAGAGATTTGGATGCAGCTGGGTTCCCTTCCCAAATCGAACCTGTAGGCCACGATCTTGGTGATGGAAAGCGGCCAGATGACATTACCATTTTCCCTTTTAAAATGGGTAAGTCGTTGATTTGGGATGCGACCTGTGCGGATACTTTTTTTTTTACTCCTGTGGCAGTGGAGACTTCAGGGGATTATTGGCACTCGTTCGATGGCGTCTCGATTAAGGGACGAGCCACGGGAAACGGAGTGGCTCTTGCAGCGTGTCTCATTGGCGATGGTTCGAGGTAATGCTTTCTCCATCATTGCGGCTGGCAGAGTATAGAAAAAAAATTGTTGATAGTGACGTTGTTTTGGAATTGTCATCAATGGTCGACTGAACTTGCTTTGTTTCAATAAATTCTTTTCTTTTCGTTCAAAAAAAAATTATTTATCAATATTTCAAGTTGTTGCGAGTCGATTGAAATCTTTTGACAGACTAGGTATGCCTCGTAGGATCTCCTCTCGAGATTTTTTATGTAGAAATATTACGAAATGGCTTACTGGGTCTTTTCATGGTAGATGAGGCATTTGACGATGTCCAAATTATCACCAATTAACTACCATCCATTCGCACTCAAAAAAACGTTAAGCAGGTTACTGTTTCTCTTTGCTCCTCCTTTCATAAGTTTCGTGGGTGTTAGATTTCCTAAGCCCTCAATCCTTATAACGTACCCCAGAAATTACAACTGTTTATATTCTGATTTTAAAGTCTGTCTACTTTTAGTTCCAAGTTTCTTTAATTTTTATTTTATTTTACATATAAACCGTTTGACAAATGATGTCTCATAAGTAACTTCCACATAGTGATATCTCTGTTGTAATTCTTTTTGGCACTCCCTCCCCCTTCCTCCCTTAGTTAGGTCCTTAGTTCGCACGACCGTTACGCTCTGCCAATACACCACAAATAACGGACTATTCCGTTTTCCCCGCGTAAAAAGACGGAACTGATATATCAGATATGCTACTTGCTTTCACTGATAAAAATAAAGAAAAAGGATGGGAAGATAGAAGTGTTTAACGTCTGTTTACAGTGAAATGGGTAAAAGTCTTCAATTTCAAATCTTTTCATTTGTACACCCTTATTCATAAATAAATTTATTAATAAATAAATATATATCTATATATATATATATATATATATATATATATATATATATATATATATATATATATATATAAATATATATATATATATATATTGTGTATTTAGGCAGCAATCCTTCTTTCGTGCCTGACACTATTCGTAACATGTTTGTTGACAACCCTTATATAATGGCATCATCTACATTAAAAAAAGGCTAAAAATAATGGAAGCCTTATTGATAAGAAACAAAAAAAACAACACTTAATAATATCAACTTTGAACATGGACACAATATATTGAAAACATTTTATAAAACATACATACAACAATCTATTTCTTATTTAACAGTTAAAGTATTTAATCCTTGAAAATGGCTAAATGTATAGCCGAAAGCGCTCGGATAAAAATAATCTTTTGGACAGTTCTTATATAATTTATCATCCGAAAAGAAAAATATTTAGATTGCATGAGAAAATGTATAAAAAACTAAATAAAAGCACCTTGTCTATCGTATTCAATGAAATATATATATATATATATATATATATATATATATATATATATATATATATATATATATATATATATATATATATATATATATAGTAAAGAAATAATGCGTTGTTATATAATCCAAGTGTATCCTAGTAATATGAAATTAAAAAATGATCCACAAAAAGAGCTCAGTGTATTTATAATTTCAGAGCAAATGATTATTAAACAATAAAATCCAAAATCACCTCATATGCGGAATAGACTATTTCGATACACGAAGATATCGGTCGTCTGTCTTATCAATCATGGTGTGGACTGAGTTCCTGTCAGAAATAGACATTTAACTGTGAAAGCTAAAAAAAAATGGTCGAAAAACTAATACAAAATTTATCCATGTCAGTGTTTCAATCAGACGAAAGGCACGAGACAGGGGTCAGGGTAGGGAGGAAAATATTTTTCTTAAAGGGAAGAAGTTTTATAAAATGAAACCCAAATACTAACCTTATGATATTAATTTATGGTTATATGAAGAATGAAATATTAAAAAAACTCTTGGTCCTCATTTCGTTTTAATTGGCAAATGAATGAAGTATTGGAAGATTGTGATGCTGCGATTTACCAATTATGCGGTACCTGCTTGCTTACCTAGAAAATCATCATTCCGAATCTTCGATTTTTCTTTCACATTTGATCGATCACTGACCAACAGCGGGAAATTCATCGAAGATGCATTGCTGCTGCTGGACGCATATACTTCTATCATTCTTTGAGAGAACAGCTATGCTAAAGAGCAAGTGACCACCATGTGATGAAAAACATATACACAACAGGAATCGAGATTGGTTTTCAATAAAGCTATTACAAAAGTATAAGAGAGAGCAAAAAGGGAAAATGAAAAATCCCAAGTTAAAAATAATATCTCAAATGCATCGAAATACTAAAATCCTATTAAAATATCCCCTAAAGACATAGGCTATAAATACCAAAATCTTACTCGAAAGTGCAGCTTCATAATATTTTATGTACTTGAAGCTATATCCGATGGTATTTGCGAGAATAATAAGTAATAAACAAAGGAAATCATCATCCTGATCATTGTTATGGTCCAGGTTAGGACCAAGGAAGAACAACACGAACACAAGAGTAGAAATAACGAAGATATATTACACGTAATAATAATACAAGATGTGGAAGGTGTTAGTATAACTGTCAGTCTGGTTTGGAGTGAACTACTATCGGCTCGACTCGATTCGTCTCTCTCTCTCTCTCTCTCTCTCTTGAGAGGCGTAGTATACATAGTGTTAGGAAGAGTTCATTGTGTAGTTATAGGTAAGGACCCATAGCAATCATCATCATTATTATTATTATTATTATTATTATTATTATTATTTCCTTGGTTTTTTTGTTGTATATGCACTTCCTTCCGGGTCCCAACCAGAGACCTTAGGTCAGAAATGGAATCATGACATTCATCACTAATCATTTTTGTAAAAGATCACACGAATTTTACATAGATAATGTACTTCGTAATGTGTAAGCTGTATTTGTGAGTACAGTTTTTTGTATTTCTTTAAGGCATGGGCTACGAGGGATCCCTTCAATGAGTCTATCGGAACTTTTTTCAATCAATCCGAGGGCTCCAACTACAACTGGAATTATTGATGTCCTCATGTATCGCATGTTTTGAAATTTCCACTTCAAGGTTCTTGTATTTGATAGATTTTAAAAGATCTTCAAAGATACATTACATTACTTCTTCCTCGTCTTCTTCTTCTTCTTCTTCTTCTTCTTCTTCTTCTTCTTCTTCTTCTTCTTCTTCTTCTTAATAGTAATAATAATAATAATAACACAATTTGTTCAATCTATATTTACCTTCCTGATGACGGTGTCTACAGTTTTGACTGGCACCTCATTCACCATAGCTTTACGTTCATATCACGTTGAAACAGCAAAGTTAAGCGACATCGAGTCTGGTCAGTACATAGATGGGTGACCGTTTGGGAAGACTAGGTGTTGTAAGTTTGTTTAATGTGCGGGTGGTGTAAAACGGTTAAGAATTGTTAATTGGAAAGTCCAGTTCAAATTCCCGTTGTAATCGTCATATTCACATACGCGCAAATACTCTTAGTACTAGAATGCTAGGGTAATCATTTTATATTTGAAATGGTTAGATGTAACCGTAAGTTCTATGGTAACAGTCTCTTCTCATGTATTTCTCGCTAGTGAATCTCTCTTCCGGCTTCTTGCTTTTCAGACGACTTTGATCGTTATCTTCTCTCTTCTCAATTGCTGTTCTTTTGGTGTCCTTTCTCCTTAATAGTATATTTTCTCATATTCTCTAACACTCAGTAACCCCATTCGCTTTAATGGCTTTATTGCTTTGCTACACGTGAAAATATTTTTTTTTTAAATAAACGCTTGTGAAATGCTTAAACAGAAAGAATACAAGCGCCACTATGATAATATGGTCTGCCATCTGCATTGGTGCCAATTCATGAAATATGGACATGAAGTCTACGAGCAATAGTTCCACAAAAAGTGAAAGAAAGAGATCGAAAACGATCAAGTGAAGATTTTATGAGACTTTAGCATATAAAGAAACCACGTTCCTGGGGCCGCCAAATAAGACATCGCCGTCAAAGAAGCGAACAAACGCCTCCTCATCGACCTGTCTCTTTCTGGTGACCATAATAACAAGGTTAAAGAAAATAGCAAACTAAAAAATACACCTACATCTAGCATAAAATTGACGGAATGGCAACTATTGTCCCACCTATCATTCGGACGAACTTACAGTTCTACATTAAGAAAATCAGAACAAAAGTTAGTTTTCCATTGCAGTGCAATTTTTCTCCGAAAGACGCTTTCTATCTGAGGACGTCTGACTTAATGGAGAACACCTATAAGACAAGATCTTCAGTTGAAAATGAAAACCGTGCCAACACAGATAATAATAATAATAATAATAATAATAATAATAATAATAATAATAATAATAATAATAATGAACAACAAAATTACCCCAAAATGTATAGCTTGGGCTATTTGCTGAAATCTTTTACAAGACGAAGTAAAAAAAGCTTTTTCTTTTGCTTCTTAGTAAAAGTGTAAATCGATGTTTTCGAATGACATAAAAAGTAAAGATAGGCCATATTGGAACATTATGCTAATCAAATAATTATCAGGCTGTTCAATCAGCATTTAATGTTCGAACATGATTACGCATGCACGGGCGCATGCGCACACATTATATACAAATATGTTGCTGACGGAAAACTGAGTGCCGTTAAAATATATATTACTGATTGATTAGCGCCTTGGATAAAGAAAAAGCATTTAAAAAGTCCATCATGGCAGAAGAACTGATATGATAATGTTGCTTTTCATTCAAACTTTCTAGCAATAGTACGAAAATAAGTTCTCGGTTATTGATTTCTAATAAATAAGCCATTACATAGGAAAAATGCTTAGGAGACTCACTTTTTCTTCTTCTTCTCATACTACTACTACTACTACTACTACTATTACTATTACTTATTTTTCTTCATCTGTTTTTTGCCATATTAATATGACGCCCAGTAAAATCGCTTTTGTTGATGCGAAAGAGGCTTAGTTACAACTGTTTTTCTACTCACTGTACTTTTTCTACTCATATTTATATTACCTTGAGTTGTGGCGTACAAGTTGATCTCAAGATGCTTTGCTCAAAGTTCTGAGTTAGACTTGTTCCTTCCTTGTAAGTCCACCATCGAAACATGCGGTAGGCTATCAGTGTCTCAAAACTTACGCCAACCGGTAAATTAAGTCTATCGTATATTAAAAAAAATACTATTATATGTCATTAAACTGTCATTAATATCATGAAATTTCGCAGATAACACGCATACAACACCTAATTGTCTGAATGACCCCCTATATTAAACAGCGCTTCGGTCAACGTTTACGCTTAGTGTATCAGCAGTTGGACGCAAAGTGTGCTGTAGCGTTAATAGAATACTGTACTTGTGTTACTATTTTATTATTTTCATAATAATATCTGTGTCAAAATGTCAAATATGTTCACTAAAAACAAGCTTTAGTGAGGTTTATTTGTGGCAGCCTGCTGGAGGTACGGTAAGAGGTGTACAGTAATTGGTACGAATGCTGTACCACTTGTTTAGAAGATTCGGTGGTAATAGTGTTATATCCCCATATAAGTCGACCCCAAGTTTAGGAATTTTTAGGTTTGAAAACTCGACTTGTACGCCGCAATTTACATCATTATTATTATTGTTACATCCTTTGGTTTCTGGTGTATACTGATTTCTTTCTGGTTCGGGGCCAGAGATCTAAGTTCAGAAGTTACATCATATTTTCCACTGGGCAGTTTTTTTTTAAAAATCGCACAATTTTACATAGATAAAGCCTTTCGTAAGATAGGGACTGTAAGTGCGATAACATTTTTTTTTCTTTAAGGTATGAGCTACCTGGGATTTCTTCAATGTGTCTATTGGAATCTTTTCCAATCAATCGATGGCTCCAACTACAACTGCAATTGTTAATGTCTTCATGTGATAAATTTTTGAGATTTCGATTTCAAGGTCCGTGTATTTTGGAAGATCTTCAAAGATTCATTGACTGCAATATCAATAAGGAAACACATTTTTTTTTCTTTGCGGTCTTAATAAGAATATCAGGGAAATTAGCTTTGATTTTTCTGTCGGTGTGTATTGTAAAGTCCCATAAAATTGTTGCAGATCCTATCTCCGTAACCGGCCCTGGGTGGTGTTCATACCAGTTATTATTATTATTATTATTATTACTACGACTACTACTACTACTAATACTACTACTACTACTAATAATAATAATAATAATAATATACGAAAAAAGATGCTTTCTCATCGATATGGTAAAGCAATCACATCAAAATATATCTGTTAAAGAATATGATAAGTAAATATAAAGGATATGAAATGGAAATAATATGAGACTATAATACAATTATTATACAATTTCAATAAATAAGGTGAATGTTTCGGTATAAGGACTTCTAATACAGATAGAAGCTTACTTTTTTAAAATTTTTCAACGTAGTCTCCCAGCACTGTCACACACTTTTCCTATCTGTGCACAAGCTTCCGTATTCCCTCAGCGTAAAAATCTTTGGACTGATGTCTCAGCCAGTCGCTCACAACACTTTTGACTTCATCGTCACTTTTAAACTTCGTGCCTCTCGTGAACGCTTTCAAGGGACCAAACAGGTGAAAGTCTGAAGGGGCAAGGTCTGGGCTGTAAGGGGGATGAGGGAGCAGTTCCCAGCCCAGCTCGTTGATGGTCTGCACCGTTTGGGCTGCTGTGTGAGGCCTTGCGTTGTCATGATGCAAGATGACTCCTTCTGACTGATGACCCCGGCGTTTATCCCAACTGATAAGCTCAAATTCCTTGCAATGTCATCCACTGTCACCCTTCTGTCAGACTGAATGAGGTCATTGACTGATTCGATCACCTCAGGAGACCTCACTTCTGTAGGCCTCCCAGGCCTGTCTTCGTCCTCAACACTGCTACGTCCTTCTTTAAACAATTTAGCCTCCTTGTAGAAATTGTTTTGGCTGAAACATGTGGAACCATACACAGTTGACATTCTCCTATGAGTTTCAACTGATTTGCACCCTTCAGCAACCAAAACCTTGATATAATCTTAGGGTCATATTTAATAACACAAAATAAGGATAGAACTCTCATTTCTCAGCGCGTTTATATTTCTAATGGATGTCATAAAATTAAAAACTAATTTTTAACTATTTCTTTCGTTTCGTGAAATTTTGTATTTTTTCATTTTCCCTACGTCCTTTTTGTCTTTGTTTACTTTGTACTTCTCTTTCATTTTCTTCTCTTTCCTTTTCTTTTCTTTCATTTTCTTCTCTTTCATTTTCTTCTCTTTCATTTTCTTCCCTTTCCTTTTCTTCTCTTTCATTTTCTTCTCTTTCCTTTTCTTCTCTTTCATTTTCTTCTCTTTCCTTTTCTTCTCTTTCATTTTCTTTTCTTTCATTTCCTTCTCTTTTATTTTCTTTTCTTTCATTTTCTTCTCTTTCGTTTTCTTTTCTTTCGTTTTCTTCTCTTTCCTTTTCTTCTATTTCATTTTCTTTTCTTTCATTTTCTTCTCTTTTCTTTTCTTTTCTTTCATTTTATTCTCTTTCGTTTTCTTTTCTTTCGTTTTCTTCTCTTTTATTTTCTTTTCTTTCATTTTCTTCTCTTTCATTTTCTTCTCTTTCCTTTTCGTCTCTTTCATTTTCTTTTCTTTCATTTTCTTCTCTTTCCTTTTCTTCTCTTTCCTTTTCTTCTCTTTCATTTTCTTTTCTTTCATTTTCTTCTCTTTTCTTTTCTTTTCTTTCATTTTCTACTCTTTCGTTTTCTTTTCTTTCGTTTTCTTCTCTTTTATTTTATTTTCTTTCATTTTCTTCTCTTTTCTTTTCTTTTCTTTCATTTTCTTCTCTTTCGTTTTCTTTTCTTTCGTTTTCTTCTCTTTCATTTTATTTTCTTTCATTTTCTTCTCTTTTCTTTTCTTTTCTTTCATTTTCTTCTCTTTCCTTTTCTTCTCTTTCCTTTTCTTCTATTTCATTTTCTTTTCTTTCATTTTCTTCTCTTTTCTTTTCTTTTCTTTCATTTTCTTCTCTTTCGTTTTCTTTTCTTTCATTTTCTTTTCTTTCATTTTCTTTTCTTTCATTTTCTTCTCTTTTCTTTTCTTCTCTTTCGTTTTCTTTTCTTTCGTTTTCTTCTCTTTTATTTTCTTTTCTTTCATTTTCTTTTCTTTCATTTTCTTCTCTTTCATTTTCTTCTCTTTCCTTTTCTTCTCTTTCCTTTTCTTCTATTTCATTTTCTTTTCTTTCGTTTTCTTCTCTTTTCTTTTCTTTTCTTTCATTTTCTTCTCTTTCGTTTTCTTTTCTTTCGTTTTCTTCTCTTTTATTTTCTTTTCTTTCATTTTCTTTTCTTTCATTTTCTTCTCTTTCCTTTTCTTCTATTTCATTTTCTTTTCTTTCATTTTCTTCTCTTTTCTTTTCTTTTCTTTCATTTTCTTCTCTTTCGTTTTCTTTTCTTTCGTTTTCTTCTCTTTTATTTTCTTTTCTTTCATTTTCTTTTCTTTCATTTTCTTCTCTTTCCTTTTCTTCTATTTCATTTTCTTTTCTTTCATTTTCTTCTCTTTTCTTTTCTTTTCTTTCATTTTCTTCTCTTTCGTTTTCTTTTCTTTCGTTTTCTCCTCTTTTATTTTCTTTTCTTTCATTTTCTTCTCTTTTCTTTTCTTTCGTTTAATATACATTTTTCACGATATGCATTGTTTGGAATCTTGGGATTTTAATAAGTGATGCAGTGGCTGAGATAAAAAGCAGAAATATCTCATAATTTTTTCAAACTTTAATAAGCGAATCTTTCCCGTAGTAAATAGGACGAAACTCCCAAATCGTGGATGTAACTGTACCGGAAGTTCTTATCTCAAAGAAGAAAAAAAATTCCAAAAAAATTGGAAAGGTACCAAATATTTTAAACAGGAATTAGAATTAAAAAAAAACTGTGGAACATTAAAGTCGTTCCCAAAATAATTTTCGAACGGAGAACTGTGTCGAAAGTAATAAAATAGTGATTAAATGAATTAGAAATGGAACGAATAGAGACTGTCTATATCAAGTCTCTGCTTGTTTCACTCTTGAGGTTTGTCGGTGATAAGATCCCGCATCGATAATTATCAGTTATCTACTATGGGAACCAGAGCATTCATGAAATGGGGTCGGCTTACATTCAGCGCGATATATAAAAGCTAGAAAAAGTACAAAAACACTTTACCAAAATTTACTGAAATTAAAAATATACCGCATTCTGAACGTCTTAAATTTGATTTAATATGGATATTTAGAATAATAAATTGAATGTAATAACGTTTTGCGAAATGTATAAACCCATCAAGGGAATCCATTAACAATTCAACCGCTGGTCTATCATTTAAAGATACGGATGTACGGTTAACAAAGTTAAGCATCGTCGAGTCCGGCCAGTACCTAGATCGGTGACCACTTGGGAATACCACCTGCGGTATACTTGGATGTGCGGGTCGGATGGTGTAATCAATAATGCCTTGGAATTATTCATCGGAAAGTCAGTTTCTGCTGGACTCGTTCTATTCACTTACGAACAAATAGCCTTGGAATTGGTATGAATCCATTTCTTCTCTCCCCCAGCTATGGGTTAATTATTAAGACTTGTGTCACTAAACTATTATTATCTCAAAAAATTCTTACAATAAAAATATTTTCTAGATTTAAAGGACTTGTATAGGGTTGATAACCCGTAAAAAATAAATGGATGAATCAATCAAACAAATCTGTTCTTAATCTGTGAGGATATTGTACAGGTAAGCTTCAGCTATGCTGATAGAAGTAAAAAGGAGTTCTCTCAGACGTTTAAAAGAGAGCAGCTTCGTTTAGGAGTCGTTAAAATTAAGAGTCCCTTCGTTGCCTGTTAACAACAGAAAGTTGATCGTTTTTTGAGATCAGTTACCAACTGTTTAGCCTTATTACTAAGACACCAATAAATGGTTGTCATCAGCATAGGTATCGAGTTGAGAACTGCTGCCAAGATGATGAAAATCAGAAACAATGTTGGTCCAAGTGAATCTATGGGGACGCCTGCATTAATACATAGAGATCTAGAAGAGTGGCCATTGTAGATAACTTTCATTTCGCAATTTGATAAGAATCAGTTCAAGATAACCTTTAAACTTGTGAAGAAGACCAATATGTCAAACTGTCAAAGGCCATAGAGATATCCAAAGCAACAGACTGAGTTTCACAATTAATAAAAATGAAATATTGGTACAGAGAAAAGCTAGTAAGAAAATAAAATGAATACTGAAGGTCCTTCATTTTCCCATTGGAAAAGAAAAACGTAGGTTTGTAAATTTGGTGCCATGATAATAGAGAGTTCACTCCCTGGGTCGGGTTGTGCAGGCTTAGATCCAGTAAAAACAGACTGAGTCTAAACTAAACATTACTAAATCAGAATTAGATGAGATAAGGATTGATTGCTTATGGCTTTATCACCCGTTCTTGAAACACCCGTCCTTGTACGATCACTAAAGTTAAGCAACGTCGAAACTGGTCAGTAAATGCATGGGTAACCGTGCTGTAAGTTTGGTTGTGCCCATTCTGTAATGGATAACGGCCAGGAATTTGAACTTGGCTCTGCGATTTCCAATTTCATTAGGGTCCGTTATATTTACTTACGCGTAAATATTATTGGAAAAGCTACGAAATCAACACTTCTCCCCCAGATATGGGTTAATCAGTAGGACTTTTCTCAGTAAATCATTCTTACATTCTAAACTATTAAAAAAAACTTGCATAGCGCTGATAATATGTAAAAAATTAAATCAGTCAGTCAACCTAGGCATAAATTGAAGAAGAAAAATTTACTCACCTAGATTAAATAAAGGGTTCAGTTCAAAATTCCCTAAAGATTACCTGACTTGGTAAACACCTGAAGAAGGTCGGTGGCACAACAAAAATTAGGGCAATAGTCGTAAATTCTTCTTGAGGTTCCGTGTCTCTTCTAGACGTAGGCGATCATAGCTTTCCACAACTTCCTGTCCCTTATAGCTCTGTCTTATAACTTTGTCTTTCTGTTATTTATCCTAAAACCTGTTCCGGCATCCATTTACTCAAGCTCATTAATCATGCTATGCGTTGTTTTCCTCTGTTCTTTCTCACCTCAATCTATCCGATGACTATCGGATTTTCCAAGCCCTCTTTATTATATCCTAGAAACCTCAACTGCCTCTTACTGATGTTATGTACTTGTTTCCATTTTATCCACAACTTCGTCGTAACTCACATGTTCGGTCCATGGTATCCTCAGCATCCTTCTGTAGAACCACATTTCTGTTGCTTCAAGTCTCCTCTTCATCCTTGAGGAGATCGTTCAGCATTCTCTGCCTTCCAGGGGGACAGATATCACATGGCAGCTTAATACAATTTTCCTTGTTTATAGCGAAATTTTCGTTATTCTCGGTACTCTGATTAGCTTTAGAAATGCTTCTTTGGCCATGCCAATATGTCTTCAGATCTCAGTGTCGCTTTTTCCGTCATCTGTTAAAACACTTCCCAGATATTTAAATTTCCACGCTTGTCTGATTTTGGTATCTCCGATTTGCAATTCTGATTTTGGTCTCATACTTTTGCTAACAAACATACATCCTGTCTTTTTGCAGTTGATGTTTAATACTTTCTTCTCGCTTACCTTCTTTCTGTGTTTGCTATCAACACTGTGGAATGAATGATAGTTCTTCATGCCAGAACTTCAAGCAGAAATTAAATCAGAAATTGTTTAATATTGTCTTTGATTTCGTGGCCGGACATTTAGCCGAACCGACATTTGGCCGACGGACATTTGGCCGAGAGACATTTGGCTGAACCGACGTTTCACCGAAAAAGTACAGGTAAGAATAGTAACAAGCAATACTTTAAGTATTTTAATTAGCATTATTATAAGGTATAAACTGACTAATAATTACTACTGAATTTCAAGTGATTAAATTACAAAATCTAAATTGAAATTTAAATGTTTTTTTATTTCAATATTTATTTATTGAATTTAGTATTTAAAAAAATTTGTATTTGAGTAAAAAGTAGCACCTAATCATTTAAATTCATTTTTAACAGTAAATAATGATCATTAAAAGCGAAATTGTAAAATATTTCATCTCGTAAAAGCTTAAGATTTTTGCTGTAATAAAAACATGCTTTTTCTCAAAATACTTATCATCTTACATTGATATCTGAAGTAAAATATAATAAATGCAGAAGTGATTATAAAAAAAGCCTTTAAAAAGGGGGAAATTATGAATTAATGCAGTAAATAAATATAAATATATGTAGCCCATTACGATAAAGAGTGTGACAGACACATGTAAGGACGACACTACCTTTTCGGCTAAATGTCCATTCGGCCAAATGTCCGTGTACCCTCCTAGAGTCACCAGTATTGTGTTGACGCTTTATTCATGCCACAAATTAGTCCAATTTCGCTCACTGTATACTGTTCTAGTTCTACGTGCCATGTTTAATGGATGTCAGTTATCAGTTATCTCCTGTTAATTCTCCTCTCCGTGTTCTCCATTGCCTTAACCAGGTATTGAACTCACAATCTTTGGGTCCTGTTACTGGATCTAACTGACGCCTTTATCCACTGTGCCATGTGTCCAAAGCGTACAACGGCCGAAACGTTGTGATAAATATGGCAACAAAGATGAGGACAATAGTCCGAATCATGTAAATAGTGAGAAAGTGTAATACTAGGGATCCTGAGATGGAATGGTTGATTGATTGATTGTTTTAACCTGGCCGGATATTTTACCGACAGATATTTCACCGAAAAAGTACAAGTAAAACAAGCAATACTTCAAGTATTTCAATTAGCAGTATTATAAGTCAGAATAGGACTAATAATGACGACTGAATTCCAAGTGATTTAATTACTAAATCTAAATTAAAATCTTTATTATTTCAATATTTGTTTATTTAAATTAGGATGTTTAAAAATATGTCAGTGTATTTGGTTAAAAAATTCGTATTTAACTGTAAAATAAAAGCCAGTTCATCCCTTTAAGATAATGATCATTAAAAGCGAAATTGAAAGATATTTCATCTCGTAAAAGCTTAAGATTTTCCTGTAGTAAAAACATGCTTTTTCTCAAAATACTTATTATTTTACATTAATATCTGAAGTAAAATATAATAAATGAAGAAGTGATTATAAAAAAGCCTTTAAAAAAACGAAAAATTATAAATGGATCCAGTAAATAAATATTAATATATATAGCACATTACGCTAAATAGTGATTGCATGCCACATTGCATACGTCACTACATATTCGGCTAAATGTCCCAGTACCCTTTGATTTTGTGTTATATAAATTTCCCTAGTGATTGTTCTAGTATGT
Source organism: Acanthosepion esculentum (assembly GCA_964036315.1). Lineage (NCBI taxonomy): Eukaryota > Metazoa > Mollusca > Cephalopoda > Sepiida > Sepiidae > Acanthosepion > Acanthosepion esculentum. The sequence goes on from OZ038481.1 coordinate 119,978,189, forward strand.
CAGTGGCACAGAACTACACTCTTTATTCTTTATTAAATTTGAAAAGAGAAACTGTTTTCTTTTTTTCTTTTCTCATCTCTACTGACCAACCAGTCAGTTATGAACATACATGTCTGACATATCTCCTCTTTTTAATTAAGCCACACCTACTGTAAACTTGTACGGCTCGGTCCAGCCCAATACGTTTTGGAGATTTTAACATAACAAAATCGACGGACGACGGTCCATAGCGACGACTGGCTAAGGGCAAAAGGTGATAAAAGAAATAAAGAATGGACAGGTGATGTACAACTGTCCTTTCTAGAAATAACTCCGATATTTTTAATCCTACTGTCCGGACGTAATCTGTTATTTGGTGATTAGGAGATGAGAGATAGACTGCATGGAGAATTGAGGTGTGCATCTCGGACCGCAAGTAAAAACGCAAGCAAGACGACGGAACTACTTTGAATATCCACTCAGTATAAATAGTTACGTTATTAATATGTTGTTATTGATCTTTCTGTTGTGATGAAGGCAGCGCTCGAGGTTTTGAAGCAGACTGGTAATTTGGATTGTGGCTAACGGGCGATAATTATATTTTCTACGTTCATGACTCTTGAGAAAACTATGAATCTGTGGGCGGTGACGGAATAGTTTTTAAATGTTCGTTTTTCGGGCCACCTTTAGATTCTTCTAACAACAGATACCTTTATTTCTGTCATATGTATTATTTCAATCTTATTATATAACTACTGCCTCAGTGAATCTTGTTTTCCAGACTGTTGGAAGTCCTCATCCTTTGTCCCTGTCTTTAAGAACTCTGGTGACCCTTCTGATCCTTCGAATTACCGTCCTATCAATCTCCTACCCCTCTTCGGCAAACTCTTCGATGCTTTAATCCACGCCGAAGTGGTTAAGTACCTTACACCCCATGATCTGCTCTCAGACAAGCAATATGGTTTCGTGTCGTGGCTCTAGATATCTCCAAACCGTTTGATAGGGTTTGGCATGCCGGCCTTCTTCGCAAGCTTCAAGGTTATGGTATTTCCATTGGTTTGTTTACTTAATACAATAATTCCTGTCAAACCATGTATTGAAGGTCGTTCTCAACGGATTCTCCTCTAGCTCCTATCCAACAAACGCAGGTGTTCCCCATGGCTCCATCATAGGCCCTACCCTGTTCCTTATCTTCATCAACGATCTTCCTAACGTCATAGATTCCCAGGTAGGCATCGACGCGGACGATACTACAATTTACTCCTGCCTCAAAAACAAATCTAGTGTCGTTGACAAAACTAACCTGGCCGTTCGTCTCGAAAAGGACCTATAATCGGTTGTAAACTGGGACAGGAATTGGCTGGTTAACATTAACGCCTAAAATAAAACTGCTCTCTATTACTCACCACAGGGAACCATTTCTTCCCCCCATTAGATTGTCTGACGCTCAACTTCACGAGAGTTCCTCTTTGCGACTACTCGGCCTCTCATTGACTGCTGACCTGAGGTGGAACAAATACAAATTGAGTCAATAGCTTCGTCCAGCGCAAGGAAAGTTGGCTCCCTGTGCCGCGCCAGGAATTTTTTTCAAATTTACAAATCAACCATTCGCCGGTGCATGGGGTATTGCTGCCATATATGGTCCGGTGCCTCGTCTGTTTGTCTCATGGGTTCTTGATAAGATCCAGAGACGGATATGCAACGTAATTGTCCCTGATTTGTCATCTCGTCTGAAGTCGCTCTCTCACAGACGTTCCGTCGTCTCCCTCTGTCTTTTTTACAAATACTTTCATGGTAACTGCTCCGATGAGTTGCTTTTGCTGGTTCCCAAACTTCATGAATTTAAGCGTTCGACTAGGCATGCATCTCGCTCACACCCTTTCACTGTCGAAACTGTTACATGTAGCCGTCTTTTCTACTTCAATAGCTTCATGCCTCGCACCTCTCGCCTGTGGAACTCCCACCCCCCACTTTTCCTGTTTCTCTGATAGCTATAATCTCCAACTATTCAAATGTCAATCGATGTCTCCAGATACCTTGATCTATCCCCTACCTTTCTCTTCATCCTTTCCTCTATTACTCCGATTTGGTCTCACTCCAATTCCTGTAACCGCTTGCGTTCTAGTGGCTTCCGCCTTGATTGGGATGAAACGCTTAAAAATATTTCACTCCTCTCGTCCCCCAATACCTAAAAAAGGCAAGGAAGGAAACACCCATCAAGAGAATTAAAAGATACTGTACTTATGAAACAGAACTGGCGCTACGGAATCACAAAGAAATAACTTGTCAAATAAGAGAAACCACATCACTTGAGGACTTTCAGCAGTAGCAAAAACCAATCAATTGGAAATCGAAGGGAAAATAATAACATAAGCAAGAAGATGACGTTCCAAACTACTTCAAACAAAAGGTTAGGAAGGAAACCAAAAGTTTGTACTGGAAAGAAGGATATCAGTTTCTGAATATAAGAAACATATTTTCCTAAAAACGTATTTAATTATAATTCTCTTCAAATATATGGGCAACCGATATGTATCCTGCATACGATGTCCTCCGGAAAGTTAACGGGACTGGCTGTGTTTCTCCGACGACTATGAATTTAATCTCTTCAAATCTATGTTCAACCGATATCTATCCTGTAGTTGAGGCCTGTGCTGAGTGAAAGAGGTATAAGTGTATTCTGTTATCATCTAACATATCTTGGGAGTATATAACTGTGATCATAGCTTTCTGCAACGATTGCATTTTTTTCAGATGTTAGAATTGTGGCAGGACAAATCATGGTCGCTTCACCACTACACTGCACCTGCTGACAACGGCCTCAGCATCCCATAGTTCCTAACCGAGAAGGATATCGTCGTGCTGGAACAAACTCCCTATTCATATGATCTTACTCCGTGTGTCGTTTTCTTTTACGCAATCTAAGGGGATTATCAACGGGAGCCGTTTTGAAGGTGCAGAGACCATCAAGGGGGCCGTAACGACGGAGCCGAAAGGCCATCCAAGAAAGATCCGGCCAGTAGTAGTCGTGTTACTTTTCAGGGAATCCTCGTATACACATAAAATGCATCACTTGCTCTATATTTACGTGTTTTGTTATAATTATAACATTTCGATCGTTACCTTCGGCTTTCTGAAATTTATTTTGTAGATTGTGACTAACAAACTAGGAATTTCGAACTGAACGTATTCAAAGCACGTGTGTAGATTTTTTTTATAGAACTGTTCACGAGTTCAATCCGTGGTTCGTCTAGTTCGAAAAATTCATATACTCTGTTTTATTGAGTCAGATAATCGGCAAACCTTAGCAAATTAATTTGGGAATAATTGAATGATTTTGAAATATTCCCTGGCATGAATGTCGAAATGAGAACAATCTATACCGGAAAGATGGGTAACGGGTTCAGTTCAAAATACAACGAATATTACCAGATAGATATACCTGATGAAATGCAGACATGTCATCTATAAATTGATCATTTTGATAAACAATACCTTCCGACAATCGATCAGCCGTGGAATCAGTTTTGTGTTACACCACCGAAATAGTCGCGATCAGGTTCGAGATCAGTCGCGATCAGAGTCGTGAAACCTATAACCGATTAGTGTCGTGAATCTCACTGATGCACCCCATGTATTACAGCCGTAGCATCAGTGGGTGTATCCAGGGTCACATATCCTAAAGGAGATCATCCCTCTACAGGATAGTTTTGAATACCGATTAATCCTTCATAGAGTCGAGTTGACACACACGGCTAGATAAGCAACTCTACCGTGATATTCAACTCATAGCTTGAGAAGAATATATTTGTACATTACTATGACCTACCTTGGTTGGTATAGTAATGGATAGCGGCTCGGATTGGGCCGAGTTGGAATTCCACAAGAGTTCATTACATTCAATTCTCTACTAATAAACTTTGGAATGGTATCAATCCGTCTTTTTTCCTCTCCAACCTAAGGCTAAATAGCAGGACAGACTGTGTCTTATAGAATTATTTGGGCCTTGTCTAGAAGGAATCTCAGAATCCAAACCACGGCTATTGCAGGTGGAGTACACATGGTGCTCCTACGACCCTAAGGGATTACAGTATTCGTAATCGTAAATCCTTGCCATTGAAATCATTTTGAAAAATGTTCAGTTTTGTGATTAGACAAAATACCAGTATTATTCCCTCAATTTCAAGACCACTCTATGGGTAGATTGATACAAGCCTATTTTCCTAAACTCCTTTCGTCTTATTTACACTATATACTAGGGAAGCATTCACTTTGAAGTTTGTTCCACAAAATAACATACTAGGGAAGAAGATTTATGTGTGGAATTTGGTCCTTATCAAAGGAATCAGATGGGAATGTGGATGTATTGCCACCGTGAACAATAGCGTAGCAGATACTAGCTGTAAAGATCTTAGCTGGTGGAACTAAGGAACGTAACTCGTCTTTTCTGATGGCACGAATATAAACATTCCATTTGTTGTTGTGAATTCAATTTAGACCCAGTAGGCGTTAAGGTAAGGGATCTCTTTGAGGTTTTGACATCTCATCAGTATTTTATGCGATGGCACGAATATATAAGTTCTATCTGAGGTTGGTAGTGAGCTTTAGATTCAGTACGCCTTTAACGCAAGGAGTCTCTTTGAGTGTCAGATCACATATAAGAATCTTTTGTGATCACACAACTATACACGTTCCATTTGAGGTTGGGTGTGGGCTCTAGACCCAATAGGCGTTCAAGGCAAGGAGCACCTTTGAAGGTTTGATTATTCATCAGCATCTTTTGCGATGATACGCATATAAATATTCCATTTTCTTTTTCTATTTTCCTCCGACTTTAATCGCATAAAAATTAATAAATTTAAGTACACTATCTTCATTCTAATAAAGATTACTCTTATACCAATCGTTACCTGAACACAGATAACGGTCCTCCAAAAAGGCTAAGTAAATTTAACGGTCCTCCAAAAAGGCTAAGTAAATATAAGTAATAAACACTTTTAACATCGACATGAAAAGACAAAGGAAAGTGAATTTAAAACGGAAGAAACCATATATAAACTAAACCTTTAATAATATTTCTTTAACAGACAAAGAAATGCATTGATAGATCTTAACTAACAGATACAAAAATACAGCTCATTTATGGACACCCTGTATATTTGAACGTATCTGAGTTTATTATCAAGAAGCTTTTAGCAAAAAATGATTTTAAGAGAAAAGGCTTGTTTGGGTTTGTTTTGTTTTGTTTTACAGCATATCAATCTCAATGGGTTATTTAATGCTGATAGGATTTTTATTGCTGGCAATTTCTTTTTTTTCAAAAATGTATTGCTGATAATTTTTTTTTTTCAAAAATGTATTGCTGGTAATAAATAATTGCTGATAATAATGTATTCTAATAATAATTTTTCTTCAAAGATTTATTGCTGGTAACAATTTTTTACATAGTATTTCTGGTATTAAACTTATTTTCACACTTTCATAGTGTTTTGACCCCAGTTTGGGTGTTAACTATTTTCGCATAGCTTGGATCCTAACAGGTGCTACCACCTCGGGTCAGGGTGGACCTGGGTACACCAGCAATTAAGAGGTGGTTCTACGCTCTTTAAAACCTCCTGATCCGAGGCCTTGCTGTTGGACATAATTTATTGTCTTACCCGGAATGCTGATGTAGTTTATCGTTATACCCAGGACGGAAAGGCAAACGCAAAAGAACTGAAGATCAGGATCATCCAAACGAAACAGTGAGAGTTCACTCGATACAAGGCTCAAGGGTCCATCAAATTAGAGGATTACTGAAAAGGAGTGTGATATGAAATTAAAAGAAGTTAAAATGAAATTAATATTATAAGAATAAGGATGGGGGATACTGATTGACACAGGATTAGTAGTAGTTAAGATTGAAGTGTTCAAGGAAGCATCCAAGTGGGAATCTGTTCCACAGAGTAGCTGTTCATAGGAAAAGGTTGTATGAGTGTAACTTTCTTCTTATAAATGGAATATGAGGGAAGGGTGGATGATTTGACATCGTGGACGGAGCATAGTTCTAACTGTAAAACTCTGAACTGGTAGAACTAATCTGAATATTTGCCATGGAAATAGCGATAGACTTGCATCTTTTCGTCTGTTGGGAAAGAGGTTGGAGTATAGAGAATAAGTCTTCCTCGACAAAAATCTGTAAACAATTTTGAACTCTATAAGCGCTGGAAAAAGAAAGAAGCTCTAGTCCAGATAAGACAGCAATATTCCATCTTTGGTCTAATTTGACTGTTACATGGATAAGGCATGGTAGAAAGAGTTAGATACTTTCTGGAGCAGTGCAAGGAGCTGATCATTCCCCCACCTCCATCTCTAGAGATAGATCACATATACGAGTTCCACTTGACGTTTGGAGGATACTTGCTATCAATTGATCCCCAGCGTTATTACCGGTGAAAATACTCAAAAATCAAAGACTTATCTCAGCCTATATAATATATTGGGAGACATTAATGCAGACATTGTAGGATTGATTGAAGGGGGTCAGAACAGCACAACACAATAAAGTATTTTGAAACGCCGTGATTACGCACTGAAGTTATCTTAAAAAATAGATTTTATTCCTGGATTTGTAGAGAATTCATCTGGTACAATATTACCTACAACAATTCTCTTTCCTTTTAAAGAATACAATTTAGCTAAAAAAAAAATACAATATTTACATTAGTCGGACTATTGGCCTCATCTTTGTCGCTATATTTGTCCTCAAGGACACATGGCACAGTGGATAAAGGCGTTGGTTAGATCCAGTGACTGACCCAAAGAGTGTGAGTTCAATACCCGGTTAGGGCAGTGGAGAACTTTCAGAGGGAAAATTAGCAGGAGATAACGGATAACTGACATCCATCAAACATGGCACGTGGAACTAGAACAGTCTACCCCAGTGATCGAAATAAAGGGTTCAGTTCGAAATTCCAACCACCTGAAGAAGGACGGAGCGTACAACGGCCGAAACGTTGTGACAAATATGGCGACAAAGATGAGGACAATATTCCGACTAATGTAAATACTGTACATAATACCTCATCTCAGAAATATAGACAGACTCAAAAAAAAATATCATGAAACTATAAATGAATTTTAGCGAATCTTAACTCATTACCCAGAATCTTTTGTCAAGAATCTGATTTTTAAATGGTGAATCAATCCAGTACTTTGCAGAGATTTTCAACCGATAAGAACATACTTACAGAAAGAAAGAAAGAGAGAAAGAATAAAGAAAATCTAAATGCAAGAGATCCGAATTCTATTATTCTTGGATTGAGAGCAATAGGTTGCCAATTTCGTCAAGCATCTTTCATGACATAATTTTGAACTCGAAATATGATAATTTGTACTTACTGAATATTGGAAAACTTGAAAATTCTACAGGATATTTATAACTTGTTTAATCCTAAACATATAAGCATCACATATATATATATATATATATATATATATATATATATATATATATATATATATATATATATATATATATATATATGATGCTCATATATATATATATATATATATATATATATATATATATATATATGATGCTTATATGTTGATGCATGTTTCATTAAATAATATATAGACAAGTTTTGTCTGTTTATTTTATGTAAATTCTTTTCATTTCGTCTGATAAGCTTAATAACATTATCATTAAAAGATGAAAGAAAATCACCATATTGATACATATTTTTTAATCTTATCTAAGCTTTCGGCTTACATAAGCCATTATCAAAGATGACAATTACATTACAATATATTAACCAATACACGGACAAAACAATAATGATAGTCTGTTTTTGTTTGCATGGAAGATTTCCAAGCAACGACAAACATCGTGCATACGAGACGCTGGAAGCGAAAATCGCACCGCAGCTCATGACATCACACATGACCACGCGAGAGTGTAAACGAGAAGTATTACCTATTGGAAGCCGTTGGTATAAACCAATGGCTTCTGTTATCAATTATAGGCTTTTAAGAATATGTGTAGTCTCTGACACATACAAAGATAAGAATAATTTAATGAGAGGCTTAACCTCAGTACACAATTATATAGTGTATTATGGCAGCAAACCCGCTTTTATGCAAGTTTCGACTGGTATTCTTTTTCTTTTCAGGGCATAAATTATATAAAAATTATCCGAATGTTTTCCAAGCCCTTTCGCCTATACTTTTAACCATTGCCAAGAATGAATTTTACTTTTAAATGAATATATGCATTGTTTTATATAGACATGACCGTTGTTATCGCTGGTATTATTGACTGTTGATTTTTTTCTTTTTTATTAGTAATGCTTCCATAATTTTTAGCCTTTTTGTACATATGGAAGATGCTATTATTTGTATTATCAACGAATATGTTACGGACAGGAGTTTGGTATGTCTCCATGTGTATTTAAATGAAAACTAATTGAATTATGGTCAGAGATACGTAACGCTAGTCTTCTTAAACATGTATATCCAACATAATTATTTACAAATTTGGATTGGCCAGGAAGACAACTCCTTAAGGGACATGTAAATTCGTAAATAATATTGATACTTTAATGTAGATCTTGCCGATGAATTATTATTTTTGACGATAAGTTTAGCGGTTTTAATTTTTTCGTAATGAATAATTCATTTTCTTGCTTTTATCGACTGGAGTTGTGTATTTCTTTATGAAGATTCTAAGTGAAGATTCATCTTGCTTATAGTGACTATACATTTGATTTTTGTAAAAAATGTTAATGTTATTGTTTTTTCCTGTGATTATAGTGTTGCTATTGGTTAACTTAGAAAGAAAAAGTTTAATCATCATCATCATCATCCCCTTGACTTTTCTAAGTAGGCCATATCCGAATGCAGAAGCCACACTAACTCTTTTCCAGAACGATCTATTAACGGCAGCCATCAGCACTTCTGGTACAGTCATACCTGTCCATTGTTTGACATTGTCGAACTAGATTTTTGCGTTGGCGTCCATCTTTAACGGTGCATTGAATGATGTTTCTACACAGGCTGTAGTCCCTTGTAATGTGTCAAAACCACGCCATTTTTTCTCCGTTTGACAGTGGCGATAAGAGGTTCCTGGTGTCCCGGAAAACTTTCAACCCTTTTCCGCACAAACTCATTGGTTTCTTGTTCCCAATAGAAAATGACAAAGCTTTTTCTCATTCATTTGTTCTCAAATGCTTAGATGCTTCTTGTTTCTGTATCTGCCAACAGTATCCACGTTTCACATCCATATAGGAGAATGGAGACTACCAACGATCTGTACAGTCTGTACTTTGTTTGAAAGCTAATTTTGCTCCTCTATATTCTTGACAATTTGGCCATCGCTGCCATGGCTGCGAAAATCTTTGTGCAGATTTCCGAGTTTCAGATGCCATATTTAGACAAGACTAGCAGCATGGCCCGGCGTTGCCCGTGCTTGATTCAAAAATCGTACGACTCATACAGCAATCGCTATCACTTGAATTAAAATATTTTTGCCCTTCCTTGCCTTTAAAGGGGTGCCCTTTGCCGTTCTGATGTTGCTACATGCCTTACTTCTTGACTATCTCACACTGCGAATTTTTTCTAAGCTCTATACTAAACATTAAATCTGTTACGAAGAAAGAACTAAACAAAATGAACACAAAACAATCAGCTTCAAAAAAGGACTTATAGCTGGAAAAAACGAATGGAAAAAGAATGTTAACATCAAATACTTTTTCACACCCAACCCAGTTCTGCGGAATCAGAATCAACGTTGATTTTAAGCAAGGGAATGAGCCAATTGGAGTAAACTGTCATGCAGATTTAAATTTTTCCCACTTGTGACGAATGCAGCTATCGATTTTTTTTGCATGCTAGCATGCTAGTTAATATTCGTGTCAATCAGCTGTTGGCTCTCATGCTGAACAATAGAATCTTCCTGTCTATTTGTGGCAGATAGCTATAGGCCCTCATTCTGGCCAGTAGAAAATGACCGCAAACTACATGAAAACTACCGTAGAAGCATGAAAAAATCAATTATTTCCACTATCGATGGGAGTTTGGAAATGCGAAGTCGGTCTTGGCCTCTGAACTGACCTCGAACATGTGCATGTAAATTTTGGTGCAAATCCGTCGAAAATTGCGTCCGTGCATTCGTTACACACACACACACACACACACACACACACACACACACACACACACACACATCCTGCCTTTTATAGATAGAGATTGCTCCTAAGTATTTAAAATTGGACATTTCCTCCAGTGAATTCCAATTCTTGGTAATTTTGACACAGGCGTTACTGTTTGTGCTATTCACCATTTCTTTGGATTTCTCAGAGCTGACCTCCATTCCATATGTTCCTGCTCTTTCAACAAGTTTGTTGGTCAATCCTGGAGCTCACTGTTACTACCTGCTATGAGGTCAATGTCATCTGCAAAACGTAAGTTACAGACGTGTCTGCCACCGACAGAGATTGAAGGATTCATGGTCGTTCAAGGTTCCTTCCATGATTATCTCTTGAAATAGGTTGAACAATGTGGATGAAAGTATGCATCCCTGTCGAACGTCGAAAGTTGTCCGGAAGGATACCCCCAGAAGACCTGCGCTGGTGGCATCTTTATATAGAATCTAGATGACTTGGATCATTGCGTTATCGACAGTGAATTCTCTAAGGATTTGCCGAACACTGCCATGCCATACACGATCAAATGCTCTCTTGAAATCGACAAAGTTGTGGAACACGTCGTCCCTCTGATCTTGCAGGTGTTTCTCTACGAGGATCCGACAATTGAAGTCATGTTCCATTGTACTTCGTCCTGCTTGTACCTCTGATAGTTTGGATTCCAGACGATTCAGAATGATACGGAGATGAACTTTATTAGGATTACTGATCAGGCTTATTGTCCTATAATTTCGACACCAGCTGAGGCTTCATTTCTTCTGCAGGGGTATTACTTATGACTGAGTCCACTCGTTAGGTAACACTTTTGTTCCCAAATCCTCTGTCATAGTGCTATTATGGCTTTGGTGGTTACTTCATCTCCATGTTTTATCAGCTCAGAAGGAATATTGTCCACTCCGGGTGACTTGCTATGTTTTAAACACCTTACTGCCAATTCAGCCCCATGTTTCAGTTTTGACGGACTGGTTTCGTCATCTGTGGAGTGATGGTCAGTTTACAATACGAAGTCAACTGGGTAGAGCTGGTAAATATATAAACCATCGCAGTATTGAGTCCATCTATGGACAACCACCCCACTGTCCGTCAGCAATTTACCATTCTCATCCTCTACGACTGTTTCTCTCTGTTGGCTGGTCTTAGTGAGGGATTTGAGAGTACTCTAGGCCTGTTTGTTATTGCCAGTAAGCATATCATTCTCAATGGTTTTGCATCCACTCCTCTTTAGCTGCTCGGATATTTCTCCTCACGTCACTGTGTACTTCCTTATATTGGGCAGAGACCTCATAACTTGAGGGCTTCTTTCCTCTCAGTTCCATCCTCTTATCACACAAATCTACTATTTTCTTCTTGACCCACAGTTGGATTTTCTTTCGGTGTTTACCCAAAACTTCCTCAGATGTTGTGAGCAACCCTTCCTTTCCTTAATATGATCTGAAAAAGTGGCTATATCATTGTTATTTAGGTTCAGGACTGAAAACTTTGGTCTTCCATTTATTTAATATACCTCCATTTATTTTACTTGCATTATTTTATCTGCATTATTTTACCCCCATTATTTTTACTTCCATTTATTTTTTTTTACCTCCATTTATTGCACCCTCATTTTTTTTTTACCACCATTTATTTACCTCCAACGTTGAAGCGGATGCGTGAGTCCTTTGAAGAGCTCTTAATTTTCAGCCTTAATCTAAAAGTCGTCATTACAAGATCATGATCGCTGCTGATGTCTGGGCCAGGAAATGTCCTTATGTTTGCCTTGTTAATGATTCAGTTATAGTGTTGCGGCAACAAAATAAAATCGATCTATTTATCAATATTCCGATTAGGTGAGTGACAGGTTGCTGTTTTAGACAGCTTATGGGTGTGTAGAGTGTTGGCCACATTCGAGCAATCTGAAACCGCTGTCATCCGTCTCCCCAATGACAAATCTTCCGATTTTTCCTTCCCAGTTTGTGTAAGCATTCGGCCCTAGCTTGGCATTGCAATCTACTTGTATGAAAGTGATGGCTTTCAGGGGGACCTTTCTCAAGGTAAATTCTAATAATTCGTAAAATTCCTCAACTTCCTCCTCATCTTGCTCTACTATTGGAGCCTAGGTCTGGATGATGGTCATGTTGTATGGACTGGATGATACACGGATGGAAATAAGTCACAACTGAAAATAGGATTAAAGCTGATGACATTCTGTGTAATTTATTTCCTTACAATAAAGGTCGCTCCATTTTCGTGCTTCATCTCATCTCCAGAAAAACAAATTTTATGTCCATCTTGTGTAATTGTTTTTCCAAAACCAATGTATATCTGACATCAGACATCCCAATTATATCACAACGATAATGTTTCAGTTCATGGGTAAGTTCTTGGGCCCTACCCGGGGGTGTATAGTGTGCGGATGTTCCACCGTCCTGTTACAATTTTTTCTGTTGATAACCTGATAATATGTTGCGCAGTAGCCGACTAATCACGCCCATCCTGAAACGAATCAATGGGACGCGTCAATCCGGGCCTCGACCGCTCCGGCATAGATATATTTTGCTTCGCTTGCTTCATAATCCTTTCGGTGGGCTTTTTTTTCTTTTCTTTTTTTAAGCTTATCACCCCAAGCAAGGCTGGAAACCACTAGCACGCAAGGGGTTACAGAAGGTTTGGAGGAAGAGCAGATAGGAGTGGTAAAAGAGGGGATGTGGAGAAAGATAGTGGATCGATCGAGGCAAGCGGGTTACAGAAGATTAGGAGCGAGAGCAGATAGGAATAAAAGGTGAAAGGATGTGGAGAAGGGAAGTGGATAGATCAAGGCAACTGGAGATGTTGATTGACGTTACACTTAAATAGTTGGAGATTATATTTGTCAGGGAAACAGGAATAAGGAAAAGAGTTCCACAGGCGAGCTGTGCCAGACATGAATCTATTGGAGTAGAAGAGACGTCTACATCTAACAGTTTCAACGGTGAATTGGTGGGAATGGGATGCTAGCCTCGTAGGACATTTAAATTCATGAGACCTTGGAACCAGCAAAAGCAGCTCATCGGAGCAATTACCGTGAAAGTATTTGCAAAAAAGACAGAGCGAGGCAACGGCGCGTCTGTGAGAGAGCGACTGCAGACGAGATAACAGATCAGGGCCAATTACATTGCATATCCGTCTCTGGATCTTATCAAGAACCCTGAGGCAAACAGCAGGGGCTCCAGACCATATATGGCAGCAATACTCCATGCAAGGGCGAATGGTTGATTAATAGATTTGGAGGATCGATTCCGGGGAGAAATATTTCCTGGCTCGGCACAGGGAGCCAACTTTTATTGCGGTGGATGAAGCAATTGACTCGATGTATTTGTTCCATCTCAGATCAGCGGACAGAGTGAGACCGAGCAGCGGCAAAGAGAAGCTCTCGAGAAGTTGGTCTTCAGACATTCTAATGGGATGCAGGGATGGATCCCTGTAGTGGTTAATAGAGAGCAGTTTTGTTTTAGAGGCGTTAAAGTTAACCAACCAATTCTTGCCCCAGTTCACAACCGATTGTAGGTCCTTTTCAAGTCGAACTGCCAGGTTAACTTTGTCAGCATCACTAGATTTGTGTTTGAGGCAGGAGTAAATTGTGGTGTCATCCGCATAGATGCCGACTTGGGAATCTATGGCGTCAGGAAGATTGTTTATGAATATGAGGAACAGAGTAGGGCCTAGGATGGAGCCTTGAGGAACACCTGCGTTAGTGGGATAGGAGCTGGAGATGAATCCATTGAGAACGACCTTCAATTCACGGTTTGACAGGAATGATTGTATTAGGTCAAACAATCGACCTCTAATACCATAACCCTGAAGCTTGCGAAGAAGTCCGGCATGCCAAACTCTATCAAACGCGTTGGAGATGTCTAGGGCCACAGCACGAGCTTCACCTCTCCTCTCCAATAAGATGCTTTGGAAAACCGTTATTAACAAGCGTTTGTTTTACGTTATTAAGTTCTTTAAAGGCAATCGGAAAAAAGGATAAATTCGCAGTGTGCTCGCATCAGGAAATTAT
>OZ038481.1:119994869-120012369 GCA_964036315.1 Acanthosepion esculentum
GGACATATAATGCAAAGGCTTAATGATTTATTAAATGAATTTCCATCGAGCTAGAATATTATATTTGCCACTTCGTTGGTTAAAATTGATTTGTCCATTCCTTAGAAGATGATGCGAAGCTGATTAATTAGTGTACCTCCAACATTGGTAAGAAGTGACTATGTTTCTCAAATTTAACTTAGTTGAGCTTTAAGTGGACTCTAAGTGATGCCAAACGTCACGCTCATCGCATTTCTTACTAATGAAAAAGTGCAAAGTCAAATGAGTTCGGTTCGAGATCTAGATTTTATATGGTTCCTTTTGATCTCCGCAATGTGTGGAGAGAACTATTGCTACGAATAAAATAAGGGTCGTTTTTTTTCGTCGATTCTAGCATATTAAACTGTCATTTCCAAACAACGTTGGCAGCACAATGTTTAAATGTGAGATTACAATAATTCAAAGAATCGAACTCCTGGTATTAGTGAATTAATCTGCAAGACAAATTGCACTAAGGTAAGCGAACAAGTTTTTCCCACATATGTAATTTTGTTACATTTATTGTTTTTTTAAGTTTCCCTCTGCTTTAAAGGAAAAAAATACAGATTAAAATTATATAATTTCGTTCATTTTTTCCTGTTTTTATATTCAGTTTACCACCATTTTTTTTTAAATTTTACCTCCATTATATTTCCTCTATTATTATACCTACATTATTTTACCATCATTTATTTACCTCCATTTATTTTACCTCTATTATTCTACCTCCATTTATTTTACTTCCGTTTATTTAATATACCTCCATTTAGTTTACTTACATTATTTTGTCGGCATCATTTTACCCCCATTATTTTTACTTCCATTTATTTATTTTACCTCCATTTATTTTACCTCCATTTATTTCACCTCCATTTATTGCACCATCATTTTTTACCACCATTTATTTACCTCCATTTATGTGACCTGCATTATTTTGCCAACATTATTTTTACTCCATTTATTTATTTTACCTCCATTTATTTTACCTCCATTTATTTCACCTCCATTTATTGCACCATCATTTTTTACCATCATTTATTTACCTCCATTTATATGACCTATATTATTTTGCCATTTATTTATTTTACCTCCAATTATATTACTTCTATTATTCTAACTCCATTTATTTCACCTCCATCTATTTAATACATCTCCATTTATTTTACAGGCATTATTTTATCTGCATTATTTTACCCCCATTATTTTTACCTCCAATTATTTATTTTACCTCCATTTATTTTACTTCCATTTATTTTACCACCATTTATTTTACATGCATTAATTTGCCTCCATTTAATTGAGCTCCATTTAATTTACCTCCCTTCATTTTACCTCAATTATTTTTACCTCCTTTTTTTATCTCCATTATTTCACCTCCATTTATTCAGTTTGCCTTCTTCTTCTCCTCCTCCTTCTTCTTCTCCTCCTCCTCCTCCTCCTTCTTCTTCTTCTTCTTCTCCTCCTCTTCCTCCTTCTCCTCCTTCTTCTTCTTCTTCTTCTTCTTCTTCTTCTTCTTCTTCTTCTTCTTCTTCTTTGTACTGTTAATTCATTCTTTTTATTGCCTTTTTTTCCCTATTCTCTCCTATGTTGACTTAGATGACATTCTCATTCCTGCTCTCTCAGTTCTTTCTTTCTTATATTTCTTAGTCGCCTCTCTTTTTCTCTCTCTTTCTCTCTCTCTCTCTCTCTCTCTCTCTCTCTCTCACACTCTCTCACCGTCGCTCTCGCAACCATTTCACACACCTTCTTTTTAGCCAGGATCTTGTACGTTTCCATGGTGTGGGAATTTAGATATTTCTTAAAATAAGTCATAATTCACTTTTTCATATTTCACAGATGTCAAACAACATTTTCCAAGAATTGATTCAGAGCATTTTCATTTAAATGTCCGGGAGGTTTTACGTCGCACTTTATAAGTTTGGCACATGAGCTTATTGCTTTGTTTTGTTTAGTTTGATTGATTTAGTTTTGTTTTTGCTTTGTTTTTTGTAGTTTTTTTTTTTGTTGGTGTTGTTTTATTTCTAATCAAAATAAATATATTGAAGCGAAAACACAACAAATTACCAGATCTTCTATCTGGACATGGACCAGCAGAGACATTGACACCAATTGATTCGTTTACGCATCGCATAATCCGAAAGGCAAAATCATTTTATTAGATAGATAGATAGATAGATAGATAGATAGATAGATAGATAGATAGATAGATAAAAATGAACGGATAGATAGGCTGACGGACAGAAATAAATGAACAAATTAATACTTAGATAGATAGATAATGCATAATTCGGCAGCAAGTATTGACCAAAACAAGTTGCATTAAATTCCACCGACACATCTCTTGAAATTGACCGAGACAGCCGATAGTAATATATTTGAATAAAACAACAGATCAAACATGAATACATAGTTTATCAATAATTTCGGCCTAGTATACATCTTATGCGAAAATTGGAAAGATAGCATAAAAAATCAGACAGAATTTAACAAACTTACCTATATGTGTGTGTGTGTGGCCATGTGTATCAGTGAAAGTGAAAGAGAATCTGTTCAAGAACACAAACTCACACACACACACATACATATATATATATATATATATATATATATATATATATATATATATATATATATATATATATATATATATATATCATTTAACCACATTTTAATAGATAAAAATGTTTGATAAGACGCCCTGTTTTTTGGGTGTTGTGTGAATTACGTCTACCGACCTTCGTATTCGAGACAATTCTACAGTGTTCGAATTTGCCTCCACCTTTGTAGAGGAACCCACTGCCTAAACGGCGTCTTTAAAAAAAATAGGGACTCTACTCAAAACTGTGTATACAGTGAAATAACTTTTATGGTTGGAATAATAATAATAATAATAATAATAATAATAATAATAATAATAATAATAATAATAATAATAACAACAACAACAATATATATATATATATTGTTGTGGGGCTCTCCCCTTTTACACAAGATGTACTCGTCTAAAGTATACTTATACTGAGAGAGTTGGAGACAGGGTGGAGATACGTTGAGACAAGGTTGAGATACGGAGAGTCCAGAGAGCGAGAGAGAGATAATTACGGCTTCACTTGTACATATATTCTCTCTGTCAGTATAAGTATACTTTGGACGAGTCCATCTTGTGTAAAAGGGGTCTGCCCCACAACAAGAACTTACGGTTACATCTAGCTATTTCAACTGTAAAATGATGAGACCTTACTGCCAATCTAGCACTGCGCTGAAATTCATAAACTCTAGGTATCATAGAGAAATGTTCATAAGAACAATTACCGTGGAAGTATTTCTAGAAATGACAGTGGAAGCAATGTTGCGGCGGTTGGAAATTGACTGAGGTTACAGTTCTGAATATTCTGAACAGGTTTGGCGCCATGCGTAATATCTATATCAAAATCTGGATTGAACGAGCCTATTTCAATGCTTTTATTTTATTTCCCCTTATTTTTAAGCCAGCATTTAGTCTATATCTATTTAAGTCATTTTGCGATTATTCTAAACCATCTGATGGTTGTGTTATTACTAAAATGTCGCCAACTCTCTCATTAAGTTTATTCCCATCCCTTTCCAAGACATTTTCCGGAGGATAATTTTAAGGTTTGGTGCAAATAATGTATGGGAAATAACATTCTCTTCTTCCACTATTTTTCCTATCTTTATTTTTCATCTGCGTCTTTGTGTAGTCGAATTATTTTAATTCTGTTATCACAGATATTATCAGTAACTTTTATATCATTTTTGTTAATAACTACTTCACACAGTGAGCAGAGGACTGCCTCAGGTTCTACCAAGTGAAATGCTTTTTCATAATCAACTTAAACTAAGTTGATTTCTTTTATCATGTTATTTGTTTTTCGATCAGTTGATCTAATGTTTGTAAATGGTCTTTTGTTGAGAAGCCACTTCTAAAATGTGTCAATTTGTGAGGTTGACTGCAATCTCGGATGGTTTTTAATCTGTTTGCAAGTACATTTGGGAATCATTTAATTCTGTGCAGTAGTAATATAATAGATCGATAGTTCGCGTTAGTATATCATTTTTTCTAGAAGTTTTGATTAACATCCATGAATTTGTGTATCATTTGCTGTTTAAAGAAATATAACTTGTATATATGCGATGGATGTTTTTTTACACTATTTACATTATTTGGATTATTGTCCTCATCTTTCTTGACATATTTATCACAACGTTTCGGCCTTTCAGTATCTGTCTATATTTCTGAGATGAGGTATTATGTACACTATTTACATTATTCGGATTATTGTCCTCATCTTTGCTGCCATATTTATCACAGCGTTTCTTCAGGTGGTTGGAATGTCGGACTGAACCCTTTATTTCGCTCGCTGGAGTAGACTATTCTAGTTCCACGTGCCATGTCTAATGGATGTCAGTTATCTCCTGTTAATTCCCCTCTACAGGTTCTCCACTGCCTTAACCAAGTATTGAACTCACATCTCACATTAGGGTCATGTCACTGAATCTAACCAACGCCTTCATCCATTGTGCCATGTGTCCATGTGAACAGTCTACCCCAGCGAGCGAAATAAAGGATTATGTTCAACATTCCAACCACCTGAAAAAGGACCGAGCGTACATCGGGTAAAATGTTATAATAAATAAACAAGAAAGATGAGGACAATAGTCCGAATAATGTAAATAGTGTACATAATACCCATCTCAGAAATATAGAAAGATACTGTAAGGCCGAAATGTTGTAATAAATATGGCAAGAAAGATGAGGACAATAATCCGAATAATGTAAATAGTTTACATAATACCTCATCTCAGAAATATAGACAGATACTGTAAGGCCGAAATGTTGTAATAAATATGGCAAGAAAGATGAGGACAATAGTCCGAATAATGTAAATAGTGTACATAATACCTCATCTCAGAAATATAGACAGATACTGAAAGGCCGAAACGCTGTAATAAATATGGCAAGAAAGATGAGGACAATAATCCGAATAATGTAAATAGTTTACATAATACCTCAGAAATATAGACAGATAGTGGAGGTTTTTTCGTTGAGATTATATCTCTATATACATTGACGTACCAAATGTCATAGTCTAGAACTATGCAAAGGAATGGTAGGTAATGCATTCGTGTATACCGACGTCATAAAAATTCCAGAATTACATCATCTATGCTATGATGAGTCAATCTGAACAATGGCGAAGCAACTCCTGGTAGAATGATGTGAATTTTCGTTTGGTTGGTTTTGTTTGGCATCATACCAATCTCTATGGGCTATTTAATGGCGAAATCTCTATATTCTTTATGCAAGTTTATTTTATTTTTGCGAAATAATAATGATTCTTGTTATACAAGTTTTACTATTTACTAATTAACCCATGGGTGGGGAAGAAGAGGTGGATCTATACTTTTTCCAAGTTACTTTTTCCCTCTGAAAGTTCTCCACTGTCCTAACCGGGTATTGAACTCACACACTTTGGGTCCTGTCACTGGATCTAACCAACGCCTTTATCCACTGTGTCATGTGTCCATATGTAACAGGAGATAACCGATAACTGATATCCATTAAACATGGCACGTGGAACTAGAACAGTCTGCCACAGCGAGCGAAATAAAGGATTCAGTTCGACATTCCAACCAACTGAAGAAGGCCGGAGCGTACAACGGCCGAAACGTTGTAATAAATATGGCGACAAAGATGAGGACAATAGTCCGAATAATGTAAATAATATACATAATACCTCATCTCTGAAATATAGACAGATACAGAAAGAGATAATTGACATTAAGAAAGAAAATGTATAAATTTCCCTTCATATGTATAGGTTTTATCTCAATTCTAATCATCATTTTTCCAAACAATAAACATTGCCGAGGAAGGGAAGGTAGTTAAAATAAAAGCGGTCTCATGGAAGAAACCGTCCTTTTGACACTGCGTTTTATTGCGGACCCCTTCCTCTGCGTTTGCCTTTGATATTTATAGGAAATTAAACTTTGGAAGTCCACAAGCTATTATCGCTCGTATTGATGGGATTTTTCTTCCAAAACTTTTTGTTTTTTCTAGTGTGAAAAGCTAACATCTCGATAATCTCAGTATTTTCCTCTCTATGTGCAATCTGTTTTTGTTGTGGCTGATGTTAAAAGTGATGTGGTTTTGTTATTCTGTAAAACACTTTGTGACTTTGTAGCGCCATTCTATAGGGTCTGATGAAAGCGCGTTTTCTTTATAACTTAACAGATTTATTCCGTAGAAACACTTTTTAATCATTAATCTGAAAAAAAAAGGTTTGTGTATTTAGGCAGCAAATTAGACTTTTGAAGCCCACAAACTATTATCGCTTTTTCACGTATTGATGGGATTTTCCTTCCAAACCTTTTTGCTTTTGCTATTGTGAAAAGCTAATATGATGTGGTTATGTTATTTTGTAAAACTCTTTGTGATTTTGTAGCGCCATTCTTTAGGGTCTGGCGAAAGATCGTTTTCTTTATAATTTGACGGATATATTTCATAAAACCATTTTTAGTCATCGATCTGAAATAAAATGTTGTCCACAGATAATTGTTTAGACCTTTGTGAACGATTTGTACTCATGCACGACATGCCTATAAGAATATAGATCTGACGAGGCAATTTAAGAACATGACACGGGTTTTCAGTTCAATATTCTGGTAAGATGGTATTTTATGTATCGTGAGCAAAAGGAACAACACGACATGAAAATTACGGAGATACTGAAAACAAACAGGTACAATAAGTTAGATATCTGAAAATCTTCTTAACAAAAGACGGATAACTGTCGACAATTTTCAAGAGAAAGAAAGAAATTCACTTTCATATGTTTAGGTTTTGTTATAATTCTAATCATCACTTTTCAAAAACAATAAACATTGCCGAGGGAGTGAAGGTAGTTAAAATAAAAGCGGTGTCATGGGAAAAACCGTGCTCTTGACATGCCTTCTTATTGTATGCATGTTTGTCCATGTTTGTCAAAAATACTTACAAAATCCTAAAAAGGATTGGAAGTCGTGGAGAGCTATGATTAGTCAAGTCCTGAAAGAACATGAGCATAGAATAATAATAATAATAATAATAATAATAATAATAATAATTCTGACAAGTACAGCCCACACTTTACGAAGGGCTTTATCTATGTAATTATTTTTTATTTTTATTTATTTATTTTCTTTTTTTTTTCTTTTTGCAGTGGAAAGTGTCATGATGCCATTTCTAACCTTAGGTCCCTGGGCAGGACCCGGAAAGAAATGTGTAAACGCCAGATATCAAAGGAAATAATAATAATAATAATAATAATAATAATAATAATAATAATAATAATAATAATAATAATAATAATAATAATAATAATAATGGAGATGGAAAAAATACTGATGTCGCTCTCACACAACTAACGCCATTTAAATTTTATTTATTTTATTTAGGATGTTCTGTTTTCAATTCACAAGCACCAATTGATGCGTTTCTGCAAAGCTCCGGGCAAATAGTCGAAGCGAATGTCTTTTAGCCATTACGTTCGCTGTGTCACGTGACTTGAAAGTGTAAGATTTCCGAGTAGGGAAATGGACAAATCATTAATTATCTGTACGAAGTAACACCGTCTAAGCACATTTCAAAATCATGTATATTGTAATAGAATGGCCTTAAAAGATACAACAATTCACTATATATATATATATATATATATATATATATATATATATATATATATATATATATATATATATATATACTTGACCACTGATAAACCCGTCGGGTTCTTTTAAAAGCAGTTCATGATACAAAAGGATAAGGTAATAATATTATCAATTTTATTATTAATTACACATCTTATTTTGTATTTAAAGACTTTTTTTAAGCTTTTCACCCCAAGCGGAGCTGGAAGCCACTAACACGCAAGGGGTTACAGAAGATTTGGAGCGAGAGCAGATAGGATTGATAGAAGAAAGGATGTGGAGAAGGATAGTGGATAGATCAAGGCAAGGGGTTACAGAAGATTTGGAGCGAGAACAGATAGGAGTGATAGAGGAAAGGATGTGGAGAATGATAGTGGATAGATCAAGGCAAGGGGTTACAGAAGATTTGTAGCGAGAGCAGATAGGAGAGAAAGTGGAAAGGATGTGGAGAAGGATAGTGGATAGATCAAGGCAAGGGGTTACAGAAGATTTGGAGCGAGAGCAGATAGGAGTGAAAGAGGAAAGGGGGAGGAGAAGGATAGTGGATAGATCAAGGCAACTGGAGATGTCGATTGACGTTACACTTGAATAGTTGGAGTTTATAGTTGGCAGGGAAACAGGAATAAGGAAGGGAGTTCCACAGGCGAGAGGTGCGAGACATGAAGCTATTGGAGTAGAAGAGACATCTACATTTAATAGTTTCGACAGTGAAAGTGTGGAAGCGGGATGCTAGCCTCGTAGGACGCTTGAATTCATGAAGCCTGGGAACCAGCAAAAGCAGCTCATCGGAGCAATTTGTAAAAAAGACAGTGCGAGACGAATGCAGAAAAGAAGCTTTATTCTTCCACTGAGTTTCAGGGTTTACACTATACTTTAAAACTTAGAGTAATATCTTAAAAAGGTGTAGTCTTTCTCAAAATAATAAGTACATATTTTTCATTCATTATAAGTTAATTATAAGTAATTTTTCCCGTTCGAAAACGAATGAAATGCAATCAGAACGACCTAATGCAAATATATCCTGATTTAAAGTCATAATTATTTTACGATAACGACAGATATATGTTTTATATCTTCACATTAAGAGAAGTTATTCCATAAATATTCTTTGGATACAAAATTAATAATTAATACTACAAATGGTATCAGAAATTTTATTGTTTCACTATGCTTATGGTAGAAGATAAATCTGTTAACTCTGACTGCTAAAACTGAAAATAAAAAATGAAAGGAAAGTCGCAAAAAAGTCATAATGCAAACATATCCCGATTTAAATCATGGAAATAAATTATTATACAATATCAAAAGATATATGTTTTACTTGCATCCATAAAATGTACTTTAAATAAAAAAATTCATAATTAATACTAAAGATGTAAAAAGAAGCTTTTTTTGGGCTTCTGGACTTCTATTCAACATACAAGCTGATGAGATAACAATATTATCATTTTAATATTTACGCATTTTATTTTATATTTAAAAACTCAAAAGAAGGTTTATTGTTCCACTGGCCTTCATAGTTAAAACATTGCATGAGAATTTGGCGTAATATATTGTGTAGTCTGTTTCAAAATATGTTTATTTTTTATTATACATACTTGTTGCATTCTCGCATCTATTTCAAAATATGTAGCAAATCAGTGGGCATCTATTTATTTACCATTAAGTCATATAGCCTCTTTATCTTTCATGTAAGTGTTTATGAAGAAGGTTCTAATGTAGCGTAGGGAATTGTATAAATATATGTTGTGTTATGCATATTTAACGTTATTTAATAATGTTGTTATAATGGATTATGAAAGTTTATAATTTTACTCTCATATAGTTGGAATATAATATGCAAGTATTTCTTTATATACCCGGATTGATATAAAAATTATTATCGAAAACAAATACTGAATTTACTATTAAAAATACCTAGCTAAATAATTTGTCTAATTTTAATGAAATTTGGGTCTGTACTTGGCTAGGCTCGCGCGCATCCGTCTAGTCAAGCAGCGTCCGTCTGTATAATTCTTGTGTATATGGGTATCAGAATTCTAGTTTGTTTATGTGGATTTCGTATCATAATGAATATTTGTTTGTTTACTTGTTTGATGTGTGCGTCTAGCAGGCATTTATGTCCATATTTGGTGTTCATCCGCATGTTGATTTGGGGACGTTTTTTGTGAGAGTGAAAGAATTTAAGTTACACCGCTTGTGGCAGCTGCTAGACATATTCCAGATTCTTTATGTATGGATATTGTTATAAAAGGTGATGATATAATAAAGTGTGTTTGCTAAAAAATGGCAAAATATTTATCAGAACTCCCTTGAAGTATTTCCTGCGTAAAGAAGTATGTTCTTTTCTAATTAGGATGGCATTTAGAAACAGGCCGTAACTTCGATGTTAGACGCTCAAACACACGCGGACGCACAAACGAATATACATTATCAATAGAATTCCACACACTAGGAATATGATATACATAGATACATGAATTATATACACGAACCGTGCTTTACAAGACAGATGGTGTCTACTTAAACAATAAAAACTAACAGTACAAAAATTAAATTTTTGTGTATATACATGGTGGCGTTAAAAGGATCACAAATTTTCATAGAGAACGAGAGGAACTAAGATATATATATATATATATATATATATATATATATATATATATATATATATATATATATATATATATATATATATATATAAAGGTGTTAATGTATTTATTTTAATCCAAAATTTTCATTGTTTCAAACAATATGTTTTGTTGGTAAATAAATGTCACTCTTTTTTATCAGTGATTATATACCCCTAAAATAGTTGGTGTATTATGGTTGAAACAGTATTTCAGGAATGCAAATATATACTTACACACATACAAACAAGATTAGATTTTTCGTATTATATAGATATATAGATATACAGGGTGTCCATAAAGTTCGTGTGCACTTTAAAAAATTTATAACTTTATTTGTATTTGCGATAGAAATAATTCGTAAAAAGGATTAGAAAGAAGTAAATCTGTTTTTTTAAGGTTTTATTGAAATTTTATTTAAGTTTGCACATGTCCTCCATCATTAGCAACACAAAGGGTAATACGATTTTGCAGTTCACGGAAAACATTTGCCAACTGATTTACACTAATGCCTGAAATCACATTAGTTATTTTAGCTATACTTAAAACTAGGTACATTGAACTTAATAACATTTTTTACAGATTATTTCTATCGCAAATACAAATAAAGTTATAATTTTTTTAAAGTGCACACGAACTTTGACACCCTGTATACACACACACACACACACACACACACACACACATATATATATATATATATATATATATATATATATATATATATATATATATATTACAGTTAATAGAGTAGTTTTGGATTACGCACTGACTTGACAATACTCTACTCCCTATATCTCCGTTTATATGAGGTGGGTGATTATACCTGTTCATTATCTCCTATACTTTGCAGCTATTCCAATGCGGCATTTCAGATATTTCAATGTTCGTACTTGATTCCTTTTGTGTCTGCAATTAGTAGTTTGGATCTCAGGTTCCTCGTCTTGCTGACAACCATATATTAAATAATGCAAAAAGATTATGACCAACATCAATCATAAATGGCAAGCTATTAACCTTAATGCCCTTGTTTTCGTGATTCTACAACGGGGAGGCTTAAACAAAAGATCTGTCCCATGAACGCCTCCAATTTTTCAGCCCTTGGAATACAAATATGATGTATTTTAGATTCCAGAATAGCTGCAATATAACCGTGTTTCGCCTTTCGACTACATAGAAGACTAATAGCTTACATACATACATATATATATATATATATATATATATATATATATATATATATATATATATATATATATATATATATATATAAATAATAAGAATAAATATAATCGTCGACAAAATGAAAGCAAGCAGAGGACAAGAAAAATTATTATCAACGTCTGATGTTAAGAAAATATTTATTTATTCTGAAAACGTGTCGACCGAAAGGTACCTAACATTTTAATCGACGTGATACTTTGTATCATGTTTTATTAATAAACTATGATCCCTTTTCTAAATATCATTATATCCTTGTGTGGCAACAACAATCTGTTTAATATATACAACACAGACACACACATGTACATACACATATATATACACACACACATACACACATATATATATATATATATGTGTGTGTGTGTGTGTGTGTGTGTGTGTGTGTGTGTGTGTGTGTGTGTGTGTGTGTGTATGCGAGATTTCAATGACCTACATGTCTCGCCTACATAACTCAAGTTGCAGTCTCTGCATGGCACCTGATAGACGCAAGCATCGGATGTAATATGCTGTCTGCTGGTATTGTTTAATATACTACGGATAGTTTTAGTGGGTAATGTAGTAGTTTTAATTTTTTTTTAAATTTTTAGCGCGTTTAGATTGTTGGAGATGTGTTCGGTCAGAGGGTTATTCGGTAGAAAGATGCGGCCAATAGGATTATCAGGGGCAGCTGAAAGTGTGCCTCTCTCCACCTTTGATGTAGTAGTAGTAGTCGGTATGTTGTTATGTACTGATGAACGAACTCTGTGTTATGTAGGCGAGACAGGTAGGTCATTGAAATCTCGCATTTCCGAACATAAACGAGATATTCGCCTCAGTAATCTAAGTAGTGCTTTGGTTGTACACGGCCAAATCTGATCACAATTTTGATTTCGACTCTGTGAAGATTTTAAAATATATCCACAATAAAAACCTTAGGCAGATTTACGAGGCTGGCATGATAGCCACCTCACACGCAATAAACACCCGACAAGGTTTCTTTAATATATCAAGTTTTCTAGCAAGATTAATGCTTGACAAACGTACCGATAAGCTATAGTTTTAAATAAGTCCCCCCACTTTCCACTTAGGATACAATTTGGGAGCAAGTTTTCGTAGCGCCGCCCACGTGACGCCAGCGTATCCGACTCCAAGAAAGAATACTCTGACTTTAGGATTTCAGTTATTCTGTTTCTGACCAGTCCTGTATATATCGTCTCTTCATCTAACTTAAATCTAATATAAATATGTCTCCATTAACCATGTCCTTAAGAAGGTCTATTTGACCGAAACGTCTGACGTCGACAGAATAACAAAAACAAAATAAAAACAGTAAACTCACATATTTGGATTTTGTTTGTCTTTTCCACAAATTTCATCATACCGTCGGATCTACATCCACACATTTGCTTACATATATATATATATATATATATATATATATATATATATATATATATATATATATATATATATATATATACGGGTTATAGACGGGTATCCTCGAATACGTGTTGCCATTACACAACCACCCCCCCCACACACACACACACATATATATATATATATATATATATATATATACAGAGAGAGAGAGAGTTGCGTATTTGGTTATAATCTCTCTCTAAGATATGTTTCATTAATATAAATGACAAGTTCTGATAGTTTTTTTTTTTGCGGGTGTTTCTTCTGTCCGAAGAAATTTCCTTTGTTGAACAATCTATATATAGAAATTCTTTGAATGATTATTAGTTTATTTTTCATTCGTTAATCAGACCTCGCACGCATCCGTCTAGTCAAGCAGCATGCGTGTGTATAATTCTTGTGTATATGTGTATCAGAATTCTAGTTTGTTTATGTGGATTTCGTATCATAATGTATACTTGTTTGTTTACTTGTTTGTTTGTGTGCGTCCATATTTGGTGGTCATCCGCATGTTGATTTGGGGATGTTTTTTGTGAGAGTGAAAGAATTTAAGTTACACCGCTTGTGGTAGCTGCTAGACATATTCCAGATTCTTTATGTATGAATATTATTATAAAAGGTGATGATATAATAATGTGTGTTTGCTATAAATGGCAAAATATTTATCAGAACTCCCTTGTAGTATTTCCTGCGTAAAGAAGTATGTTCTTTTCTAATTAGGATGGCATTTAGAAACAGGCCGTAACTTCGATGTTAGACGCTCAAACACACGCGGACGCACAAACGAATATACATTATCAATCGAATTCCACAAACTAGGAATATGATATACATAGATACATGAATTATATACACGAACCGTGCTTTACAAGACAGATGGTGTCTGCTTAAACAATAAAAACTATACACATGCGGCTAATGTCCGCTTGCGGATTGAAATTCTCACTGAAATCTCTATTATTAGCACGATATATATATATATATATATATATATATATATATATATATATATATATATATATAACGTGTTAATGTATTTACTTTTAATACAGACTGTTCATTATTTTAAACAATATCTTTTGTTGGTGAATAAAAGTCACTTTTTTATCAGTGATTATTACTTATATGGGGTAACAGCAAAATTGACCAAATCGTGTAACAGTAAAATTGTCCAGTTGTTAGATTAAGCTTTGAACCGTTGTATCTTAGAAATGATTAAAGCTATCTTACTGGAATATTCTGGGGATTTTATAACACTATTGAAGTGTACTTTTAGCAATAAGAATGTATAATTACTCTCCAAACTTAACAGAAGATTCGTGATGAATTTGATCACAAACGAAAATGACACGTTTATCATTAATTAATTATAGCTAAGGATTGGAAGTTTATATATCATTGAAATAATGTTCAAATACACACACACACACACACACACACACACATATATATATATATATATATATATATATATATATATATATATATATATATATATATATTCCAGGATCATTTTCCAATTTATTTAAGATGATCTTACCCCTCTCTAACATCCTAACTTTCTGTCCTGGAGTTACAAGCTGGCTGACAAGTTTCACGTACGATTTTATTTTCAAGTCTTTTCCCCAGCTTTTTTGACTGTCATGGCTGAAACTACTGTGAATTCAATTGAGTTTTTTTCTCTTTAGCTCTAAGTTGAAATGATGTTCACTTTTCTTGTTGTAACCTCTTGACCCAGTATTCTTCTCTACTGCCCCCTCTTTTTAAAACTTATTCATCGTTCTCTTGATGGTTCTTGGAAATTAGTTAACCCCCAAAATTGAATCAAAAGACTATGAAAGTATGAAAATTGATTTTTATAATAAAAATACCAGCAATGCATATCGAAAAAATTTACCGGCAAAACATTTTTTAAAAAATGTTACCAGCCATACATATTTGAAAAAAAATATTACCAACAATGCATTTGGCTCACGATAAAATCTATTTTTACAAACATGCGTCAATGAAACCTTATCTAAAAACTGATTTCTTACAAAGAATACATATTCTATTCATACGAATCTATCCTAAAAATCTTGTCGGCATTAAATAACCCATTGAGGTGTTCATATGCCTTGACAAAAAAAAAACAAAGCTAAACCATACATATAAACATGCATCCATACATATCTATTCATAAAGCATAAATACAAAAATAAACAATATATTCTTATAATATTCGAAGATACTCGTCCACTAGGGCGGCTAGGCAATCCCTATTGCAGACGCTCGCTCAGACACATTCGTGTTTTTTAAACATCCACAACTATGTTTTATACTGCAACTATGCTGAGCAGACCTTAGTTATATTTTCTGGGAGAAAGCGTGTTATCTAGCTTGATCAACGATCTGAACAGAGCCGGTACACTCAAACCCTCGGTCACGATGACTTGTGACTTCGTGCTAGAACGGCTTACACAATTTTACTCACAGGCACTTTCCAAAGATGCCGCACGCTGGGATCCCTCACTCCAGACCAATAACATCAGGAAGTCTCCTTCCTGACAAATCGACCGTGGCAAGATTCGAACCCGGATCTCATGGTTAGAAAATGAACGTTTTATTTTTATCTATCCCATTTATGTAAGTTGATAAGAGCAAATTTTGCGCACATCTGGAAGGGAGCGCATATATGATATTAAAAATAAAAGCATTTTCTCATAACGGGGAGATATTTTCGAAAGGAAATTTATTTACAAAAAATACATGGGGGCGTTTTTATATATATATATATATATATATATATATATATATATATATATATATATATATATTGTGTGTATTTAGGCAGCATTTTTTCATTAATACATGTCTCATTAAATAATATAGATAAGCGTTGTCTATATATTTTATGTAAGTTTTTTTCATATAGTCTGATAATCTTAATAACATTATCATTAAATAATGAAAGAAAATCACAATATTGATACATACTTTTTTTTATTTAATCCAATCTGAGCTTTCGGCTTACATAAGCCATTATCAAAGATGACAATTACACAATATATTTATGCAATACACGAACAAGAAATTGATGATAGTATTATTTGTTTACATGGATGATTTCCAAGCAACGATAAACACGTGCATATAAAACGCTGAAAGCGAAAATCGCACGACAGCTCATGACGTCACACATGACCACGCGAGAGTGAATCCGATGAGTATTGAGTATGGAAAGCCGTTGGTATGAACCAATGACTTCTGTTACTAATTTCCATACTCAATACTCATCGGATTCACTCTCGCGTGGTCATGTGTGACGTCATGAGCTGTCGTGCGATTTTCGCTTTCAGCGTTTTATATGCACGTGTTTATCGTTGCTTGGAAATCATCCATGTAAACAAATAATACTATCATCAATTTCTTGTTCGTGTATTGCATAAATATATTGTGTAATTGTCATCTTTGATAATGGCTTATGTAAGCCGAAAGCTCAGATTGGATTAAATAAAAAAAAGTATGTATCAATATTGTGATTTTCTTTCATTATTTAATGATAATGTTATTAAGATTATCAGACTATATGAAAAAAACTTACATAAAATATATAGACAACGCTTATCTATATTATTTAATGAGACATGTATTAATATATATATATATATATATATATATATATATATATATATATATATATATATATATATATATATATATATATATATATATATATATATATATATATATATATATATATATATATATATATACACACACACACAAACATAAATATATAGCCATATGCAGGTATCCGACCAGATTTAACCCGTACTGGATGCATCCATTGAAAGTATGGTTAGGTGAGCGCGTTCAGTACGTTGTTATTTACCCGAAGTCTATTCGATCCCCAGTTGCTGTTCCACACTGACAAACAAAGCTTGGAGTAATAAATTCTTACACAACTTCTTGTAATAAAATTTGCTTATGTAGGTAACTTACACACTGCACTTTGTATTAACATTTTATTGATAAGCCCTATTTCCTCAAATAAACGCCTCTCCCGAATAAACGCACCCATGAAGAAGTATTTTTTGTAAATAAATGTCCTTTCGAAAATATCTCCCCGTTATGAGAAAATGCTTTTATTTTTAATATCATATATGCGCTCCCTTCCAGATGTGCGCACAATTTGCTCTTATCAACTTGCATGAATGGGATAGATAAAAATAAAACGTTAATTTTGGTCGGACTATTTAATTAGTAAATAAAAATAATAGTGATACTTAAGACTTTCTTTTTAGCCTTTTAATATTGATCAACCTGCGCATTCAATATTATTTAATAAAGAAAATATACTCTGCGGCGGGGTTTGAACCTGCGTAGCCTTTTTAAAAGTCTCCGCAGTATGTTCCGTAGTGCTTTATACCGTTTTAGAGAATCACATATCACCGAAGTACTATTTACCATTTTAAGGAATGCAAATTCCTCGTTCAGTTATTTCCGACTCCCATATCGTCTCGGTTTTATATCCG
>OZ038481.1:120017369-120119869 GCA_964036315.1 Acanthosepion esculentum
TTTTATATATACACAATAAACAGAGATAAATATTTTATTTTATATTTAAACTAAGTGATTAATGGTATGTATTTGAGAAACTTTTATTAAAAGTAAACAGATCTAAAACTATATAAAAATATTTTATTTTAAATATAAAGCGTATTAGTTTTTTTATGATTTTTTATTTAAAAAATTAATATAAAAACACACACATACACCCCCACACACACATATATATATATATATATATATATATATATATATATATATATATATATATATATATATATACACCATTTATCTTTATGTTGTTGTCGTAAACTGTCATCGATATATCTATGCAACTATCTATCTACCTATCTATCTCTCTATCCATCTATCTCTCTCTCTCTATATATATATACATATATATATATATATATATATATATATATATATATATATATATATATATATATACATATATACATATATATATATATATAATTTACAAGTGGTAGGTTCTTTTTTTATTTTATTACCCTGTTCTTGAATTATACTTGAAGTTATAGTTATTGCTTTCTCAAGATATTTGGAATTTCTAGAGTAGGCTAATGGCCAATGATGATGTTTGTGTGAGGTGGTAGTTATTCTGACTCCAGACCCCTCTCCACTTCCCAGTAGATCTAATTATCAATTTTGCTGCAGGCGACTAGTAAATAACCACTCATTTTCAATGTGCATGTCGCAAATTAAACACTTTCAATTCACAATCCTCATCTCCTGGAACGAATTGTTAAACATTGCTGCATATAAAGATTTTGATCTATAGAATCCAGATGAGAAATTTACAAATAAAATAGTCATATCTTTCCTTGTAACAAAGTCATTAAATTTTTATCACTAATGATTTTTTCCCTGACTTCCAATGTGTTCATCTCATAAAATCGTTTACAATGTTTATCTTTGCTAAAATCATTTCCAGTTAATTTATGTCACAAAATTATTTGCAGTACTTTTTGTTGAGAAAGAGATTTCTATTATTTGTACAATCGAATGCTGGGATCGACAAGGAGGTCGACAACAGTCTGGCAAAGATGGGCATTGTATTTGGCAGACTTTACAAACGAGTGTGGTACAACAGACACCTGAAGAAGGGCACTAAGGTCAGGATGTATAGAGCTATCGTCTTCGCCACTCTCCTATACGCCTCAGAATCATAGGTCACCTACCGACACCACATGCGACACATGGAACATTTCCATCAGCGTTGCCTCCACACGACCCTTAACATACACTGGAGTGACTTCGTCTCCAATACTGAAGTTCTTGAAAAGGCGAAGATACCAGCATTGAGGCCATGCTGCCTAAACCCCTGCTGCGCTCTGCTGGATACGTTTCCAGGATGGAAAATCTTCGCCTGCCTAGAATTTTCTTGTACTTCACTGGCTAACGTGGCAGAGGGGAACCAAAGAAGTGATTCAAAGATTGCCTGAAAAAATCCTTTGTTTCGTGTCACATTAATCATTGCCAATGGTCAATCCTAGCTTAGAGCCATGACCTCTGACGACTCACCCCCAACCTTGCCGTCTCCTTCTTTGAAAATACCTGAAGGGCCGCTCTCAGGAACAAGAGGCAGAGGAGGAAGTACTGCAATGCTATGCTATGGAGCCCAAGCCAAACTTTTAGCTGCAACTACTTCAACCGATTTTGCCTCTCCCGCGCTGGACTTATGAGACACAAACGTACCTGCAAACGACGTGTACAGACTCCCTGGTGATCTTCATTTTGCGAAGCCATTCCACGATGACAATCGTACTGTTTTTTCAATAATATTTACTTTAATTTATCAATGAATTTCTATTGCAAAACTACATGCGATATACTTCTACAGTAAAAACTTTAATGGTGTGTTTATACAATAAAATAATTTACGATGTAAATTAAATTAATTAATGTATGTAATTTTTAGCATATTCTGAAAATTATGTAATCTATAGTATCTTTAATTCAAATATACTTGATAAAATTATATTATGTTGGCGCATATATTCGTAGTGTTTTTAAGTGAATTTTAAAAGCAATATTTAAATATTTGTACAAAGATATATTTAACCACATGTGACATTATATATATATATATATATATATATATATATATATATATATATATATATATATATATATATACAATACTGTTCGATAAAAGTACTCACCTGATTTTTTTTACTAAATGTTCTCTTCTCCGATGAAACGAAAGTTGAGCTAAATTCAAAGGATAAGCGATCTAAAATCCGAGGAAGAAGCTTTGTAAGCTCTTTGAATTTAGCAGTAAGTACTGTCAAGCATCCGTTCAGTATAATGTTCTGGGGATGCTTTTCTTTTCATGGAACTGGTTTCTTAAAACCTATTGAATATACCCTCAAGTGCGAGCAGTACAAGACAATTTTAGAGTCTTGCCTGCTCCCTTCTGCTGAAAGGATGCGAATTGACCCCACTAAGCATATTTTTATGCAAGATAATGCTCCCTGTCACAAATCAAAATTGAAGAAGGAATACTTTGATGAGAAGCAGGTGAGTGTTATGACATGGCCGCCCCAATCGCCTGACCTCAATCCCATAGAAAACTTATGGCGCCTTATAAAGTACAGGCTTTCGAGAAAGCAGTTGAGCAACAAAGAGGAATGGAATTCAATGTTTGGAGATGACATTTGCCAGAACCTAATCAAGTCAATGCCAAAAAGGGTTTAAAAGGTTATTCAAAATAAAGGAGGACCCATAGATTATTAAATATTTCGAACTATATTACCTATTATAAATAAATTATACCTCTATTATTCTTTATTTAAAGCTGTTCGGTTATGTTTCTTTTGATTACTAGTTGCAGGAAATAAGTGAGTTCCTTTTTTTGCACAAAGTTTTTCCCTGAATCTCATTTATATCCAAAATAATAATTATCAATAGAATACCTTAGGGTGAGTAAAGTTTTTTTACTGGGTGGTCGGGAAGGGGTCTTTATATTAGTAAGATTAAAAATGAGTTTGACCCCAAAAACTTTAGGCGAAAAAAATTTTAAGGAAAAAACAGGTGATTCACTTTTATCGAACAGCACTGTGTGTGTGTGTGTGTGTGTCTGTGTGTGTGTGTGTGTGTGTGTGTGTGTGTGTGTGTGTGTGTGTGTGTGTGTGTGTTGCAGAATATAATATATACATTTTTATATATCAGAACAATGCGATACAGTCAGTAACAAAGTGGATAAATAATAAAAGGATCCAAAGTATTAACATAAATAAACCGAATTAAATTAGTTTGGCTATATCCCCAGACACCTCTAAAGAAAATTAGATTAGGAAACTTGCATCAGGTTGTCGTGTCCACTAAAATATTTAATGAAATATTTCATCGTGATTTAGGTAGATACTGCAAAATATCGTGCGGACGTAGTAGAAGACATACGACGTGGCTTTTTAGGGTCAATTAGGAAGTGATAAATAAATATAAATCTGGAGCCAATGTTCTTACGAAAAAGTTTATGAAACTCTAATTGCTTATCCTCATTCGGGTCCACACGCAAAACGCTACCGCGCTGACAAAGTACAAAGAGACCGTGCCAAATTTCGGCAACACAGTTCACAGTAAGAACTAAATTCTAACTATCGCTTGTATCCCCCGTTATTACTAAGCACGTATTACACTACATATATACATATATATATATATATATATATATATATATATATATATATATATATATATATATGATGTATCAGGTATTTGAGAAAAGAATTTGCTGTAATCATATATATATATATATATATATATATATATATATATATATATATATATATATATATGATGTTTCAGGTATTTGAGAAAAGAATTTGCTGTAATGATATATATATACATATATATATATATATATATATATATATATAAATATATATATATATATATATATATATATACATATGATGTATCAGGTATTTGAGAAAATAATTTGCTGTAATCATATTATTTGACATACATAACAATGTACGTTTACAGAATTTAGTATACACGTTCTTACATTCATACAGAAAGCATACATCTCTTCAATTTAAGCGCCATTGGCTTCGATTATATCCTTGAGACGGTTTCTTAAACGATTATATGCACTGATTGGATGTTATTTATTGACGTCCTCGACAGAATCCTTCAGCCTGTCCTTAGTAGTGTGGGCATACTCGATGGTCCCTCTGTTAACGACGCTCCAGACGTAATAGTCCATATGGTATCAATCAAGAGAGCTAGGATTCTAAATATTCGCAGGTAACATGATCGTGAGCGTGCATGACTTTATTTATCAACCAATTTGCTCTCTCCGCCTTATGTTCGATTTGTAACTGGTGTCCTTATGCACCACACCATAGATTGTTGATTACGATACATGCAGCTAATTGACAAAAACTCTGACACAAACTCTGATGATCGCAAAAAGCGTGAAACCCAGGGTTACAAACTACTACGAGGCAATATCATATATATATATATATATATATATATATATATATATATATATATATAATATGGAGAAAACAACTGAAAGTTGCAAATTTTAAAAAAATTGAATGTTTTTTTTGTGAAAGTATTTATTTATATTTTTATATATATATATATTTGATATTTCAGATCTGCCCCGATCTTTCGTCAGAAATAAATTAAATTAAAGATCCGGGTAGATTTGAAATATCAAATATATATATAAATATAAATAAATACTTTCTCAAAAAAAACATTCAATTTTTTTTAATTTGCAACTTTTCAGTTGTTTTCTCCATATTATATACATATCAAGAAAGTATACGTGGCTTCTCATTATGCTATATATATATATATATATATATATATATATATATATATATATATATATATATATATATATATATATATATATATGATATTGCGCATCGAATGCTCGTGTTAATAAAATAGTGCTCGTTATATAATAACAGAGCTATATAATTTACATTACCAATAAATATAAATTTTATTCCTCGCCGGTAGCACAACTAGGTGTTTCATGCACAAAGCGTTCATCAGGTTCTGACCTTAAACTGACCGTTGCAGAATTTAAATATTGATATATGTCGGTCAGTTTTCAATCAGTACCTGACGATTGCGTTATGCATGCTATTCAGTGCTGTGCTACCTGTGAGGGATCAAATGTATATCTATTATTAATATAAATTTTATATACATGATAAAATATAGTTTTAAGGAATACTATATTTATGGATTAAAGTGCTCAATATCGGGCATAGAGCTTATGGAAATATAAAAAGTGTATATTGAAGTCAACACCCATCAGCGACAGCTTCTTTCATTGCTATACGCAATCGTCAGGCCATATGTGTTATGTTTTTTGTCGACTATTTATATATATTTATATATACAGGTCATTGATGCATTTTGGGTACTAATTGTATTGTTCTAACTGTTGGTTTAGTTAGTGGTGGCGGTTATGTTTCAAATTATTCTAGGTGCTATTGGGGGGAGATAATTTTGAATCCGGATGCAGTTATGGGGCTATTTATATTGTTGATTTCTAACGTTTTACTTTATTTGTTATTGATTATTTTACCGTCCACCGAAACAACTGTTAGAACAATACAATATTTCTGGAAGCTCCAGTAAGAACATTTCAAAGTTGTGTGGTGTCAATCTGACGACAGTGCAGAGGATTCGAAAAGGATTGGATGAGTCTAATGATGATCACGACGATGCGGCTACTCGGAAAACTGATAAGAAAAGAACTCCTTAATTTGTTGGTGATTGTCTCAGACTCGACATGGAGGCCTATATCTAGTGCCTTGAGAAGGTAGTGCTGCGATGGGCCAATAGGGTGGTTGCGGGAAGACCCTATGTCTGGCAAAAGGACTCTGCACCATGCCACATAAGCCGTTTCAGATACGAAAGAGAATTCCTCTACATCGCCTGACGGTCAAGAAACAACTCACTGAAAAACATATCTATCATTCCCACTCTAGCTCAACCAATCAAAATCGACTTCATTATTATGTCTTAGATCTGACCGGAAGTCGAAGCTGAGATACACTTCCGGTTAGAAAAATAATAGTCTGTTAATACTATTATTTAATAAGACCATATCACCCCTTACATCTGGCACAGACAGCAACGCACTTGATTATTATATGTTTGGCGCAGTTGAGCGAGAGACCAAGAAAACTCCTTGGAATACCAAAGATAATCTGAAGACAAGGGTTATGGCAACAAGTTAAACAAGGATACAGTCCAAAAGAAAAACTGAAAAGTTGCAATTGCAAATTTTCAGTTGGTTTTTTCTATATATACATATTAAGAAAGTATACGTGGCTTCTCATTATGCTATATATATATATATATATATATATATATATATATATATATATATATATATATATATATATATATATATGTATGTATATATGAATGATGAATGTGCACGTGTCTACGTGTGAGGCGTTTCGCCCATTAGGACTTAATCGAATTAAGTTTGATTAATCAAACCCTATAGTAAACGCATCACACGAGAACATTTTTCAAATTGTTCTTGATATATAAAAATTATATATCGCTATTCTATATATATATATATATATATATATATATATAAGTTATCTGTGATTGGACTATAAGTTGCCAAAAGGAGTTGCAGTGTGTGATTGGGAAGATGGAGAAAATTGTAGGTACACAAGACGATAACTGATCATTATCGGCTGGGTCACCGCCAAGAGGGGTTATGATGTTGAAAGACCCGAAACCCCTATTGAACCTCGGCGAAAAGCATCACTGATGATGTCTACCAATGTATCCAATATATGTATTTTACGAAATACACACACACACACACAGATATATATATATATATATATATATATATATATATATATATATATATATATATATATATATATGAATACAAATTTTGACGTATTTTATTAATACATTCATAGGATTACGATTTACATTAACAGGGAGTCGTATATAAATCTATTAAGAGAAGTCGTTGTAGAACAAGTCAGATCCTAAATGAATTCTTTTTTTTTACATGTTAATGAACGTAATAGATAGAATTAGTTCTACTCTATGTGAAAATATTCGTATAAGCTATAACCTAGAAATAATTGCTGATATTCCTTCGTAGTTGCAGTCTGAAAAATGAAGAAAAATGAAGAAAACTAACCAATAAACGTTCTTCTGGGTAAAACGATTGATCCTATCATCCACATTGATGATATTTTTTAGTGTTATATAATTGAATTTTATTCGACGGTCTTCTACAATGACAATGCTATTTTTTAGTAGGACAATGCATCTTGTTACACTAAGAAGGGTGCCAAAGTCGGTTTTAGAAAATTTCACTGTGTTACCTAGGCAACCGCCAAATTTCAATCGTATTAATGACATTTGGGTGTTTAATTGTTAGTTTTTTATTCGCGGCATATCAAACTCTATTGGTTAATAAATGCCAAATCTAACTATTTTGTGGGCAATTTTATTTTACTTTTGGTGATAATAATTGTTTAGTGGTACAAGTCTTGCTAATCCATAGCTGGGGGTAGAAATGGTGTATCCATACCTTTCCCAAAGGAATTATGTGTAAGTGAATATAACGAACCCAATTAGAATTGGAACTTGGCTTTCCGATTAACAATTCCGAGCTATTTTCCATTACACCACCCGCACATCCAAGCTTACAACACGATAGGAGATGGGTTCATGCCTTTCCCAAGGGTATTTGCGCGTAAGTGAATATAACGAACCTAATTGGAATTGGAACTTAGCTCTCTGATTATCAATTCCAAGTCATTATCCATTACACCACCCGCAAATGCAATTTTTCAACAACTGGGATTCCCAATACTTATTTAAATACTAACCAGGCTCGACGTTGCTCAACGTTGATCGGACGGGAACTAGTGTTTCAACGTGAAGTCACCGTAAACCAATCGCATTTGGGATATTTTGAACAATCATGATTTAATTCGTCTTTCTATTACTTTATATTGATTTTCCATAAACCAAAAGATATAGACGGCGTGCGAGCTATGGGATACCGTCCAGTAAGCCGCACTGCATTACGTTTCAAGGGCGTCTGCAAGAGGGGCCGAAAACTAGCAGATAACTGCCCTAGGAACTATCTAGCAGACGACAGCAGCGGCTGGTGCCATGTTGTTCAAAAAGGAGTCATGAACTGCAAAGACAGCAAAAGCGAAAGTATCAAGTCAGTAGACAACGTGGGAAGCCAACAGAGTAACTTCAGACTTTCGTTGCGCATCTAAGAAGAGGCTACTATGCAGCGATCAGACTGAAAAGCCACTCCAGAGCTTCTCTCAAAAGGACCGAATTAGACCAAACAGGGTACTGCCGTTATGTCGTCAGATAAACGTATAGCTATTTGTGGTGGAGTAATGGATAGCGGATCGGTTTAAGGAATTGGAGAGCCGAGTTCGAATTCCAGTCGAATCCATTACATTTACTTACGCGTTATTACTCTTGGGAAAGATATGAATCCTATTCTTCTCCCCCCAGCTATGGGTAAACAGCAGAACAGACCGGGTTCTATAGCCTTGGATTGCAACTGGTCTACCGCAGAAAGAAATACCAACCTACTGCGGTGAAAGATCTTCGTCGTCAGTTATGTATCGAAAGATACATGATCGCCTAAGCGTGTATCACGTATGGCACTTAACTGATAATGAACTGATTTATGTTGGAATGTCATGTTTAAGTGATGCATTTTTTCTATAATGACTTATCTTGATCTCTTTATTATATCTCTAAATAACAAAGAAAACCCTTCTTGATAGTATTATTTTGAGGTATAAATGTTAACTAGCGATTATCAGCGCTGAAAGAATAATTGGCGTGATGAGATCTCGTTTGGTTCATATTTGCACAAATACCATGTAGTGCGTGCAACCCTCACTGGTTGCTCTATGCTTGTGAACATGTGCCAGAATTAGAACTTTTAAATATGGTAAAAGCCTGGAGATTAAAATTTATAGAATTTAAAATAGGATAAATTCCAAAGCCAAATTTTCGTTACATTTTAAGTGTAAATTTACTCCAGAACAAGATTTCATTTGACAAGATATGAAACGAAATGTCAGTTGAAGTTTACCGTTTTCAATGTCGGAGCTTAAAAACATGCCAAATGTTAGATGCTTCTTCCTAAGCATGCGCACTAGTCATAAAATAATAAAGGGGTGTATTAAGACACTTTCTATCTGCATCCCCACCTCTCTCTATCTTTCTCTCTATCACTCTCTCTATCTCTCTCTCTCTAACATTCTGTCATGTCCTTTCATGCATAGACGAGAGCGGTTTTCCATAACTTCCTGTTTGTTTTGTTTTCAGTAATATTTTCTCCTTTACGATTCTTGTTTTGATCGTTGTTCCTTCATCAATTTGTGTTGTATACCCCAACTCTCTTCTGGGGAGGCCGCCTTTTGGCTGACGGGGTCGATTCCATAACAAAGCTGCATTCTTCTCTCTCAGCCGTTTTCTCCCGGTCGAGTGATCGCTACTTGGTTTCTTCGGAGATGAATAAACCTCTGCCAATCAGTCATGTAGCAAATCGTAAAGGAGATGGGGTTCTTTTAGTTTTGGTTAGGTACTTGCGTAAGAGGTCAACTTTGAATTGCAAAACCAGATGAGATGCTGGCAACTTCACTCTGTAAATACTTACTTGATGCAGAAGCCAGAGAAGTATTACCTCGAATAGACATGGTGTGACTTTACACGTCATATGACAGTGAAATGGCGCC
This sequence comes from Acanthosepion esculentum, assembly GCA_964036315.1. Lineage (NCBI taxonomy): Eukaryota > Metazoa > Mollusca > Cephalopoda > Sepiida > Sepiidae > Acanthosepion > Acanthosepion esculentum. Next base: position 120,027,140 of record OZ038481.1, read on the forward strand.
AATGAGATCGAGAGAGTATTATATTCACCTTTATTTATATAACTGTCTTTTTGTTTTTTGTTTTTTTAATATAAAACTACAAAGACATAACATGGCGCTAAAGTAGATAAAAAAAGTCACTCAAGATTATTAGTATGAGTAATTTTTCCAAAAAGTCGACCAAGTCATCGGGAAAGTTTTTTTCTTGAAGATTGTTGTTCTAAAGTTGATATAAGGCTGGTTAGTAAGACTGTAAGGAAAACACCGGAACGAAAAGGTTGGGTGAAGAAGAGTTTAATCACATGGATTGAGAATACAGTAGTTCAGTGCGACAAGCGTACGACTGGAAAGCGCTACGCCATTACGATCCACTTTTTGCTACTGTTCCATGAGTAGACGTTTGAGATGTAGCGGATGGGTGAGTTCATGTTTCAATAATAGTGTAGAGTAGGTTAAACAGCCTTTCTACACAACAATTCTCGTAACATAAATGTTTGACATTCGCATTAATACCGATGCTTTTATGATGTAAGATTTACGGATAGAGGGATAATTTTGTCATCCTGAAAGGGTGACATTCTCTTCTGGCTCTTTTATCTTCTCACACACACACACACACACATACACACATACACACACACACACACACACACACACACACACACACACACACACACACACAAACACACTGTTTCTGTCTCTTTCATCAGTTTGAAATGCGTTCTCAGGAGTTGTAGAAATCTGACACAAAGAAAATCCTTACGGGAAAATCCTTATTGAAAACTAACAACTTGACGCATTATTCACTATTGATGAGCTGAAAATTTTTTACTCCAAACATAAAAGATCACAGAATTTTTTTATTATTTGTTCCTCTAGTTATTCTGCGTGTGTGTGTGTTTGTGTATTTGTGTGAGTTTGTTGTGTTTGTGTATTTGTGTGTATGTGTGTGTCTGTTAAGAAAAAGCTGTGTTCAATAATAAATGAAACGGAATGGCTTCTCCTACAAACAGCTTTTCTTTTGTTAAAAATTTGTTTCCGCATTTTTTTTAATTATTTTTTTTTGTTGCATCCGTGATCTCTATCATTAATCCTGGGCTTTCAAAGGCGCGAAATATCGCTTATCGAAAATGAATCTGAAATTGAGAATCAGTGTTCAAAATAAAACAAAAATAGACTTTAAATCCTGGTTTTACGGTCTGTTCCCTTATTGACGTAATAAAAGTAATTATACGGTTTTGGGCCCGATTCAACCGGGTTAATTAAAATATAAATGAATATGATAGTTATTGTTAAAAAAAATTAAAAATTAAAAAAAATAAAAATTAAAAAAATTAACGAAACGTTCTTTTGAAACCAAGTTCAAGATGTTGTTTGACAGAAACAAAAAGAAACTGCCACTGACAATTAGAAAGAAAAATCTTCAATGTTTACGTTACAGAAATCTGGAAGCATCTAACATTCACACTGGGCGCAATGAAGGTCACATGTGCAGAGAAAAACAGCAAGCAATCTACATAACAAGTTTGGGCAAATGCTAAATAAAAGTTTCAGGCTATTATTTTTTTAGTGGCAGCGTATTTGGCAGTGGCTGACCTTAATGCTAGATGGAAGACAAAATAGAGATGTCGATTTTGAATGGCTGAGCCAAACGTGGGAATGTTAGAGTTAGAAAGTCTTTTCAAGGGGTTAAGTTTTACGCGTTGAAGAATGCAGACGTGTTAATTTCGTTTGCGGAAACTGGCCCCCAGTGGGATCGGATAGCAACCCCACTGGCTTGCTAAAAAAATGTAGCCGTTGGCGTGCTTAATGAAACAGATAAGTTAAAAATCCCTTTTGTTGAAGTTCTCATTTCATCTCCGAAGGAACCAAGTAGCGATCACCCGACCGGGAGAAAACGGCTGAGAGAGAAGAATGCAGCTTTGTTATGGAATCGACCCCGTCAGCCAAAAGGCCTCCCCCAGAAGAGAGTTGGGGTATACAACACAAATTGATGAAGGAACAACGATCATAACAAGAATCGTAAAGGAGAAAATATTACTATGAACAAAACAAACAGGAAGTTATGGAAAACCGCTATCGTCTATGCATGAAAGGACATGACAGAATGTTAGAGAGAGAGAGAGATAGAGAGAGAGAGAGAGTGATAGAGAGAAAGATAGAGAGAGGTGGGGATGCAGATAGAAAGTGTCTTAATACAGCCTTTTTTATTTTATGACTAGTGCGCATGCTTAGGAAGAAGCATCTAACATTTGGCATGTTTTTAAGCTCCGACATTGAAAACGATAAACTTCAACTGAGTTTGCTAAATTATTTTACGTTTAAATTTTAGCTTTTCAGATAATCGCCACAGAGAAACGTTTCTGCCTGCCATCTGCATAGCTGATGCTAAACTCCAGGAGAGCAACGCTACACTTTCTTGGCCTCAAGATTTCCACTGACATGGAGTGGAGCAACTAGACTGAATCAACAGCTTTGTCTGCTACAAGGAAAGCTGGTTCACTGTGTCTTGTCAGATGTTTTTCTCGCTAGAATCTGTCTTGTACATTTATCAACCTATCATTCGTCCATGCATTGAATACTGCTGTTAAACTGAGGTTATATCTAGCGTGGTGCTCCTGCTATACATCTAGAGACTCTTGACAAAAATCTAAAGAAGGATCTGCAATGTAATCGATCCTGACCTGCGATCTCGACTTCATTCATTTTCTCACCGAGGTGACGTGGCTCCCCTCTATCTTTTCAATATATTGACATTTCTGCTCTAACAGCATCTTTTCTCGCACCTCTCCCTCCCTTCAGATTTCTTGCTTCCCACTTAACTACAATGTCCAAAAGGTTAAGTGCAACGCCAATCGCCATCTTCTGCTTTCTCGAACCCTGTTCTTTTTTTATGTCCTTCCCTCAATCCTCCCCATTCTCAGTCTTCTCATTAGTTTCACTCCCTGCAACCCCCCACTGCGTTCTAGTGGCATTACTAGTTTGCTTGGGGGTTAAATGATCTCAAAAAAATGAAATTTTCTCTCAATATTCCTATTTTAAAAATCAGCAAAGGTTTCATTACTTAACGGTTCCAATTTTAAACCGGGAATAAATGTGGTCTTCATAAACAGTGACACTGGCGCTAGTATAAGAAACAATCTTCTACAGCACATGTCCATGTGCTTCCAGGTCGTTGTTTATAATGGCCCTCAACTATCTCCAATATATTGTAACTCTTAATAAAATGTTGTCTTTTTGCTATATCTTCTAAACTTTGCTCCTAAATCACTAATTTTAAGTCATGAAATTGAAAAACCTTTTCAGATATTGCACTTAAGTTGATCTTATGCCTTTGGAAATGAAACACGCTTAAGTAAATCAACTCTTCTTTCTTTTGCCAAATTCTCCTAAAGAACTAAGGCACTGGATTCCTTAATTTAATATGACATTGATTATAATCAAGGTTTATTCATTTTTGTTAATAATATTTCTTTCACAACGTTTCAGCAGTTGTACGCTCCGGCCTTCTTCGGGTGGTTGGAATGTCGAACTGAACACTTTATTGAACCGTAGTTCTACGTGCCATGTCTAATGAATGTCAGTTATCTCCTGTTAATTCCCTCTCCAAGTTTTCCACCGCATTAACCAGGTATTGAACTCACACTCTTTGGGTCCTGTCGCTGGAACTAACTAACGCCTTTATCCACTGTGCCATGTCTCCTTGAGGGACATGAATTTCTGGGTATTATAAACCTAATGTCTTCATCAAACATATTTTTCCAGTGCTCATATTGCAATTTTTGCTGTTAACATTGCATTTTTTAACAGAGCTTATATTGCAATTTTCGTTGTTATTATTGCTTTTCTCTGGCAATCCTTATTACTGGTTCCCGTATTGTATTCATTCAGTCTACCCCAGCGAGCGAAATGAAGGAGATAACTGATAACTGACATCCATTAGACATAGCACATTCAACTAGAACAGTCTACCCCAGCTAGCGAAATAAAGGGTTCAATTCGACATTCCAACTACCTGAAGAAGGCCGGATCGCACAACGGTAGAAACGTTGTGATAAATATGTCTAAAAAGATGAGGATGATAGTCTGAGCAATGTAAATAGCGTACATAATACCTCATCTCGGGAATATAGACAAATATTTCTTTCATTTTAATTTCACTTACTTTTTATCGCAACAACAGTTATTCTGCAACCTAATGCAGGTTCAATTATTTAAGAGAAAGTCAAATTTCATTAACCCATTATCATCCACTAACCCATAGGTTACAGATATAAAGCTATAATAAAGGTCGGGTGTTTCTTTCAATTTCTATAATTGATATCTGATTTTACGATGGGAATTAATGCGTTAAAAGTAATTGTAAAAATAAACAATAATTAACGAAGATTCATCAAATATTAAAATTCAAGGTAATATGGCTGCAAATGCTTCAAGTGAATGTAAGCGAAATAACAAATATGTAACATACGGGAAAATAAGGAGTAAGGCAAAATGGCATATCATGACTTGCGAATGTTGCTTTTTTTGGAGCTCAGCTAGTGGAACAGTTGTTATACTGAAAGAAAGCTCGAGAAAAAAATGATTCAAGTTCAAGACCAACAAGAGATTATTTTTCCTATATGCAATAGTGAATAATAATAACTGTTTGATTAACGCTATAAAAATGAGAACAGAAAATACTGTCCACTAATTAATACGAACTGAAAATATCATACTAATGCATCTACGCAGACGATATTTACTCCTGTCTCAATAGTAAATCCAGCACTGCTGACAAAGTTAATCTTGTCGTTGGTCTCGAAAAGAACGTCCAATCTGTGGTTCACTGGGGCAGGAAATGGTTTATAAACGTTAATGCCTCGAAACTGCTCTCATTTCCCAAGCATAGAGCAACCTCCCTGCCTCCTATCAGCATGGCTGATGCTCAACTTCAAGTGAGCGTCTCTCTGCACCTTCTTCGTCTCAGGTTTTCCAATGACCTGAGGTGGAACAACTACATTGAATCAATAGCTTCATCTACCGCAAGGAAAGTTGATTCTCTGTCTCGCGCCAGAAGGTCTGAGTCCATTCTTCAAATTTAGAAAGCTACCATTCGCCCTTGCATTGAATACTATTTATGTTGTTATGTTCTTTGTTGCTATATATGGTCTGGTGCCCCCGCTGTTCATCTCGAGGTTCGCGACAAAATCCAAAGACGGATATGCAATGTGATAGATCCTGACCTGGAATCTCGACTACAGTCACTTTCTCACAGACATGATTTGGCTTCCCTCTGTGTTTTCTAAAAATATTTTATAGCAACTGCTTTGACGAGTTACTTTCACTGTTACTCCAACCGCAAGTTTTCTATTAGGTTGGTATCTCGGTCTCACCCTTTCACTGTCGAATCTGTTCAATATACCCGCCTCTACTACACCGATACAGTTTCTTCTCTCGCACTTCCCGACAGTGGAACTCCCTTCCTCTTACTTGCATCCCGGATAACTATAATCTTCAAATCTTCAAATGTAATGTCAATCGGCATCTTCTGATGTCTTGATCTTCACCCCCGTCCTTCTCTTTATCCTTTCGTCATGCACCCCTCTTTACTCTTACTTTCACTCTTTGTAACCCCTTGCGTGCCAGTGGCGCTCTCGCTTTGTTTAGGGGGGAATGCTTAAAATAAAATTTAAGATAATATAGTTTATAGTCGTTAAGTCTGTATTTTTTTCATACCATTGCACAAGAATCATTCAAAACCGATTTCAAAGAAACTAGAATTTAACAAGACCAGTTTTTAACAAAATATTTTTAACGTTGACCATCACCCTATATTCTTGCAAAAATTACGTTTGGTTTATCTGACGACGATCCGTTTATCATATATATATATATATATATATATATATATATATATATATATAGGGAGAGAGAGAGAGAGGGGAAGTGCGTTGATCGGAAAATGATCTCTGTTAAAATTGTTTCCTGGCTCTTACAACATTTCAACATTTCACGCAGATGTTCTCTTATTATACCTACTAACAAAAAGTGATAGAATGAATTCGGTTAGATATATAAAAAAAAATTTCTAAAATCACAGAATTCCTTGTTCGTGCGCATGTGCAGTCCTACCAACAACAAATTCCCCCCAATAATGTCCTGAAGGAAGTAATGCGTCACAAGTAAACTTTGTTCCACTTTGTCACACAATTTATATATATATATATATATATATATATATTCTGATAATTCCAAACGATGGATAGCCGCCATGCAAAAAGAAATGGAATCCCTAGTATCAAATGATACTTTTGAATTGAAAAAGGCCCCTGATGATAAAAATATTATCGGCAGCCGTTGGGTTTATACTGTAAAGCGAACTGAGGATGGCTCGCCAGTGTATAAGGCTCGTTTTGTAGCTAAAGGATTTTCGCAAATATACGGGGAAGATTATGTAGAAACATTCAGTCCAAAAACAAACATGACAACAATCAGAATTTTAATGCAAATGGCCGCACATTATGGTATGGATATACACCATATGGATGTTAAAGCAGCGTATTTAAATGTTTCGATTGACTATGAAATATACATAGAACCGCCAGAAGGTTTTGAAAAAGGTAATAATTATGTATAGAAACTCAAAAAGTCACTATATGGAATCAAACAAAGCGGAAGAACGTGGAATAAATTACTACATTCCTATTTAATTGAACAACTTTTTGAACCCTCCTCAGTTGACCCATGCCTGTACACAAGAATATTTAATAATGAAATATTAGCAATTCTGATTATTTGAGTCGACGATATGTTAATTGCTTCAAAATGTGAAGCTGCTCTATAAAAATTAAAAATTCTTTAAATATAAGGTTTAAAATGACCGAATTGGGTCGACTATCATGGTTTCTTGGTATACAGTTCGAATTTAAGGACAACACTATTACAATGAATCAATCTAGATACATCGAAAAACTCTTATCTAAATTCAGCATGCAAAATTGTAAAACACGAACTACTCCATGTGAAATGGATTTAAACACCATTATGAATAATGAAGATGGTATAGCGGCGTCTGAGAAAGAATACAGAATGTTGATTGGAAGTCTTATTTACGTCATGACATCAACAAGGCCAGACATCTGCACAATTACATCTAAAACAATAAACTTAATTAATACAAAAGCAAAACAACAAGCCAAATCTTGGATTAGGAATTTACTACATCAACTTCAAGGATTGCCAGAAATAATATATTGGCAAAACCTCAAGAAGTTTAAACGAAATACTATATGAACACAAAAGAAACAACAGACAAAACGAATTGGTTGTTCACCGTAACGAAACTGACCACAATTTTGACATAAAAAATGCTAATTAATAAAGGAAATAATTAACTAAGACGAAAATACCTAGTAAGTGCTTTAGTCCCTAGTTCAGCTACAGTAAAATTACGTCCAGTTTCTTACAACGTCTCACCATTCTTGGCAGAGTTTTTGTAATCACATTGTGGGATTTTTAAAAACAAAAATCATGGACAAAAAAGAAAGAAAATACAGATGAATTTGTCTCGATTTCAAAACATTATTTCAAAAAAATTGTTTCAAAAAGTTTTGAAACTACCAGCACCTATTGTTCATGCGCTTGTATAGTCGTAACAACGTCAACAAATACAGTTCGATGTTAGTCTTAACGGATGAAATGTGTCACAAATAAACTGTTTTTTTTCATTTTATCTTACATATACATATATAATCATATAGATATAATGACTAAATCATTAAAAAAAAACCTTCTGAATAGAATTTGCCAGCATATAATGATATTTTCTTCTGGATACTTAGTCATATCGACATCAAGGACAACGAAAGAGCCGATTCAACATCCAAAAAAAGCATCAACCTCCACAGATTTATTAGTTAATTCTAACACCAAGAGCTCCAAGAGCTCCTACACAGTCCTCAGATCAACTATTCACATTTATCAGGGAAGAAATGCAGAAACCATGGACCATCTGCCCAAACAACAAATTATACAACATCAATCCTACTATAAAAGAATGGTACCCAGTACTAAAAATAAGGAAAGATGACGTAATAATGTCCAGACTTCATATGGAACACTCCAACACACTTATATTCTAAAACAAGCCCCACCAACAATCTGTACGGCATGCAAAGAATTATACACAATAAAACACACGCTAACAAATAGTTGCGACTTCACCCAAATTAATTTAAAATACTACCAAACATCAAACATGAATGAACTTACATGACATAAATCTATATAATCTCCTAGAAATCAAACTGTATTCCAAAATATAATTTCAACAAAACTACAACATAAAACACCCATATCAACGGCTGTAGTAATTATATTCACAAAAACGTGTATATGCACAAAAGCTGAGTATCATCTACCATGTGTTCACTTGTGAAAGCAGAATAACATAATTCATATTTTTAACTTCAAAGCTCACAAGAAAATTAGACTTTCGCATTAAATGGCCCATAAGGAGTTGATCTACCATTAAACAACCAAATCAAAATTTAAATTAATTAATTTTTCTAACGTACTAAGTTTACTAAATATCTAAACAAAATACCCTGAGACAATCATCGTCGTCATAATCAATTCCATGACCGTGTGAAGGGGGCAGGATCACCACAAAACTGAGAACTTGACCAGCTTCCTTCACATGTCTCGGTTGCGTGCCAATGTCTGTGTCTCCGTGAATTATATTTCACTCCACCTCTCAGTGATATTATCAGCCTATGTTTGCCTCTGTCTAGCACTTCTTTTCCCCAAGGTTGGACCGCTTATGTTTGATTAATTGATTTCTTTTAGATTTTTAAAAAATATTTTATGTTTGGATGACTGATTTATTTTTTACGGCTTATGAAGCTTTTCCAGGTTACTTGAAAGCCGGGAAATATTTAGGGGCTGTGTAAATTTTCAGGAGATAATAACAATTTACTTATAAACATCTTACGAATTAACCCATATATGGGGGGAGAAGTGGTGGAGTCATACCTTTCCGAAGGATATTTGCGTGTAAGTGAATATAACAAACCCCACTTGGCTCTCCGATTCCCAGCCTCGAACATTTATACCATCCGTATATTCAAGTTTACATCTCGACGTTGCTTAACTTCGGTGATCGTACGAGAATCGGTGTATCAATATGATATGACCGTAAGCGAAACGTTGAATCTTATGACATGTACATGCCAATTCATTTTTCTTCTTAACATCACTTATCAGATCTTTCGAGGTGCTGTTTCTTGTTTGATGGTATCTCGCACTGGCTCATTTGTGAAATGATCGACGTAAGACTATATCTGGAATGCTCATGCACCATTTCATTGCTAATTCCTGGATTCTTCGCTGTAAAACTGCCGTTCAAGCAATAGATTCTCATAGGGATTACTTTTATTACCAGTGCTTCACTTTCAACTTTATTATCGAGTCTAAGTGTTAATCTTGTCCTCATTTCACATTAGACTTGAATGTGCATTGAACTTGGGAGACTTGTTACCCCAAAGAAATAGATTTTATCCAAGCACTTTTATACGTTTAGATGCACTCCAAACATAAAAGCCTCTGCCCGTGAAACAATGGCAAGAGCTCACATAAATGTAGAGACTGCATTATTAATAAGCTTACAATACGTTCAGGTTGGTATGGGACTGTGCCGGTTGGAAGATATGTGTCAATGTCCTGCTAGATATATAAACTAATCAACATTCATTCCTTTGTGTCAACGCAGAAGCTCAGGTGATATTGTTATGAATGCATTTTAAATTAAGCGGTTTTCAATTTTTACTATAGGTTTCTTTGGTTGTTTTTTCACAGTGTTTTCATGCCAGAACACCGTTTATGATTTTGCGCGAACACACACACTCACAAAAAAACGGAATAGTGATACCATATATTACCGGAAAATATCTTTAAGTCGATACTGTTTTCATTTTTATTATAAATTTTCTTTTATAATCATGTTTTTCATGTTTCAAAAGCTTTTATACTTCAGGGCTTACAAATAAAAAAAACCCAGTCAGCTTATATCCCTAAGTAATCCCGACCAAAGGGGGATGTCTGATAAGCCTACCTTAATGGAACATTATGATATCTATAGCATTGACGAAAATTTTAAAGTATTTGTCGAAAAATAAAGAACGGATATAACAAAATAACATATTCTTACTTTAAGTTTTCCTTGTCTCAAAAATGTAAACTAGTTCTATACACAGACCTTCGTTTTTTCAGTCTGCAGCCATTACACACACGCACGCACACACATAATGTTTTAGTACATGTTATATAATGACAAAATTTTTTAAAAATTATGATTAAATTTTTGCTCTCGACAAATTTTCCTCCTTTAGCCTTGATTATTGCAGCATAAATGTTTGGCATTAGTTGTAAAAGTTTCTCAAAGTATAAATTTAATAATTGATTCCAACTTTTTGCAATGAATCTAAGACCTCTTTCTCATTTTATTTTCACTCTTCTGTCAAGTTCATCCAATGCTAAATTCTGTGGGTGTCTTCATACCGTTATGTAGATATATGTGTATGTAAGTGTGCGCGCGCGCGCGTGTGTGTGTGTGTGTGTGTGTGTGTGTGTGTGTGTGTGTGTGTGTTATTATTTCGCCCAGTTCGGATGTCTCTAGTTCTTTTTTTTATAATTTTTTTCCCTTGGGTACAAATTTGTTTTCATAGACTTGCAAGCTGTGCTATCCGAGGTTTTTTACAACCGAGTATTACTAGTAGTTTAATAATATACCGAAATTTTATTTTGTGTGACGACGCATTTCAATTTAAAGACTTCATTGGAATTAAGTCTTAAAAGACAAAACGGGACATAGAATTGAAGCTGAAGTCCAAGAGGATGAAATGTGTTACACGAAAGACTTTTTACACTTTGTCATTAATTTACATAACACAACATCCCCACACAAACGCATATATATATATATATATATATATATATATATATATATATATATATATATATACGTAAAGATGTGTTTGGTAATCCGTATGGATAATTCTAGTTAGGATATATGTATGAGAATGTTCATCTGAGGAATTAGAATCGTTTTTCGATTTTAAGAAAATAAATTATAACCACATTGAGCCCTTAAAGTTGTCTGTTTTTTTTAATATATATATATATATATATATATATATATATATATATAAGTGAACATTGAAGTCACCAATCAGAGGCGACATACTGTTTCATGCTGGACGCAATCGTCAGGCCGATTGCGTCCAGCATGAAGCAGCCTTTCGCCTCTGAGTCTTGACTTCAATGTTCACTTTTATATCTATATTTACATACGATCTATCTCTGATATTGGGTACTTTATCCCATAAATATTGCACACCTTAAAAGTATATTTCTTCATATATATATATATATATATATATATATATATATATATATATATATATATATATATATATAAATCTGATCTCGCCCATTGGAATTGGGTCAAAGACAATGAAAATAATCGGAATAATTTTTATTGGTTAAATTTACTAAAGCTATGAGGAACTTTGAAACTCACATGGTTTTGGGTTGACAGCAGCACTCGTGATAAGCTGTGCGGACCAAGGGTCGATTTAAGACAAGCTGTTTTTTTTTATATATAAACACGTAGTTATGATGAAAAAGGTATGCGGCCCCCGAACAGTTGGTTACCGATAATGGATCGGAGAATGTGAATCAGATTATGAGAGAGACATTGGGAGTATTAAACATACAGCACATAACCACCTCTCCATATCACCCCTAAAGTAATGCTAAGGTAGAGAGATTTCATAAGACCCTCACTGATGTGTTAGCTAAACTAACAGAGGATAATAGGTAAAATTGGGATTTATTCGTAACCCAAGCGTTAGCAGCTGTGAGATTCTCGATGAATGAGAAGCAAATTTTTCCTCTTATTACTTGTTATATGGCAGGGATGTAGTCTTACCTATAGAAAATCTGTTACGACCTAGGAGGAAGTTTTAGGAGAGGATCATCACCAAATAGTTTTAGAACAACAGCACAAAATCTTTATGCAGGTGAGGAGGGGGATTCAAAGATCCCAGAAGAGGCGAAACGATAGTGTAATTAAAAATAGAGAAGTTTCCTTCCAGATAGGTGATCCAGTGGTTATAAAATACACCTGAGTGAAGGTAAATTGGACCAGAGATAGAGTCCATACTATAGGATCGTGTAGCAGACTGGTCCGGTTTCCTTTGTTATCTGGGATCGGTTGACCGGGCAGATAAAGAGAGTGCTTGCGAATGATATAAAGCTGGCTGAAATGGGAGAATGGAAAGGGACTGAAACAAAAACTCAACAGAAAAGGCTGAGAAAAACTACGTTGATAGAACCTGAAGGGTTAGAGACTGAGAGTGAAAGTGAAGGGAGTGAGGAGATTGAAATTAGTCCAACTACCCTTCGAAGGCTGAGGGAGGTAAGTCGGACCCGAGCGGGACATTCTGAGGAAGCAGAGATTGAGCCTAACCTTACGGAAGATGAAGGACTGAGGGAATGAGAAGAAGAGGACGAAATTCCGTTAGCTCAATTGCAGAGCAAATTGCCGGCTGAAAAAGCACCTAGTATTAATGAGGAATTACCACTAAAACGGCGATTGAGGGGAGCGGTGCAGCCCGAGCTCAAGGATTAAGTGAAACCAGTACAGTGGCTGTGGTGAACGAGTGACGGTCTGGGACTAACTGTGCATTTATCATCAGTGCTGGTGAACTGTGTGGACGGGCCCCATGCATGCACGGCGCTGGTGGTGGTGTGGGTCGGTGCTTGAGGTATCGCTCTAAGATGTAACCACCCGCTAAAAACAATAAGAGAATGATTGAGTAAGACGAATTATTCTCTTCATCTCTTTGCAGACATGGACGAGAGGAGGCTCGTGGTACTGTCGATGCTAGTTTTGGTAGCTAATACCTGGGAACTCAGTGAGAATACTGTATTAAGAAGACTAGCGAATTGATTATAACTAGATCAAAGTGGTTGATAACTTTCGTGACAGACCTGCAGCCGTATGAAAAGTTACTGGGTCAGTTGAAGACCGAAGTGGACAAACTAGATACAGCCAGGACCCAAGTCGCCGGAGACTATTTACAGACTCATGAATACCACCGTATATTATACCCCTTAGCTCAAGAATCCCTAATACTTGAGAGACAATGGAAGGATATCAGTTACTATTTGAAAGGAATAAAATTGTTACGGACCAGGCAAAAGAGGGCAGTATTACCTATAGTGGGAAAGGCATTAAGCGTGTTATTTGTAATAGTCTCCGAAGTGAAGTGAGAGTAATTAAGAGGCGCTAAAAGACGGACGAGAAAGGCAGCCGAGAAAGGTAGACGAGAAATGTAGCGGAGAAAGGCAGACGAGAAAGGCAGACGAGAAAGGCAGCCGAGAAAGGTATACAAGAAAGGCAGTCGAGAAAGGAAGACGAGAAAAGCAGCCGAGAAAGGTATACGAGAAAGACAGCCGAGAAAGGCAGCCGAGAAAGGTAGACGAGAAGTGCAGTCGAGCTGGGTAGAAGCGGAGACTAGAAGCGACGTCAAAGATTGGAACCAAACGCCCGCTAACATATTTTGTTGATATAAGTACGAAGAAGAGAATTACTCCTCCGACAATCTAAGACTGCTACTGCTACTATTATTACTACCCCCGAGGAGGAACACAACTATAAACTTTAAGCCGCGCACAGAAATCTTTATCTCTCCATCACAGGAGTCGTATATCGTTCTGAGACGATTTCACAACAAGCTAATCACAACCCACTCTCTCTCTCTCTCTCTGTCTAGAATCCAATGTATGAGTTTTACGTCAATTATTTTCTTTTCTGTAACCGTTTCTTTTCTATACTATTCTTTTCTGCTATATAAAAGACATTAACAATTCAAACATTGAATAGTTGTTTGTCCGGCTTTCTGCCGATATATATTTTTCGTTGGTGCGTTCTAAATTTCTTAGCACATACTCTCCAGCCGTGTCTACATCTTCAGTCAACCGTGAATGGAAAGAACATCACTACTGCTTTCTGGATCAAACCAAACACAACGTGGGCATGAAGCAGGATTAAACCAGTGGACCGATCGAATGATCTACGGATGATCAGGGGACCTACGATCACTAACTTCAGTTCGGTTAAGACCGAGTAGACACCTCAACCCAGAGAGTAAGACGTCGGGGTTGAGGGGCTGGGGCGAAAGTGTTATATATATATATATATATATATATATATATATATATATATATATATATATATATATATATATATATACGACTCTCTTGACAACCTCCACACCTTCAAAATGGGTACCCTTGATGGTCAACTTGAGCTTTGGGAAAAGAAAAAAGTCACATGTAGCAAGATCAGAATTAACAGGAAAGTTGTTCTAATACGGCGAATATTTCGCGGCCAAGAACTGTGTTGTAAACAGGTGCATTGCGTTATTCTGACACATAAATGCAATAGTTTGAGAAAGCTAATATTACAGTCATATACTCTCAAGATATCATGTTAAATGGTGACACAATCCGCCTGTAGTTCACACAGTTGGATTAAGTCATTCTCGGCATGGATCCGGTTGGTAAAATAAAGATGTGTATGGTTATTTGAAATCCTAACTCCTGTCATGCACGATATTTCAACTCACGACGATTTTAATTTGACTCATCAAGAACGACTGAACTACCGTTCATTCACATGCATTGACCTTCAACCAAACAGAAGTTATAGGAAGTGACATTGGAATATTAGTAAAAGTAGTTTTCATCTATCTGTGCAACAGGACTAGTTTACGCTACAATGAAAATCGGAAATGCACTGATCGAACGTGATATAGACAAGGTGACAGTGGAACTCTCGCATAAAGGAAGAGCGCTTTAGCATCGTAGAAGGAGGTTTTACACACGAGTGCTGGTCTTGGGATTCATAATTTTCTTGAGTTTCCATTTTGAATACAGAGGATTATATGCTCCAAATGTAATGGTTCTTTTGAGATGGATTCATTGCTTTTAAAACCCAGAAGTCAATATCTGAAATTACTTAAGAGCCAAGTCATATTAAGAAGATTTATAGAACCAAACTCGACAGTGAAAAGCATCAAAGGACTCCAAATGTTGAAAAACTTTCATGAGAAAAACTTTGGCAGTTTTTGAATCATTATTAATTTACTGAATACTTATTCGTCATTCCCGTCCGGAGATTCCATCCATCCATACATATACATAATATATATATATATATATATATATATTTATTTTATTTTTTCGCTGTATTAGTGTGGCTAGACGTCCGGTTGGCGTCAGTCGGAGAATCTACCCCTAAGCCTTTGGTGGACGGCAGAGATGAAGGTAGAATTTTAAGCGTATTTATTTTTAGATAAACACGCCAGTGACTGAGAGAACTCGATCCGTTTTATCGAAGAGTATTTCATTAGTAGCAGTAATAGTCACTGTTTAAAAACTCACACTTTTTACCCAGAGAGATCAACGTATTGGAGAAAATGTATGACAAAAGGAAAAAGGTTTTCTTGTTACACGTTTTGTCCTTTAGGATTTCATCAGGGTAAAATTATTATGTTGGTACGACTACGCATGCGCACGAACAAGTGATACTGGGAATTTTCAAAAATGATTTTTTTTAATACTAACACCTTTCATTGAGATACTTTTTCTTTTTCTACCGTTAGTAGATATCGTGTGCATGTGTAATTGCACCAACAAAACCTACTTAGTCCGATGAAGTCACAAAGGACGAAACACGTCACAAGAAAACTATCCACTTTATCATATATTTACTACTAATACTGTTCTTAACATATGAAAATATATATCGTTATTTCATATACATATATATGTATGTGTGTGTGTGTGAAAACGGGGTTCAAGGCTCACTAACAAATTCATATATATATATATATATATATATATATATATATATATATATATATATATATATATATATATCGTTTCAGCAACTCCGAATATGAAAGCTATGGCTATCACCATAATCACTGGGGTGAATGAAATCACGACAAAATCTATTGAAATCGAGAGTAGATATGATAGACATTTAAGCAAGGATTGCATCTTTCCCAATGACAGTGTATTATAAAAAGATACCGAGTAAGGTGCTGTAACTGAAACTGCCAGAATTCGAGGCGTTCAGGACACTACTGTCCCAGTTTTCTCTGGGGCGTTGGGCTCTATGCCATCGAAATTAAAGAACTATACAGAAGAAAATTGAAATAAAACCTAGTATCCTTGTAGACGTCGACGTTGCTTGGCATTGCAAATACTGTACGAACGGTGCCCTTTGTCGAAAGACGTAAGACTTCATGGAGGACATCCGTATGTAACTGAAAATTGAATATGAAAACTGTGCAAAAGAAGACAATAATAATAATAATATAATAATAATAATAATAATAATAATAATAGTCCCCCCGCCGATGTGACAACAGCAATGGTACTCATGGCTTCTCATCTTAAATGATCCGAATTGTTAACATATATATATATATATATATATATATATATATATATATATATATATATATATATATATATATATCCATGTTTCTGTCTCTTTCTATCTCCATCTCACTGCCTATATATCTCCCGCTCTCTCTCTATTTCCCACACAATCTTTCTTGAAGTAGCACAGGTGAATATTATTTTTAATATCTACAAAATGCATTCTTTTTTTCATTTTTATCAACACGATACTATTTTTTTTCGTATTTTGAAAATATTTCTCAGAATTCTGCATTTCATTTTACTGTTCTCGTGTGTTTTCCTTAAGAAGAGTTTTCTTTTTTTCGAAGATTTCTAGAGGAACATCATTATTATTATTATTGATATTATTATTGTTGTTGTTGTTGTGCATTGTTTTTGCTTTTTATTGTACGAGTTGGCTCCAAATCTCAATGAGAAACCTTAGTAGAAACAAAGTTTTTTTGCATCAGAAGTTGTAAATAGACGACGTGCCATGCAATCAAAGAGTTAAAATGTAATTGTGGTCATTGCATATAGAAAAATCTGCGCAATATGTGAAAAAACTATCAGTATGATTTTTACACGTCACGTGTTTTAGGGCGAAGCAGGAATTTAATCCACATTTTTTTCTCCTTTTGATACCATTCCTAGAACCACAATCACAGCAGGTGTGTCTTGAGTCGCCACATTCTGATGATTTCCATCTCGAGGTTCTTGTATTTACATAGTTTCTAAAATGTAGATTCTAAAATGAATACGTCTGATGTGGTTGGTGAGTGTGGCGCATGCGTAGAAGTGTGGAAAGACGCGACGTGAACATATAATCTCAATCAAGCGGCAAATTCTATTTACTTTTTACTGATGCTGAATCGGATGATGGTGGTTTTTTTTGGGGGGGGGGTATTCACAAACATTTCCTCAGATAGAGATGCATAGGATAGAAAAATAAAACAAAATAAAATGAAAAGAATAATAATTCTGGCATAGAACTGTGAAACCCGTGAAACAATAACACATTTATTTTGGAAATGGTGTTTTTTTTCAGTAAAATAATTATTTTACAGAATAAACTGTCAAAATAATCATTATTTCACAGTCATTAAAATTTTATGCAACAATTAGTAATCATTTTCATTTCTGTCCATCTTCCAATATATATTATCTTTACATCCTTATGATACCACATTCTGATTATATATATATATATATATATATATATATATATATATATATATATATATATATATATATATATATATTACATATATATATATATATATAATACATATATATTATATATATATTATATATATATTATAGATATATTATATATTATATATATATTATAGATATATTATATATATTATATATATATTATATATATATATAATATATATTATATAAATTATATATATATTATATATATATTATATATATATGGCATATATATACATTATATATATCATATTATATATATATATATACATTATATATATCATATTATATATATTATATGTATTTTATTATATTATATTATATTATATTATATATATATATATATATATATATATATATATATATATATATATATATATATATATATATATTCTATTAGATAACTATTATCGGGATAAGTCGAATGAATACGGCATACAATCATTAATTTCTAGAATTTCTTCAGATTATAGTATTTTAACCGCATTTCGCTAATTAAAAACTTTTTAAAAAGATTTTCGGCCCAAAACACACAAGAACAGAAACTGGATTATTTTAATGTAGGCTGAACAAGTGACATCAACAATTCTAGCACACACGATAAAGATGCATAACATCGTCGTCACCAGCATCATTCGTCGCAACAAACCATTCGCCCCAGATTTATTATCCGAATTAACCTGATTATCTTTTTCATTATTCTTATTATCCTTATCAATATTACGCTTATTATCTACAGAGTGCTTTAAACATGAGCATCCTTACTCTGTGCACCACTTTGTGTTTATAATTATCATTTCATTGTCTGCTTAATCGGATTTATTAGAATACCAGTTTATATCTTCAGCTTATTATTAATAATGATATATGCGTTTGCGTGTTCATACCAATCGTACCTGAAGATGGCCGACGGATATCGAGTGACAATAAGTTTCCTTACGTCTGAAGTACCTTCCTCGGTATTTCTTACACACCCCCAGCTCTGATGTAGTCTGGAAAATCGCCGTCTTCTTTGCAAATGCTCATACTTTCATTCTCAACTTGAATAACTTTGCCTCAGATGAATTTTGCTGACCAGATATTCCGCCTAGAAAAACACGATTTTAAAACCCATGCGAAATTCGCTATAATTGAGAGAATAGAAAAGTTCAAAGCAGATAACATTAGAAATATTTTAGAGTTCCATGAAAATAAGTGGATACAACATTTAAAAACGCACTATCCAGCCGGGCTTAACCACAAATTTAACAATATAGATAGTATTAATATATAACCCCACAAATCAGTACCTACCCACATTTCTCACCCACACAGGACAGACATGCTTACGGAGGTGTTGAGGCCTCACACTTATACACACAGCCACACGAATATACACACTTACACACATGATACTCACTCACTCCCTAATGAGCCAAATGATAACACACAGCCATTGTAATATACACGCTTACACACTTCATACTCACTCACTCCCTAAGAACCAAATAACACACAAACACTTAACAGATGCACATCACCTTTCCAGGAACCAATAAATCTATCAAAATGGCCAAGTGAATTCAGAGCAACGTGAATCCATCCAGCTCTTATCTTAAATAACAAATTAAAAGAGACTGTTTGACCAACACAAGGACTGGTCATTTTCTCCACCAAGACATTCATTTCTGTAGTTCACTGCTACCAGTAAGAAGAATTTTTTTCCCCTGACGATGACGATTCCATGTTGGCCGAAACTAGTCGAGGAATCGAAATGAAATAATAATAATAAAAACGAATATATTAATATACAACCCAGTGTTTCTGAAGATTTTAATTTTTTAATAATTTTTATTGTTCAACATATATATATATATATATATATATATATATATATATATATATATATATATATATATATATATATATTCTATTACAGTAGGCGGACTGCCGACCAAGTCTAAAGAATATGGCGTCTGTCTTACTATTTAATCCATTTTGAGTGAAGGAAAAAATTTATATGACGTCATTCTGGACTGATCCAAATGTCACCTATCAAAAATGCCCGGATGTAGCTAACAGAATCTTCTCCATAACACAAACAATATCCGGCTCTTTATATTAACTGAGACGCTTAATTGTACTTGACAAATAGAAAAGAAACATGAACTTCCAAATTTCAAATCCTGAGGTAGAACATCTTAATCAAATACTGTAAGAAGTCAAAAATATTACACAAATTTGAATTTTAATAAAATTTATCTGGATTAACTCTTCTTACCTGTATATATATATATATATATATATATATATATATATATATATATATATATATATATAGTAGACTCTCCCGTATGTTCCGTCTACCCAATTTCGCTCACAAGGTTTTGGTCCACCCGTGGTATGTTTGTCAGTCAATTTCTAAAGGTGGCACACGCTGAGATTGTCCCCCTCCATACCGATAACATCAGGAAATATCCTTCCTGACAAATCAAACGTGGAGTCATCGAACCTGGATCTCATGGCGAACGTTGTAACCAAGGCCACGTGTCCATATATATATATATATATATATATATATATATATATATATATACAGTGGGGGTAAATAAATATTCGTATACATGAAAAATTGTATTTTCATAAATGTAAAAGCCTTAACTAAAACAAATTTTTATACATTTTATGTATAAAATACATTTTATTAAAAAATATTAATAAACTTAATTAATTATTATTCTAACAGAAATTAATGCATTTTTTTCATTTTAACTGATGAAAAAGGTATTCGTACAAAACAAAAAACGCATATTAACTTAATTTAATACTTTGTGTAATATCCTTTATTGTGTTCAACAGTTACCAGTCTATTCCTGTACGTCTCAACTAATGATTTGCACACATTGAGTGGTATTTTGTCCCATTCTTCTTGGCATATTTTCTTCAAATTCTTAATATTTGTTGGTGCTCTTTTCCCAATTTGAATTTTCAAATATCGCCATAAATTCTCGATCGGGTTCAAGTCCGGGGACTGACTTGGCCATTGCAAGACATCAACGTTACTTTCAGCTAACCATTCCCTTGTAGATCTAGCGGTATGCTTAGGATCATTATCCAGTTAGAAAACCCAATCAGGAGGTAGCTGAAGTCTCTCAACAGAACGCATTAAATTGTCTTGCAGGATTTTCTGCTAGCTTTCGGCATTCATCTTGCCATCTATTATTGATATTCTGTCAACACCTTTTGCAGAAAAACAGCCGCAGATAATGATATTGTCACCGCCAAACTTTACAGTTGGCAATGTGTTCTTTGGTAAGTAGGCTTCACCGTCCTTCCTCCACACATGATTTCGATAATTATGAACAAACAACTCTATTTTAGTTTCATCTGTCCATAGTACTTTTTCCCAAAACGAATATTCTTTATCCTTATGCTCTCTAACGAATTTTAGCCTAGCATCTTGTCGTTTCAAGAGGAGTGGAGTCTTCCTTGGGATGCGTGATTTCAGACTGTTTTTGTGTAGTCCATTACTTATTGTACGCTTGGTTACTTTAATACCTAATGCACGCAGAGGTTCCGGCAGCTCTTCTCGGGTAACCTGCGGGTTTTGTTGGATCTGGCGTCCTAATATCCTTGCTGATCTTAGAGAAATCTTCCTCGGAGCACCTGTTCGTCTTTGGTTTTCGACGCTGTTACGAGTTTTACACCTTGCAATGAACGAAGCAATTGTAGTAAAAGGAATATTCAGGTTGTTAGAAATCGTTCTGTAACTGTTCCCATCTTTCCAAAGAGACAAAATGTGTTGTTTGTGTGAAAATAGTCAATTCTTTACCTTTAGGCATTATTAGAACCTTTTCGTAAGACTAGAAATTGCAGAATGCTCTGATAATGGCTAATAGCGTTAACTATAATTACTGATAGCATTACTGGAACATTCTAGAATATACTTTTTTCATAATTAATTGATTATTTTATTCTAATAATTGATTTGTACGAATACTTTTTTCACCAGTTAGAATTTTAAAAATGCATTAATTTCTGTTAGAATAAGAATTAATTAAGTTTATTATTATTTTTAATAGTATGTGTCTTTATACATAAAATGTGTCGAGATTTGTTTTATTTAAGGCTTTTACATTTATAAAAATACAATCTTTCAAGTGTACGAATATTTATTCCCGCCACTATATATATATATATATATATATATATATGTGTGTGTGTGTGTGTGTGTGTGTGTGTGTGTGTGTGTGTGTGTGCGCGCGCGCGCGCGCGTAAGGGATATCGAAATACATTTATAAACTCTGGGGACGGGTTACTCAAAAGTAAACAAGTCCATATAAATATATGCCAGCAAATCCTTCATTTTTGAGTTATTAAGCTTAGAGTTTACAGTAGACGCTGTTGAATGAACAGTCCAAGATACAATCCTAAAATAATTTTTTAAAATTGGGGGCGATGTCCTTACACCAAAACAAGGTAAAATATCCATATTAAAATAGGTCCAAAAGGACATCGTTTTACCTCAACGCAGCAACGCATAACAAATGTTCAAAATGTCCTCCGCTTGCTTATGCACACGCATGCATCCGTCGGATCATTGACTGACGGACACTTTCAAATACTCCCACACGGTGTCAAATGATTTCGCAGACTCCCACGATACGTTAATAAAGTGCCTCTGCTTTATTAATGTGTGCTGCATAAACCAATTGTTTTGGGTGGCCCCACGGATAAATACAAATGATTGAGTTCGAGGGCTACTTGCAGGCCATGGAACCGGTTCTCCCCTACCTATCCATCTTAGTGCATCGCGGACAATGTGACTAAAAATGTACTGGGGAACCATCATGCATGAACCACATGCGTCTTCATATTAGCAGAGGTACATCCGCTAGCAGATCTGGAAGTGTGTTCAAAATAATTTCCCTGTAGAAAGCTCCTGTAAGACGTGCTAGTAGAACATATGGACCTACCAGACAGTCACCTACAATTCCAGCCCACACATTAATCGTAACATAATGCTGGTGTCTAGACTGTATTGTCCCATGGGGATTCCGATTCGTCCACTAATGCTGATTGTGCAATTGTTTTTATTTCATCTCTTACAAATGTTGCCCCATCCGTAAACAAGACCGAAGCGACGGGTCGGCAGTTTGTACAATAATCCATCGGCAAAAGTTCTCTTGTCATGAGCGATCAGAGGGCGAAAGACCTTGCACACGTTGCAAATTATATGGATACAGAAGCTGCACTTGAAGTAAACTCCACATGGTACTAGAACGTTCTGTATTGATTGTCTCCGACTACTGGATCGTCTCCGACAGCCTGTAGAACGTGTTCTTCGTGGCTACGCGTACGAGCAGATCGCGGTGTTCCTCAATCCATAGTTTCTGGTGCCACGGATCCGGTCTCGGTAATGCAACGATAAACAGCAACAAAGGTTGGATGAGTTGGTTCGGAAACGCAATCTGACACTGGAGTGCAGCTTCGCGTCCATTATTATTCACGCGGCCGTATGTAAAAATAATTTCTACTTGCCCACGATATGAATACTCTGCCACTGTTAAACTCATTACTACACACGTTAAACACTGAAAACAAACTAGCCACAAATGTACACGAATGACATATGTAACCTCAGTGGCAACACAGAGCCATCTACCGTAAACTTTCTTTAAACTTAACCCCAAAACGAAGGATTTGAGGACACGTGTTTATATAGACTTTCGTCCTTCTTTTGTTGTGAGGAACACGCCCCAAAGTTTGTAAAAGTATTTTTGAGACACCTTTTATATACACAGACATGACAGAATTGAATAGACGCTCACAGAAACCGTTTATTTTATTAAACAAGTAATTTATACAAATAAAGTTATTATAAATGCTCATAAATTTAATAACTAATACTTGGTTGACATCCCTTTTGCTTTTTTTAATGCAAGGACCCTTCTAGGCATGCTAGCGATGAGTTCACGAATATCATCTTGAGGGATTTCTTGCCATGTTTCACACAATAATCCTAAAAGTTCAGGCTTAGAAGATGGCTTCCTGTTCTTTTTGCAGAGTTTTCGATCTAATATGCCCCAAAGGTGGTCAATAGGGTTAATATCTGGGAACTGACTTGGCCATGGAAGTTTATTGATCTCATTTTGTCTCAACCCATGTTGCGTTGCTTGAGCAGTGTGACATGGAGCTCCATCTTCCATAAATAAGGAGTCAACTTTGCTCATTCTACTACTTGAGAATATTGGAAGGAGCCCTTTCTTTAATTTAGAAACATATTTGGTTGAATTAATGTTTCCTTCACACTCCACAAACTCTGAGCGACAATCACTCCAAATTGCACCCCATACCATTACTGAAAGGCCCCCATGTTTCATCGTTGGCTGCAGTCTTTTTAAATCAAACTCTTGACTACAGAGTCTCCATACCCATTCACTTTCACTGTCAGAAAATAATGCGAATCTGAGAAAATGACAGTGTTCCAAAAGGTCACAGGTCTCTCCACCATCTCATGAGCCCAATTCTTTCTGCTTTTGATATTGGCTGAACAGAGAAGTGGTTTCCTTCTCACAGCTTTGCCATAGTAGCCCAGCTTGTGAAGATACCTGACAGCTGTTCTGGGACTGACATCAACTTGTATTGCTATGTCAGAGGCCTTGCAACGTGGATCCTGTTCAACACTTCTTTCGACAAGACGCATGGTTCTTTCAGAGGGCCCAGGGCGGCCTGGATGATGTTTTGTGCACTTCTTGCCCTCTCTGGTGAATTGTACAATCACTCTATTAACAGTAGAAAGGGGTATTGAAAGATTTTCAGATATTTTTCTTTGACTAAGTCCACATTCATGTTGGCCCACGATACGTCCTCGCTGAAATTCAGATAGGTCTGATGCTCCTTTGGTTCGTGGCATGTTCCAGTATTGTTATCTGCAATTTTAATCAAATAATCTAAGTTAATTTATCTTGGTTATTAAAAAATTCTAAGTTAATTTATCTTGGTTATTAAAAAAAATCAGAAATAAAATTTATCTTGGTGTCTATTCAATTCTGTCATGTCTGTGTGTGTATATATATATATATATATATATATATATATATATATATATATATATATATATATATATATATATATATATATATAACATAAATCATTCATACAAATAACAAATAATGAAGCTAATTATGGCAAGAATCACTCCTGCTAACAACATTTAATAATAAAATATAATCAACATCATATCCGTTACTGAATGGTACGATCCTTGTTTATAATATGATGTTGATTATATTTTATTATTAAATGTTGTTAGCAGGAGTGATTCTTGCCATAATTAGCTTCATTATTTGTTATACGTATGAATGATTTATGTTATATAAATTGATCACGTACCACATAATATATATATATATATATATATATATTACAAATATTGTAATATATATATATATATATATTACAAATATTGTAATATATATATATATATATATTACAAATTGCATTTCTTTTCTTGTGACATGTTTTGTCAGGAATTCATTGGACAAAATTCATAACAAATTTAGTCTGATGAAGTCCTAAAGGACGAAACTTTTTCCACTTTGTCATACATTTTCTCAAGTATTGTTCTTATAAAACTATATATCGTTAGATAGATAGATAGATAGATAGATAAATAGATAGATAGATATCAACAGAGACTCAGATAGATAGATAGATAGATAGATAGATAGATAGATAGATAGATAGATAGATAGATAGATAGATAGATATCAACAGAGACTCAGATAGATAGATAGATAGATAGATAGATAGATAGATAGATATCAACAGAGACTCAGATAGATAGATAGATAGATAGATATCAACACTCAGATAGATAGATAGATAGATAGATAGATAGATATCAACAGAGACTCAGATAGATAGATAGATAGATAGATAGATAGATAGATAGATAGATAGATAGATAGATAGATATTGTGTGTGTGTGTTTGTGTAACAATTCAGATATAAATAAAGTATATGTGTATAAATATAATAAGAATTCATATAAATAGAACACTTATCTTTACCAAAGCGTTTCATCTTCTTATAGACTTTATAAACTTCTGATAAACTCCCTCAGGTTATAAAACGCGATCGTAAAGAAAAGTTTTCAATTTGTATTTATTCATAAATATATATATATATATATATATATATATATATGTGTGTGTGTGTGTGTGTGTGTGTGTGTGTGTGTGTGTGTGTGTGTGTGTGTGTGTTTCGTTAAACACGACTGACAAAGGACTGCATTTAAGCTTTCTATTTACTTTTCTTGTGTTTTCTTTTCTGGAGACAAAATGTGTAAAAACTGTCCGAGCGCTTTCGTCTATACTTTTAGCCATTATCAAGGATGATTTAAGTTTAATTTTAACTGAATATATGGGTTGTGTTATATATATATCTAGAGTTATAGGATTTTTTTTCCAAACACGGCCAACCCATTGTGACCATGTTCATAGTTAATACTATAGAATGTTGGCTTTTTTAAAATTATTTTATGACCATAATGACAACATCTACACTTTAAGTAATAGTTTTAGTATGAGAAATCCGCTCGGCCCGTGATTCTCCAATTACTGCATATACCACGTAGAAAGCATGTCACTAAACCCAAAATATATGAACACTACGTAGACGAATTTATTTTTTTTAGCGAAAAACAAACAAGAAGTAGATACCCTAAAACCACATTGAGAAAACTCGGTCCTTAAATTCACCTATGAACTTCGTCAAAAAAAAGTAAACTCCCATTGTTGGACATTCTTGTAGAATAAAGTATCAACAGTTTCACATCTCATTGTATAAAAAGACTCACGCCACCTTAATTATGAGAGTGAATTCTCAGTAGTTCTAAAAAATAAATTCTTAAAGAGAGCATACGAGAATTCATCCTCTCGTCTATTTTCCTTAAAGAACTCAATAATGCAAAACAGACACTAGTTAACAATGGTTTTCCTAACTAGCTCATCGACCACCAGATTGGATTATTTCTTTTCAAAGTAAATAATAATGATACTGAACATACAAACAAAAACATTAACATCTGCGAATACACGTCAGCTATAAGCAAGATGAATTTTCACTAAGAAATATTATAAAGAAATACGCCAGTCGACTCGAACAGGAAAATTAAATTATCTATTACAAAAAATTTAAAACAGCTAATCTTATTAAAAATAACTCAACTGCAGAATCAAAGCTACAAAGAACCAATATTATGTATGAGTTCAAATGAAACTTAAGTAACTGTGTTCTTGATCAAACGAAACTCATAAATAATTACATCGGTCAAACTACTACATGCCTATACAAACGAATTACGTTAAACCATAGCCCCGTTAAAAGACTCATTTAAAGACACACCAAAGCGAAACATACTAATAGAAAATGCAAGCATAATAAACTCATCCACGTGTAAAAAGAGATTAAAAATAATGGAAGCCTTAATAATAAAAAAGAAAAAAAATTCTGTAACATTAATTGTGAAAACAGCCAAAATGTGAGGACCGTGTTTGGAAAATAAAACATTCCTATAACTCTAGATACATACATAACACAAACCATTTTAAAGTAAAAATAAAATAATCCTTGATAATGGCTAAAAGTATGGCCGAAAGCGCTCGGATATGCAGATTTGGACAGATATTATACTGTTGGTGTTCAGAAAAGAAAACACTTCTACGTACATAAGACAATTAAATCAAAACCTTAATCGCAGTACCTTGTCAGTCGTGTTTAATGAAACACATATAAAAGAGGGATTGCTGCTTATATACACAAGATAGATAGATAGATAGATAGATAGATAGATAGATAGATAGATAGATAGATATTGATGAGCCTAAATCACTGAAATGAAGTATACATAACATCAATAGTTTGTAGCGCCACTGTACCTTGAAGTTATGAAAATATCCAGATATATATCAGTTGTAATCTGACATTTGACATATCAATGTTAAGACCAAATAGGCTGCTTACTTAAAGGTGACGTGAATTATCAAAGTTTGAGAGATGAATGATACTGGGTTAGAAAATTTAACCTTCCTTGATCTACGGAGTAACGTGTGTACGTGGAATCCCTGATCCTGATGGACGACATAGCCCTTACCACTCTCAGTGGATAAGCGCAGTGACAGTAGATAGTCATGACAGGCTCGAATATTCTACAGCAACAAACACGCGACATTAGCTAAAATTACATTCATATTCAATGCAGACGCTATTCAAACGAATATCCAGCAGGTCCTTTTCAATATTCATTAGATTTAATGCGAAATCGTAGCAGGAGTTGCGCCAGAATGCTCCTGTTAACATTACGAACCCAGCGTCTCACTTGAGGTTCTGTCATCACTACTGGAGAATTTTGGAGAACTCTCAGTGTGTTCCGTCGTCCGTTGTATTATGGTTCAATTTGTCTCGTGATTATTACAGGGTTCATGTGTGATACTGACCCCATGAGAATATGCTGCCGATTTGGCAGGGTGTTGGAGGATCCATAACGGTTTCGAGTGCTTTCACATAGCATACGTTGGGCCTGATTCTCTGCCTAAACATATTCTCAACGCTATGTTTCGTAGCTTGTTAAATATTTACACCCATTGATGAACTACTTGTATGCCGACATCAGTGAGTTATTCTGATAGGTGTATGCACTGTGTAACTGGGCTTAAGTTACCTAAAATTAATTAGAGAAGCTTTACGTAGGTACTCGGACATTTGGCGGATTGACATTTGACCGACGGATATTTTGCCGATGGACATTTAATCGAATGAGCATTTAGTCAAATGTGTAGTCCCGTACTTATATATCACAGTCTTCAACGAAATTTTTTTTAAGAAAAAGAGTAATGGTGTTGACCTTGTTTAATGTAATGTACTTTCGGCCTTGTGCCACATCTAAGCTGTGCTTAGAACATGGGCACCTCTAGGTGGTGTAATGGTTAGCAAGCTTGTCTCGCTAAAACAATTACGAATGAGTAGTGAGTTCGATTCTCACTGGATGCCCCTTACTTTCGGCCTTGTGCCACATCCAAGGTACGCTTGGAAAATAAGGTCGCCTCGAGGTGGTGTAATGGTTAACAAGCTTGTCTCGCTAGAACAATTACGACTGAGTAGTGAGTTCGATCCTCACTGGGTGTCCCATACTTTTGGCCTTGTGCCACATCTAATTATCTGGGAGATCTTTCTCGGATGGATATGTAAGAGTTATTTCTGCCATGCCCTGTATTAGAAAATAATTTCTTTTATATCAGTGTAAATGTCCGTTCGGGCAAATGTCTCTCAGCTAAATGACCGTTCGGCCAAATGTCTCTGAGCCAAATGTCCGTTCGGGCAAATGTCTCTCAGCTAAATGACCGTTCGGCCAAATGTCTCTGAGCCAAATGACCGTTCGGGCAAATGTCTCTGAGCCAAATGTCCGTTCGGGCAAATGTCTCTCAGCTAAATGACCGTTCGGCCAAATGTCTCTGAGCCAAATCTCCGTTCGGGCAAATGTCTCTCAGCTAAATGACCGTTCGGCCAAATGTCTCTGAGCCAAATGTCCGTTCGGGCAAATGTCTCTCAGCTAAATGACCGTTCGGCCAAATGTCTCTCAGCTAAATGACCGTTCGGCCAAATGTCTCTGAGCCAAATGTCCGTTCGGGCAAATGTCTCTCAGCTAAATGTCCGTTCGGCCAAATGTCTCTGAGCCAAATGACCGTTCGGGCAAATGTCTCTCAGCTAAATGACCGTTCGGCCAAATGTCTCTGAGCCAAATGACCGTTCGGGCAAATGTCTCTCAGCTAAATGACCGTTCGGCCAAATGTCTCTCAGCTAAATGACCGTTCGGCCAAATGTCTCTGAGCCAAATGTCCGTTCGGGCAAATGTCTCTCAGCTAAATGTCCGTTCGGCCAAATGTCTCTCAGCTAATGACCGTTCGGCCAAATGTCTCTCAGCTAAATGACCGTTCGGCCAAATGTCTCTGAGCCAAATGTCCGTTCGGGCAAATGTCTCTCAGCTAAATGACCGTTCGGCCAAATGTCTCTGAGCCAAATGTCCGTGCGACCAAATGTCTCTCAGCAAAATGTCCGTTCGGGCAAATGTCTCTCAGCTAAATGACCGTTCGGCCAAATGTCTCTCAGCTAAATGACCGTTCGGCCAAATGTCTCTCAGCTAAATGACCGTTCGGCCAAATGTCTCTCAGCTAAATGACCGTTCGGCCAAATGTCTCTGAGCCAAATGTCCGTTCGGCCAAATGTCTCTCAGCTAAATGACCGTTCGGCCAAATGTCTCTGAGCCAAATGTCCGTTCGGCCAAATGTCTCTCAGCTAAATGACCGTTCGGCCAAATGTCTCTCAGCTAAATGACCGTTCGGCCAAATGTCTCTCAGCCAAATGTCCGTTCGGCCAAATGTCTCTCAGCTAAATGACCGTTCGGCCAAATGTCTCTGAGCCAAATGTCCGTTCGGCCAAATGTCTCTCAGCTAAATGACCGTTCGGCCAAATGTCTCTGAGCCAAATGTCCGTTCGGCCAAATGTCTCTCAGCTAAATGACCGTTCGGCCAAATGTCTCTCAGCTAAATGACCGTTCGGCCAAATGTCTCTCAGCAAAATGTCCGTTCGGCCAAATGTCTCTCAGCTAAATGACCGTTCGGCCAAATGTCTCTGAGCCAAATGTCCGTTCGGGCAAATGTCTCTCAGCTAAATGACCGTTCGGCCAAATGTCTCTCAGCAAAATGTCCGTGCGACCAAATGTCTCTCAGCAAAATGTCTCTTGGCCACTTTTCCAAATACGTTTAAACAAACATTGTTAAGAAACAGTTAAAAATTCGGAATAGCTAAACTGTCCAACATCTGATTAGTTATCAAATTTCTTCATCTTATTTCTGTTGCAGTACTTCAGACATTTTACAATTATGCTTGATAGTTTGAGAAATAGTGAAAATGCAAGTGAATGTCTAATTTTAAAACAAAAGTGCTGATAATATCGAAAAATGTTGATACGGTCGAAAAATGCTGAAGATTGAAAAGTTTCTTTTATTAGATTGGATTGGATTTTCCTGTAACTGACCTTGATACCTGGAACGATAAATTGACCGTTAAAATTTGGGATGCTAAAAGCTGACACAGGTAATAAAAAAATGTCATAGTTCAGGATTTAGTCTACGCATTACTGAACTGACAAAAGATAGCTACTTTATAGAATCTATAAATATAAAGCTAACTTTATTGTGATAGAAAAAAATGGAAATTATTTTTATTATAGATTTCACTGTAAATTATTTTATGATAGAAATGTGTGGTAAGTGAAGAAAGTGGATTATCCAGTTATTCAGGAATTAAGGTAAGCTTTTCTTATAGAAGGGATAATTATAATATAATTTAAATGGGCGAGTAGTGGCTTTATTATAGAAATGTATTGTTAATTTACTATAGATATGTATTGAAAAGTCTTTTATTACATAAATGTATTGCTTGTTATTTAATTTCTATTAGTAATTACTGAAAGTGTTATTATTAGAATAGGATTAGTATATGAATATTTATTTAGCAACGCACAGGAAAAAAAACGAAAATATTTATTCTCAAGCGAGTGTATACTGACAATGAATTTTGTTAGATTTGAATAGTAAGTAACATCACACAGAGAGAATTTATGCATTTCTAATCTATAGGCTGGTGTCGATTTGACTGAAATCCAAAAGATTACCGCAATTGTCCACGTTGATTTAAGATTGTGAAAAAAATACAGGCCAATCCGATAAGCCAGCTGAATTAGTGTGATATAAATAGATTATCCTCTCAACACAAGTAAGATTAAATCCGGTCAGCAATTTAGGTAATGAATTCTGCTGTCTGCCTGTAGCGTTCCCGTTTTTCTTCGTTATATTGTCTGCCAGATTATCCCCTGTATTTTGAAAACATATTTTAACCCGGCCTGAAATAATCTAAATATATCGACCTTCTATTTTTAGCTTCAGCCTCATGTAGTGATAACCAAAGTGCAAGATTTATGTGTACTCTTCTTAATAATCTAGATAGGATTACAACACTTTATCAGTGGATTTACTTGTCGATTCTTTAGATAGTTTGCTTGAGGATTATAACGGAGCTAAAAATGTCTGATATTTCTATTTCGATACCACCGATTTGATGACACTCCTAATCACTCGTTTGTCAAAAGAGAATGCTTTTTATTTAAGCTTATGATCAGGGTCGATTTTCCCATTGCTAATAAATCGACGAATTAACCAACCTACTATTACCGCAATCAGACCTGTTAAGAAACTTGGGGAAACTTCATAACTAATTCAGCGGTTCTAACCAACGCAAAACGTAATATTTTCAAAGTAATTCCCCCCTACTTGTCGGTTTGATGGTTTGGTTTATTTTGATTTATAGTATATCAATCTCAATGAGTTATTTAATGTCGACAATTTTAGGATAGATTAGTATGAATACAATATGTATTCTTTGGTTTAGATTGGTTTGGTTTATTTTGTTTTACGGCATATCAATCTCAATGGGTTATTTAATGCCGATAACATTTTTAGGATAGATTTGTATGAATACAATATGTATTCTTTGGTTTAGATTGGTTTGGTTTATTTATGGCATATTGTTGAGGGGTCCTCCCCTTTTTTCACAAATGGACTCATCGAAGGTATACTACTGCTAGTGAGTACCCGGAGAGCTAACGAGCGAACGAACGAGAACGAACGAGAGCGTACGAACGTAGCAGGCAAGAGTCACAGTCACGAGCACGTAGACTCAGTAATAAGTCATACAGCGTTACGTCGATACCAAAGACTATATATATATTTGTCTAATAACGCCACATTCCTGGAACTACTAACCTGTATTACCAATTTGTCTTATTACGTTAATACATTTATTTTCCTATATTTATTCTTGGCGTTTGTTATTATTTGAAACCGGATTTCATCCCGGAATCCACGACACTATCTATCTCAGTATATATTGGTATGGTTTGATTTGTTTTATGGCATATCAACCTCAATGGGTTATTTAATGCTGACAAGATTTTTATTGCTGGTAATATTTTTGTAAATGTATTGCTGGTAATTTCCTTTAAATGTATAGCTGGTAATTTTTTTTTCAAAAATGTATTGCTGGTAATAATTTTTCTTCAAAGATTTATTGCTTACAAAGTACTTCTGGTATTAAAACCGATTTTTACACTTTCATAGCGTTTTGACCTCAGTTTAAGGGTTAACTATTTACCCATAGCTGGGACCATAACAGGTGCTACAGTTCAGAGTTAGGGTAGTAAAAACCAGCAATTAAGAGGCGGTTCCACGCTCCTCAAAACCTCCTGATCAGAGGCATTGGTGTCGGATGTAATTTATCGTTTTATCAGGCCGCGGATGTAGTTAATCGTCATACCCAGGACGGTTAAGCTTTCTCGACCAAAATATTTTAGTCTGAGGCGATCTGTTTTTAATGTGTTGAGTTGCGTCCTCGTCAAGCTGGCAGGAATGTGGAGTTCAAACCTCTTTACTTGCTAGTCAATCCACCCCGGCAAAGCTACAAGTCAGTGACCGATTTGACACTATTCGTTTTCCCAATAAGCAAAAATCTGGTAGCATCCATCCCGTCTCGCTGTTTAAGTACGTAAATAAACCAGAATGAGTCCTTCAATGGGTTTCGGCGTCCGAGATTTTCCAGCAACGGGGTCGCTTTTGCATCACTCCAACATTTTCTGCTTCAAATCATATTGGTTATCCCAGAAGATGTATCTAAAATCTAAATAAGGTCTAAAGTGCAGCGCTACAATTCTTGCCTTTGTAGTATAAAGCTTCACTTAGATGATGCCAAAGTAGATTTGCAATCAGTATTCTTCGAGAAACCAGGTGCATGGTTAACCTGAAGCATGTCCTCCTAGCCGGGCGTGGAGATACGTACTTTACCCGAATGTCACTGGCTGCTCCGAAATATGAACAGGTAATCGATCCAGCTGCATATGGATGGGCTCGCGCAGGAAAGAAAGTATTGTTGGATTTTTATTATATACTAGTGAGCCAACCAAAATGAGCTGACTCATTTTATAGTTCACCAATAGAAGGATTTTCCAATCAGAAAGCTCAAAATATTCAATATGACGTGTATAAAAGCGGCCATGTTTTTTTTCCGTCTGAGTCGTGAGTGTTAATCTTTAACATTGTTTCATTGAACAGATTACGTACTACGCTGGATTCTATATTCATAGACTATGGTGAACATGGTCAACAAATATGACAGACAGATATGCTAGAGAGAATAACTAGTCTCTGATATCCACCCGAGAATTTAGAGCCCATATTTGGAGAAGACCCCAAAACCACAGACACTCACTGGCTGACAGTAATTGACGAAGACTGAGTTTGAATAAAATGAAATATTGTGTGTGAAGGATACAGTCGCGTGTTCTCGTTACTCTATGCGACAAAAAACGTTACAACTTTCGCAAGGACAAAACAACAGTATCGGCTGGAAGTTGATTTTATTTTGCACGACGATAACCTTCACCCCACTCAGACATCCACTTATTAAACTTATTAAATATCAATAATGATTGTGAGTATAAGCAAATTCATCAAGAAGAAAAGTTAATGCATAATTTATCCCCAAGTTGACCTAAGATCAGACCGGTCACCAAGAAATGTCAGATGTTAGCTATTTCGGATAAGCTAATTTGAAATTCATGAAAACTACTTAGCAAAGAACAGCTTTTGTTGCAGGTAATGTCTTTCTCTGCCAACCCGGTTCTATTTTGTCGTTGGCATTGGAATAATCACAGCCATAGATTATCGCTCAAAGAAACGAGCTGGCCGAATACATCGCATGCTGATCTGGTTTAGAAAATTCAAGTTGTAATAAATGTACATGATTCACAAAGTTATATGATCGCTGCTTTAAGCAACATGAACGATCTCAAATAACTTCGCTATAATTTTATAAACTACACAAATGTGAAATAGGAAATTCTTAAAATAATACCTTCTTTTCCAAAGCGTTTCTCTTTATTCGATTGTATCTAAAGTGTTTTAGTTTTGTTTGAAATTAACCTGTATCGTATAAAAGAAGTTAATAAAAATTCGCCTCATTTTCCTCTATTTTCACGTTTAACATACAAACGGTTAAAATGCAACACTCCACACTCGTCTTGATTATTATGATATGCTACATCCGGTAGCAAAGCCTCTGACTGGGAGGTTTTGAGGGGCGTGAAACTATCTTATAATTGCTGTTGTTCCCAGTCCACCATGACCTGGGGTGGTAGAACCTGCTAGGTTCCCATGAGCAAATAGTAAACCCCCGAACTGGGGTCAAAAGATATAAAAAATACATTTTGTTGCAAGAACACCAGCAATATATTTTCATAGTAAAAAAAACTTACGAGTAATGCATTATTGGAAAACGAAAGAGGAAATTACCAGCAATACATTTTACCAAAACTCCCAAGAAAAGTAAATTTTGGCATTAAATGACCCCTAAGGAATTGCTATGCCGTTAAAAAAAAACTAACCAAGCCAAACATTCCACACGTGAATTATATGGAATGACGAGTTGAAATGGCATCTCTCAGAACGTGGATACATTTCATAATTTTCAGTCAGGTGCGAAAGGAAATCACGTTTTCAAATAACACCGATTGAAAAATGCTACGAACTTTTGTTCAACCTCAATATTTTCAATATAGACTAATATGGGTGATATGCTCGGGAGCAGAAGCACAAAACTTATTTTAAACTGGTTTGTGTGTTGAAGGATGGGGTCGACATTGTATAGATAAAAAAAATAATATGAAAAGTCTGTAAATGTCAGAAAAGTGTTGATGATATCGGAAACAAGCTGATAATGTTGTAAGAGTGATTGAAAAGGATTTTTATCTGATTTCTCAGCCTTTTCCTATAACAGAATGTGGTAATATGGGAAGATAAACTGCCAGTTATAATTTGGAACGCTAAACTATAATTTAGTCAAAGTTCAAGAATTATAGTAAGCATTAATGATAAAACAGAACTATTATACATCAATGAGAGATTTTGGAGGACGAAAAAATGTGTATCTTTTTCTTCTATTAGTATTTATTTATTTTAATTTATTTTTATTTTATTTTAATTCTTTTATTTTTTTATTATTTTATTCTTTTAATTCATTTATTTTAATTTTATACTTTTTTTTTTTCATCGGTGTATGTTATCTTTTTAGCTATAATTAAAAGTATGAGACATTGTGAATTCAATATGCGAATAAAGTCAAAAAAATTCATAATGCGCAGATGATTTTACGCGTTAACCAATGCTGGGTTTATTAATTTAATCATATATGTTACACTTAATAAATTAGGATCTCATCAGTAATGATTAAACAAACTAGCCTCATTAATCATTACTCCACGCCAAGGTGTTTCGTTTATATTATCATGGAGGTGTCTTTTATCAGGTT
The DNA here is from genome assembly GCA_964036315.1 of Acanthosepion esculentum. Classification (NCBI taxonomy): domain Eukaryota; kingdom Metazoa; phylum Mollusca; class Cephalopoda; order Sepiida; family Sepiidae; genus Acanthosepion; species Acanthosepion esculentum. The sequence continues at coordinate 120,063,314 of OZ038481.1, forward strand.
ATATAAAATGAACGGAAATATTTTTTTTACTAAGACATATTACTAAGACATATAAATGAAAGGGAAAACAAGAGAAGGAAAACAAGAGAAGGAAAACAAAGACTTCAGCGGCTATTTCAGTCACGTAAAAATAAAAACAAGTACTAAAATCTGAATGAAAATTCGAGAGAATTTAACACTCACAGGAAGTAATAAAAATATTGATTAAACAACCTAAAGATTTTATTAAATGATTGGCCAAGAAGTAATCGGGAGTATTAGTCGGCCTCAACGTTGCATAGATTGGTTGATTAATTCGTTTTCTACGGTTTATCAACCCATTGTAGGTAATTTAAAGCCAGAAAACATTAACAATTTGTTTTGAGATAATAATGGTTTGAGGCAAGCAGTGGTTCATACCTTTCTGAGACTACGTGAATCTAACGAACTAAACGGGAATTGGAACTCGGCTCTCCAAATAACAATTCTGGGCCATTGTCCGCTACACCACCCGCACATTCAAGCTTATCACCAAGCCGTCGCGTTTCTAAGTACTGACCAGGCTCCACGTTGCTTAATTTCGGTGATCTTACGGTAACAGATTTTGCAACGTGATGAGTCCGTAAGCCCACGTTGCATAGAACTACAAAAGATTGAAAGTTTTAGATAACAATGCTCCCCAACGTCCTCAAGGTTTACAGCGCAAATCCTTCTACTTCTCTATGCCGTGTCCTTTCTTGACCCTGGCGATCATAGTTCTCCACAGCTTCCTATACTTTTTTGGTCATTGTAAATTTTGCCTCTTCGTTATCTCTCTCAGTCACTGTTCTCCCTCCCATTTACACAAGGTAGGTAGGTAGATTTTTTGTCTCTTTCCTCTGCTGTCCCTCTTGCTTTCAGTATGTCTTGTGAGTGCTATATTCTCCAGGCCCTCTTTCCTCGTTATATGCATTAAAAATTCCAACTGTCTCTTCCTGATTCTAAGTATAAACGTTTTTTTCTTTGCATTCGCCTTAAAATGTTCTCGTTGCTCGCATACTCCGTTAATGATATACTCAGCAGCCTTCTGTAGAACAACATTTCTATTGCTTCAAGTCTAATCTTTGTGAGTAGATTGTCCAAAATCACTGTCATAGAAGATGACTTATATTACATAACAGTTTAGCAATTTTTTTCTTTGGTTCTAACGAATTTTTTCTCTTTCTTAATACCTTACTTAACTTTTGAAAAGCATCTTTCTCTATTGCAATACAGCTTAGAATGTATAAAGGAATAGTATTGCATTGTCTTTATTCTTTTTGTTCAGAATCTCGGACTTTTTCCATATCAAATAAAAGAATTAGCTTCATATTTTAATATTTCTTTTGAGGGTAGTCACGATCTTGAGAAATATGTTTAACTTCCATTAAAGGTTTTTAATGAGTTTCCCCATTTCTTTTTTTGTAATGGCGGCCTTACATTCCGAACAATCTAATAAAAATAATTCCCAGTTTTCTTGCTGCAGTTTTTATTGCGTTATCAGAAATCAACAACAATGCCCTCGTAAGAATCCATTTTCTTTACTGAATTACACTGGATGTGACTCATTCGATTAAAAACCAAACAATTCAACAAAAAAAAAGAAGAAAAATATCAGTTAATAATCATTTATGTTCAATTCTTTTTTAAAGTTCTTATAATGATATTCCCTGCCATATTTCTCTTCACTGTTTACTGACTTCAGCTGCTTTAAGAAAAATTAAAAATGAAAGACACCTGCCTTTCGAATAAAGTTTTACGATTAATAAATTCTTAATGAAATTCTACTGTGGATGTAAAATTTTCTTTTCTGTGTTTTTTTTTTCTTTTCTTTTCTCTTATCTTTTAAACTATTCATCTCGGACAGACCACGTGATATCATAAAGCATTAACTCACATTAATAACATGCAGACAAAACAATAAGGAAATTGGAATCTCATAGAGTATCCATTCCCCAGACGTCTTGCCAATCAGTTCACCTTAGAGTTTCTTCTAGCGAGAAATTAGTATAAAAGAATCAGCAGAGGTAAAGCAGCTGAACGGCCAGCAACAACAATAACGTTTTCTTCTAGTCATAAATCTCGCTGTTGCATTTTCGTCCATGTTTCTTTTGCTTTCATTTCAATTGTCAAGTATTTTTCTTTCTTTATTTTCTCTGCCGTTTTCTTTCTACGTTGTTTCTTTTCTATCGACAAAGACGTTATTTTTCCTCTTGCTTACTTCTTTTATCTCTGTCTATTTCCTTCTCGTTTACTCTTATTAATGTGTCTACCGTTCTTGTCTCATTTCTCTTCTACGTTTTATTTTCTTTGGTTTATCGCAGTTCTTATTGCCTTTTAGATTAATTATTTTTAACCTCATGATCATTCTTGTTAATTTTCAAAACAGTCATGGATTGTGGCTACCATTGGAGATCAAATGTGACCAAGTTTCTATAATATTTTCAGAATTTTTAAGAACGAATTTTTTTTTTGTATGAGAGATTTTTATTAACAAAACATTCGGTGAAAAGAGGCACGGTGGACTAATGGATAGCGGCTCGGACTGAGGATTCGGAGAGCCGAGTTCGAATTCCAGTCGGATCCATTACATTCACTTACGTGCTTGGGAAATGTATAAATCCTCTTCTTCTCCCCACCCCTAGGGAGTAAACAGCAGGACAGACAAGGTTCTATAACCCTGGATGGCAACTAGTCAACCGCAGAAAGAAATGGCCTACTGAAGGAAAAATCTGCCTCGTCAGTCATCTATCGGAAGATACATGATCGCCTAAGCGTGTATCACGCATGGCACATAACTGACTAAATAGAAAAGCAAGGGAAAATGACACTGAGGCAAGTTAATTTCGGTATTCAGATGCTAAATATCTTGTTTATATTTGGTTGATCAAAGGTATTTTCGGTTTTTACTGACCTTTATTCCAAAGCTAATTTTGGGTGGTAGTACATGTTAGGGTCCCAGCTATCGGCAAATAGTTAACCCACAAAACACTATGAAAGTATAAAAATACATTTTTATAATAAAATACCTATATCATTCTTTTTTCAAATTTACCAACAATACATCTTTGAAAACATATACATTAACGGGAATACATTTGACTCTCGGCCAAAAACATCTTTACCAAAATATGCCAATGAAACCTGATCTACAAACTACAAAGGATACCTATTATATTTATATTAACCTATCCTAAAATTCTTGTCAGCATTAAAAAAAATCTATTGAGGTTGATCTTCAAAAATGCATTATAATCTGCAGAAACTGCCACCATATCAATAAAAAATACATTCTGCTTTTGTGATCATTGATCACGATATCTGGACATTTAGCTTTGATTGTTCTAGCCGTGTGTATACAATATATGACTCCATTATTATTATTATTATTATTATTATTATTATTATTATTATTATTATTTCCTTTGATATCTGCCGTTTACACATTTCTTTCCGGGTCCCACCCAGGGACCTAAGGTTAGAAATGGTAACATGACACTTTTCACTACAAAAAAACAAATTACATAGATAAAGCCCTTCGTAAAGTGTGGGCTGTACTTGTCAGAATATTTTTTTGTATCACTCTGAGGCATGGACTTCCAGGGATCCCTTCAATTAGTCTACTGGAATCTTTTCCAACCAATCCTAAGGCTCCAACTACAACAGGGATTGTTGATGTTCCCATGTGCCACATTTTTGAGATTTCTATTTCAAGGTCCTTGTATTTTGACAGCTTTTCTTATATCTTCAAAGATACATTGCAGTCTGCAGGGACTGCCATATCAATAAGGAGGCATTTTTTTGTGGTCTTTAATAACAATGCCTGGGCGGTTGGTTTGATTGTTCTGTCAGTGTGTATTGTGTAGTCCCATAGAATTGTAACAGGTCCTATCTCCGTAACCTGGTCTGAGTGGTGTTCGTGCCAGTTTCTTTCAGTTTCCTTCCCGTAGGAGTTGCAAATTTTCCAGTGCAGATATTGTACCACTCTGTCATGCCGGGATTTATATTCAGTTGTTGCCAATAACGTGCAACCTGATACAAGATGATCAATGGTTTCTGGATATTTATCACGGAATCTGCATTTTGGGCTAACACAGTATTTTAGTATATGTGCTTGATAATTCCTAGTTAACAAGCATTGGTCCTGTGCAGCAAGGATAAAACATGCAGTGTCAGCTTTCACCACTGCACTACGTAGCCACTGATGGGTACGGTTTTTGTCTACGTCAGCATGTTTGGTACGGGCAGAGTATTGGCCATGGAGCGGTTTATCTTGCCATTGTTTCTGTATTTGGTCGGTTGCATCCGTCTTTGCTTTCTTTTTTAAGTATTTTGCAGCTTCATCCGGTTTGTCGTGCTGTACTTGTATTTCTTCGCCCATTTGAAACTCCATTTTGAATTTGTTGGCTTCCTTTATTACAGAGTAAAGACTCTTACTACTTTCATGTCCCTTGACACATACCATCATCCAGTCTTCTGTAGTTTCCAAGTATCTTTGGAGGCCAATTGTTGTAGTTTTGTAGGACAGTTCTAGTTGAACTAATCCTCTGCCTCCTTCGGATCTGGGCACATACAGCAAACAACATCAGCTTTGTGATGATGCATGCGGTAACAAGTGTGGAGCTTTCTCGTTTTGGCGTCCATTCGCTTAATTTCAGCTATGGTCTAGTTAAGGACGTTAAAGCTGTATTGCACCACAGGGACAGCCAAGGTGTTTATGGCTGATATTCTGTTTTTTTAGTTTAGCTCGGTATTTAGTACCACACATACACGCCTGTAGTACTATTTTCTTACCTTCTTCATTTGGGAGTGTTGTATGCCATCTCCTTCGCTAATTCCTAGGTACTTATAAGCTTCATCATGCTCCAGTTCCCTAATCTTTGTGACAAAATCTAAATCTATTAAGGGTGCTTCTGTAATTCTACCTTTCTTGAATGTAACCTTTGCACATTTATCTAATCCGAATTTCATACCTATGTCGTCACTGAAGTATTTTACAATATTGAGGAGGCCCTTCAACTCATTGTCGTCTTTGGCAAAGAGTTTGAGATCATCCATGTAGAGTAGGTGATTGAATATTTTCTTATTTATTTTGTAACCATAGCTACTGTTGTTCAGTTCATGCGTAAGGGGGATTAAGGACAAACAAAATAGAAGGGGTGACATGGAGTCTCCTTGAAAGACTCCACGTCGGTATTTAGTCGGTTGGATATGGCAGTGCCTCTGGTGTGACTAAGGTATAGTTTAGTGTTCCACATTCCCAAGCTGTGCTTAAGGAAATTTAATACCACAAGGGAGACTTTGTACATTTCCAAAGTCTTAATGATCCAAGAATTTGGAACACTATCAAAAGCTTTACGATAATCAATCCACGCTGCGCTAAGATTTCTACGTCTGCTCCTGCAATTTTCCAGGATCATTTTATTTATCAGTAGTTGATCTTTGCAGCCATATGAACCTCTCCTGTATCCTTTCTGTTCCAGTGGAAGAATGCTGTTTGTTTCGAAAAAGGAGTAAGCACGGTTTGTCAGGACAGACGTCATCAACTTGTATGTTGTGGAGAGACATGTTATCGGTCGATAATTTTTCGGGTCGTCTGTTTCATTTGTTTTTGGTATGAGGTATGTAATACCTTCAGTAATCCATTCCGGGATTTTATTGGGATTATTTACAAGCTTTGATAATGTTTTCGCAAGGATATTGTGGATAGATGAGAGATGATAAAGCCAGAAATTGGGAACCTTGTCATTTCCGGGGGATTTCCATTTTTGGGATTTTGTTAGAGCTCGCCTAACATCACCTGTGGATATATTTTCCCATTCTTGCAGAGGTGTATCCAGCATTAGTTCTTCTTCACGTCGGATCCATTCTGCATTTGGGTTATATTCCTTCGGGCTGCTGCAAATATTTTCCCAAAATGTCTGTACATTATCAATCGGTGGTGACCTTTCGACATGTATAGGTGCTTTTCCAATATCCCTGTAAAATTTCTTAAGGTCCTTTTGGAATATTTTATTTTAGCGGTAGAACCTACAACGTTTTTCGTATCGTCTTGTTCTCTGTGCCTTTAGCTGAAGTTTCTGCTTCAGCATTTCCGTGATTGATAGAATGTCAAGTAGGGATTTAATTTTGTATTTCTTCATGATCTTTTTGCACTTGCGTGTGGAAATATTAGGGTTTCTGGTAAGTTCATCTAATATAGAAAGTTCACATCTGATTTCTTTTATTTCTGGTAACAGTTTTGCTTTCCAAGCTGACTCTCTATGTCTGTCAACTTTATTTATTGTCTTGATCCCAAGCTCCCGAGTCGCTGCTAAAGCAGTTGCGTATATGACATTGTTAACTTCAGTGATGTTTCCCGGTGGTTTATCTGTTAACAGTGTTTCCAGAGCAGCGTTGTATATTTTCACAATGTGCTTGTTGAAATTCGTCATATGGATTTTGGGTAGCTGGTCTCTTTCTGACAATTGTATGAAAGTTACTCTGCTGAGTACTTGGATGACGTGGTTTTTCGCTTCGGTTATTTCAGATTTGTGGTTTTCAAGGAATTCTAACTTAATGTACCTGGAATCATCCTCAGTGACATTGTCTGGAGAACTGCAGTTTATGTTTAAGATAGAGTCTTTGATTTTATTTCCTGGGAGGTTATTTCGCATTTCATTTGATTTAGTTTTTACCTCATCCTCTGTCACGTTAGTTATTTCTACATTCATCTCATTACAGTTTGAGTGAAGGTCGTATTATTTTGTCTTATATCTAATTTCATCCTATTTATTTCTGTCTTTGAGAGTCTGTTGTTTCGCATAATGTCCCTACGGACATTAGCAAGCATGTTTCGATTGAGGTTAGGTCTTATATCATTTCCCACCATAGTTCCCCATATTTGGTATGTTTGAGTGATGGTGTACTTTGCTGGATTTTCGAGTGCAGTGAAGAATGATGCCATGACTTGTCGATACTCTTCGCAAGTCCATTTCGTTCGTTTTCTTTTTATTAGTCGATTTGGTATTGAGTCACTTGGTCAAAGGTTGGCAATAATCCGGTTTTGGTGACCTAGTGTCTCTTCGTTTGCGGAAAAGTTTGTTCCAGTGACAGATTTTTCGTCCTCAGACTGGTTCCTCTCTGAGTGACGCGGCCCTTGTTGACCCGGGTGACGACCGATCCGGTATGAAATTTTATTCGTATTCATTGAAATTGGTAGAGATTTGCATTTTAACCTTGACCGCCAAGGGGTAATTCTGTTCAAGTTACCAGCTTTAGGACGACTATGGAAAAAGGCCCAAAAGCACGCCCAACATGATATATCGGAGGTGGAATAGTTCATAAAAGTGTATTGTATTCAGTGGGGTAGACTATACTAAGTTTTAACATAGTATAAGTCGGAGTGACAGCTCCCAGGGGGGGTATCAGATTTTATTATTATTATTATTATTATTATTATTATTATTATTATTATTATTATTTATGTGTAACAAAACTATTTTCGTTTTTACAGGCCTTTACTCCAAAGCTTACTTCATATACACATCAAAAGACTATGTCTGCCTCCACTAAACTATGAACATTCTTCTTCTTCTTCTTCTTATTATTATTATTATTATTATTATTATTATTATTATTATTTTATTTCCTTTAATTTCTGATGTGTACTCTTTTCTTTCCGGGTCCCGCCCAGGGACCTAAGTTTAGAAATGTCATCATGACATTTTCTACTGGGGAAAAAACACATTTTACATAGACAAAGCTCATCATAAGGTGTGGGCTGTACTCCTGAGAACATTTTTCTTTTGTATTTCTGTAAGGCATGGACTTCCAGGTATCCCTTCAATTAGTCTACTAGAATCTTTTCCAACCAATCCGAGGGCTCCAACTACAACGGGGATTGTTGATGTTCCCATTATTATTATTATTATTATTATTATTATTATTATTATTCAAGGCTCCGACATTGCCCCCAATCTTCTCCAACCACTTCCAGAGTTCAGCTCTAATGGTACCAAGAGGGCCAGCAACAATGGAGATGGTTTCCACTCTCTTGATTGACCGGAATTTGTACAATTCAGATTTGAAGCTATCAGATTCTGCGTACTTTTTTTCTTCCTTAGCACCTCCTCTATTACCTCCGGGGCAGGTACTATCTGTGATGATATATATTATTTCTTCTTTATCTGCCACCACATTGTCTTTTTTTTCTTCAATACTTCATCTTCACACTAGATAATGACATCCAACAAAATTGTGTACTTGTATTTTTCGATGACACCTTCTAGAGTTTGTCTTTAACACATTTTTGCTTTCTCCAATCAATATTAAGCGTATAATCCCCAATGTATGATATTTAAGATGAATTGGTTAGTTTTACAGCATGCCAACGTCAATGGGTTATTTAATGCCAACAAGATTTTTTTGGCTGGTAATATTTTTTTCCAAAAATCTATTGCTAGTATTAAATCCTATTTTTATGCTTTCATAGCGTTTTGACCCCAGTTTGTGTGTTAACTATTTGCCCATAGCTGGGACCTTAACATATGCCACCACTCCCGGTCAGTTTGGACCTGGGAACACCAAAAATTAAGAGGTGGTTCCACGTACCTCAAAACCTCCTGATCAGAGGCCTTGCTGTCGGATGGAGTTTATCGTCATACCCAGGACGCAGATGCAGTTTATCGTCTTACTCAGGATGGTCATTCTTAAGAAGACAGAAAGTATGGTTGTCAGCAAGCGAAAAAGACCCAAATGATAATTATGGATATCAAACAAATGAAAAAAAATTAATATCTTCGAATTTTTTAACAGAGTATTGCAACACCGAAATCGGAACGAACAAGACAGAAGGATTTGAGAAAAATGCATTCCAAAAGCTAAGCAAAGTATAAATAAATACAGAAAAAATTCGTTAGAAACAAAGAAAAGAGTGTTGAATTACTATGTGATAACAATTTTTTTTCTACAGCAGGGAGTGTTGAACAGTCTTACCACAGATGAAGAGGAAACAGAAATGTGGATCTACAGAAGGATATTGAAAATTCCATGGACGTTGAGGGTAAGCAACAAAGAAGTATTAAAGAAAACTGTAAAACTGAACATTATTAGACGCATAATGAGTAATGGTTGCATGGAAATATTAACTCACACCAAAGAATATAAGATCAAAAGAGATAGGGAAAGAAGTAGGCCACTTATCCCAAAAGATTTTATGATGGGATAGCGGAACGGGGACCGAGAAGATTGACAAAGTGAGAAACGCTGCGACGGCTACGAGGGATAGGAGATTGTGGAGAACTATAACCATCTGCGTCCTGGGTGGACATGGAAGAACAACACTCGTAGTCTTTATTCCCTCTGTGCCAACTGTATATATTCACTGGCATGCCACACTTGATATCGCGTTTATCTTCTACTTCTATATATTAAATGCCAATGTCAGTGTGTCACAATTTCTCAGCTAAAGGAACACAACTCTAAATAGCTTATCTCATACATCGCTGATCTTTTAAAAAGTAAGCTTTTAAAAAGTAAGCTGATATATTAATGGAATACTTACGATCAATTTTGAGTTCTTCTGTAGTTTATTGTTGCCTATCGCATCAACTCCTCCTTGCCTATTGTGATGAAAGCACAATCAAAGGTTATCCGCAGGAGCTATTTTAAATGCTGGCCGATATAAATAAATTTTAACTCTTAGTCCAATTAGAATCGCCTTTGAAATACAGGGTCACAACCTCACCTCCCAAGAGCCACAGATTCACATCGCAAGGTGTTATTGTTATGGTTTCTATGCCAATAACCGCTATGCTACACGCAGATATAGTTGGTTTATTAAAACAAACAAACGCTCTTCTAATGTTTATTTAGTATTTTTTTAAGAAACGAGACTGCTTTAAACTTTTGCAAACACCAAAAAGTTCGTCGAAGAAGTGTTCTAAGTCTCAAGATAAAACTTTCCAAAATAGAAATAATGGCCTGGAAGTGGAATGAAAACATTTATAGCACATACACTAAATCTGTCAATTAAAATTAAGAATATGGAATTAGTAAATACATGCTGAGAATCCTTTATCGGAAATTCTTGGGACCGGAATTGCTTCGTTTTTCAGCTTTTCAGATTTTGGAATAGAAGCTATTTAATTTGTATATAGCCTCAATAAAATGCGGCAGTTTGGAAATGAAAACCAAGCATAAATACAATATCTTTTTACATTTCATAACACGGCTTATACATGTACCCTGAAGGTAGTTTTATATAAATAATATATAGCCCAAAAGTAGTTTTATACAGGGTGTCCATAAAGTTCGTGTGCACTTTAAAAAACTTTATAACTTTATTTGTATTTGCAATAGAAACAATGTGTAAAAAGGATTAGAAAGAAGTAAATGTATATTTTTTAAGGTTTTATTGAAATTTTATTTAAGTTTCCACAAGTCCTCCATCATTAGCAATACAAAGGGTAATACGATTTTGCAGTTCTCGGAAAACATTTGCCAACTGATTTACAGTAATGCCTGAAATCACATTAGTTATTTTAGCTATATTTAAAACTTGGTACATTGAACTTTATAACATTTTTTACAGATTATTTCTATCGCAAATACAAATAAAGTTATAAATATTTTTAAAGTGCAAACAAATTTTATGGACACCCTGTATAAAATTTAATACCATTTTGTGTACATACAGATGTAGATAATGATGCTACTCATGTAATTCTCACACGGTTTTTTTAAGTGGTGACATTAAAATTTCATGTAAGAAAAAAATGTTTTTTTACTTTCTGTACGTGTACTAAAACATTGTCACTATTTGTAAAAAAAATATATAAATTCAGAACTTTTTTTGACACTATGAATAATATCTTTACTGAGCACGAAACACCTAGTAACTAATCCAGGTACGAAGGTACCCGTGACTATCGCTAACAAAAAACTAGGCTTTGAAACCCACACGCAGGGCATACTGCATATCCCGGATCATGATTGATGGCATTTGTTTCCCCCCAGTTTAACGCCAATGTATTAATATTATTCTGTCCGCTTTTCACTTTCTATTTATTTCATTTTTTAGATTCAAAGATTCGAAAACGATATATCATAGCACTCATTCGTAAATTTGTCTGCATCTGTACTTTAAGCCTTAAAGTATTAGTAACTCCACGTCAATAAAAAAAAATTGTGCAACCGTCAAACAAAAAAATAATGAAATAATAACAAACGATAAAGAAAGCGATATTTACAAAATAAATCATTTCTCATTATCCCGAGAGAACTTTAAAACTTACACAAGAATTTTGATTTATCAGCAGACAAAAATAATTTTATGCTTCCCATAATTTAAGTTAATATTTTAATGTTTTCTCTTCAGTTTTAAGCTATATGTCATTCAATATTACTTGTTAAAATAAATTTACATAAACATGAAAAAAAGTGTTCCGTATATATTCGCGTATCATGCGACTTTTTAAACTCCTAATTGTTTTAATTTGGCTACAATAAATGGGTATATAGTTTGGTCAATGGCGAAGCCAGGGCCAACAGTACATACGCCATTTTTTTATCTCGACCCCTTAAAATTAACTTATAAATTAGGTCTTCAAAATTTGCTTGGTACACGTGTATATACGGTATGTATCCAAAGGAAGATATTTAATATAATAACAATATCGGGAAAATATCTTTGAGTTGCGAGGTGTTCGAAATTATTAACAATTAGCAGCATGGCCCGGCGTAGCCGGTGCTGGATTCAAAAATCGTACGCCTCATACAGCAATCGCTATCACTTGACTGTAAATATTTTTGCCCCCCTTGCCTTTAAAGGAGTGCCCTTTGCCGTGCTGATGTGGCTACATGTCTTACTTCTTGCCTATCTCACCATGCGAATTTTTTCTAAGCTCTATACTAAACATTAAATCTGTTATGAAAAAAGAACTAAACAAAATGAACACAAAACGAACAGCTTTAAAAAAAATTCGTAACTGGAAAAACCAAATGAAAAAAAAATGTTAACAACAAATACTTTTTCACACCCAAAACAGCTCCGTGGAATCAGAATCAACGTTGAGTTTAAACAAGCGAATGAGCCAATTGGAGTAAAGTGCCATGCAGATTTAAATTTTTCCCACTTGTGACGAATGCAGCTATCGATTTTTTTGCATGCTAGCATGTTAGTTAACATTCGTGTCAGTCAGCTGTTAGTTCTCTCGCTGGCTAATACAATCTTCTTGCCTATTCGTGGCAGCCAGCTATATGCTCTCACTCTGGCCAGTAGAATTGGCCGCAAACTATATGAAAACTGCCGTAGAAACATGAAAAAATCGATTATTTCCACTATCGAGGGGAGTTCGGAAATGCAAAGTCGGTCTTAACCTTTCGCTAACTTGGAGCATGTGCATGTAAAGTTTGGTCCAAATCCGTCGAAAATTGCGGTCGTGCATTCGTTACACGCACACACACACAAATATATATATATGTAATAATTATGTAATTACGATTCCAATGTAATAAATTATAACCATGGAATATTAGTGTTTAAGCCTTTTTATTATATCCTTACTCTGTCCTGGACATTGAGATCTACCTGGATTCTATCCTCTTGGAAATTATATATATATATATATATATATATATATATATATAAAATATGTATGTATGTATATATATATATTTAGATATAAATATGTATATGTATGTTTATATGAACCACTAATATTATCTATCTAATTATATATATATATATATATATATATATATATATATATATATATATAAACGAAACATGACGTGTGTACATACTACCAATAACAAATACTCCCTCTGAAATAGTTGTTCCATAGCCGGAAATCTCATATGGAATATACTAATTCTTAGTCGAATTGTTTGCCGTTTATATTAACTGGTTAGCATTGATGTTCCTCAAGTATTTATATTAGCTTATTCAGGTAGAATAATTTGAAGCGCAAATTATATCACTTTTTCACCACATTAAAATTGTTTTTTTTTCAGATCACCCGCTAGCAAGAGATTATGATGGGAGTAGAGAAGCCAATTGGCAGAAATGCTAAACAAAATTGCAAGAAGCACGAATTGACAAATAATGAACGTAGTGCTGTGTTGTAAGCACTGCTGGAAAGATGCAAAGCGTGGTGCAATAAAACAGGTTGCAGATGAATTAAACGTAGCTGCAGAACGTCTGGGTTTGCAAATTGAATTAGTTTGCCAGCCTCCAAATAGTCCTGATCTCAATGTCCTTGATCTGGGTTATTTTAATGCAATTCAATCAATTCAGCACCAGCAAGCTCCAAATAATGTTGACCAGTTCATTGAAGCAGTGGAAGAAACATTCAATAAACTTCAGAAGTCGAAGCTAAACAATACTTTTCTAATTTTGCAGTTAGCAATGCAACAAGTTATTTTAGTTGACGGCGATAACAACTATAAACTCCGGCACATGTCTAAAGAGAAGCTTGAAAGAGAAGGAAAACTTGAAGTATCCATTTCTATTTCTGACAAGCTGCAATAAAAATTGCTTTTGTTAAAGTAAACCTTCCCCAGTTATTTTTATTAATAATTTAACTGTTTATGTATATCAGTTTCGATATATTTCACACTTATTTATATTACAATTCACTAATATTACTCATTTCCTGTGAGTATGGGAATAAATGATATATTTTGTTCTTTTTGGTGTTTTTTTTATCTAATGGAACAATTATTTTGGAACAACATGAATTTTTTTTGGAACAACTATTTCGGAACGGAGGGAGTATATTGTAAAACAAACTTTTCTCAGTTATACATTTTATTTATTTCTCCTTTTGCTTAAGTCAATATTTTGATTATACAATTATTACTTCTTGTATTTGCACCCTTTTTTGCTGTTGTTTCTGGAGGCCTCCAAGTGATGGAACAAGACAATGCACTTTGTTTTGATGTTGCAGCGCCAGTCTACAAGGACTGAAGAAGGATTCTCATCATTTAAAATTAAAGAATTCATTCGCTTGAGACGCATGCTTATATTAGTTCGAAATCCAGAAATCTAACAAGGCAGATTAGCTTATTTCAAACGCTTTGCCGTATTGGTTAGTCTATGCAGTCAATTAAATATAACGTACAAGACAATCCAGACCACGATCAACAAAAGTTAAAAGTAATGCAATGTATAAATAAATAACGATAGATAGATAGACAGATAGATAGATAGATAGATAGATAGATAGATAGATAGATAGATAGGTGACTGTGTTAGATAGATAGATAGATAGATAGATAGATAGATAGATAGATAGATAGATAGGTGACTGTGTTAGATAGATAGATAGATAGATAGATAGATAGATAGATAGATAGGAACAGACTGAGATAGTGTTGAGGGGTCCTCCCTTTTTTAGACAAATGGACTCACCCAGGGTATACATATACTACTGCTAGTTGGATACCCGAGAGAGGAGTAGGTCGAGTCAAGACGGTAGTAGTAGAAGAGTCACAAACAGAGACGGTGCAAGGGTCACAGTAACGAGCACGTAGACTCAGTAAGAAGTCATACAGCGATACGTCGATATCAAAGACTATATATATATTTTGCTACTAACCTGCATTCTTGGAACTACTAACCTGTATTACCAGTTTTGCATTATTACGTTAATTACTTTATTTTTCTTGGCGTTGTTATTATTGGTACCGGATTTCATCCCGGAATCCACAACAGACAGATAGATAGATAGATAGATAGATAGATAGATAGATAGATAGATAGATAGATAGATAGATAGATAGTGAAGTGACTGTGATAGTGAAGTGACTGTGATAGATAGATAGATAGATAGATAGATAGATAGATAGATAGATAGATAGATCTATCTTCATGTGTCAACTTCCTTTCAGTAAAGATTATTGAGTGGCGTGAGAGTAGCAAATGTTATGCCGTTTTTGGTTGTTATTTTTTAGCAAGACAGTACATCACCCAATTCTGTCTATCCGTCTATAATTCGGATTTGGTACTTTGCAAACTGTGATTATCAATAATGCAGTTTCCAATAAGTACCTCGTCCTTGGTATGACGATAAACTACATACGCGTCCTGGGTAAGACGATAAACTACATCCAACTGCAAGGCCTCTGATCAGGAGGTTTTGAGGAGCGTGGAACCACCCTTAATTGCTGGTGTTCCCAGGTCCACTCTGAACCAGCTTGGTAGCACCTGTTAGGGTCCAAGCTATGGGCGAATAGTTAGCACTCATATTACATCCGTGTCCTGGATATGACGATAAACTACATCCGTGTCCTGGGTAAGACGATAATGACAGCAAAGCCTCTGATAATACGTTTTTGAAAAAATAATGTTGCCAGCTGTATGTTTTTGAAAAAAAAGATATTACCAGCTATACGTTTTGGAAAAAATAATATTACCAGCTATACATTTTTTGAGAAAAAAAATATTAACAGAAATGGATTTTTGACAAAACAAAAATATTACCAAGAAAAAAAAGTTGCCGGCATTGAATGACCCATTGAAGTTGATATGCCGTAAAACAAAACAAATAATCCAATAAGTACCGCGCATATAAATAGAAGGTATATATATATATATATATATATATATATATATATATATATATATATATATATATATATATAAATTGTTATACGTTATTTACATAGACACAAATATTTAAGTAAATGCTCCCTTTATAATAAACAGTATTAACAACATTCATCGGCCTGAACGTCCGAGTAAATGTTTAGCTATACAGGAGTGTCTGGTTAGCAAAGTTGATTTTACTGCTTTTAAACTACTACATTAAGGAAATCATAGGTGTTAACCAAATTTCAGACAACAAAGTAACACGTAAAAGACCAAGGATAACAACAACAGAATTGTCCCAATCATACAACAACAAAAGGATACTATGTTGTGAACACATTAAACACAGCAATTCATTCACTAGCTCACTCACTACTATTACTGTCAAAATATACTACAACTCCAATTGTAAAAGTCATAACATAATTTACTTATTATAATGCACACTATGTCAGAAAGAATATGTGGAGAAATCTGAATGGCCATTTTACAACAGAATTAATAATTATCGGAATTTCATTAAGACGGGTCCCCATGAAAGATTATTATTTGTAGAACTTTTCCGCCTCCAAACATTTTGTCCAAACGGATTCAACAGCAAGCTAAGCAGCACAGATACAATTAACATATAACCCCATAGATCAGCCACACCCCATATTTCCATCTCACACATTATAATCTCTGTATACAGTGCTGTTCGATAAAAGTAACTCACCAGATTTTTTTTTTACTAAAAATATTCTTTGTCTATTGTTTTTAGGGTTAAAATAATTTTTAATCTTACTAATATAAAGACCCGTTCTCGACCACCTCGGAAAAAGTTTATTCACCCTAACGTATTCTATTGATAATTATAAATTTCGATATAAATGAGATTCAGGAAAAAAACAATGTGCAAAGAAAAGTTACTCAGATATCGCATTCTAATGATTAAACTGGTAAATTTAAAGAGCTTTTGACAAAATATTGAAAACTATTTTACAATACACTCAGAACAATATTCTAGAGAATTCTAGAACAGCTTAAATTAAATCTAGAGTCTTCCAGAATATTCCAGAAAGCCTCATACAGTATAAAACAGCTTGAAATAGCCACTCAAGTCACTAACCAGATGAAAGGGTACAAACATGCATCAGGACCACTTAAGGCATATATTATTGCCCTCTCAAAAGCAGGCAAGTCTACGAGAGATATTGCAGAAATTGCTATAACCTCGCAAACAACTGTCTCTCGAGTGCTTAGGGCACATAATGATGCTACTCCTGCTCCAAGGAAGGAAACAAGGGGATGAAAGAAAAAGATTGATGATAGAACTGGCAGGGTAATCAAGAGAGAAGCTGCGAAGAATAGGACTATAACTAGCCAACAAATTGCAGCCAGTCTAAGCGAAGAGCAAGGTGTTAGTCTTGCCTCTTCAACAGTCCGTCGTTGGCTGTTAGAACAAGGCTACAAATCTTGTACACGAAGGTTTAAGCCGCTAATAAGCAAAGCCAACACAGCCAAGAGACTTGAATGGGATCACTATGACAAAGATTTCACCGGAGATTGGAAGAATGTTCTCTTCTCCGATGAAACGAAAGTTGAGCTAAATTCAAAGGATAAGGTGAGTCACTTTTTATAGAACAGCACTGTAGTTGAATATACTCTACTGTTATAATATAGAAATGGCACCACCCATGAAAGGGCCAAGCTGAATCCCCTAAAACCCCAGCATCAAACATACCAGAGAGACATGTTAACAGAGGTGATGAGGTCTTCCATACACACACCCACGCATACACAAATATATACGCATGCATACACTAAACTCCCCAAAAATTAAAAGATAACATACACATAACACACATATCACCTAAAGCTGTCAAAATGACTAAAGAAGTATATCTGAGACTCAGGGGTCTGTCGATCTCTCCCTAAAAAGCAACTTCAAAAATATCTTTGACCAACCCCCCAAACTGACAAAAATAAACTATAAAAAACAAATGAAAACTACAGGCCAAGTTCAACTTATTCAGACATTGTCATTCAGCTCTATAGTTGATTGCAACTAACAAACATGATTTTTTTTCTCCTGATGATGGCCATGCTGGCCGAAACTAGTCGAGGAACCTAATTAAAAATGATAAAATAGAACAAAAATATTTATATACATACAACGCAGTGTGCCTGGACTTTTGATTTTGAACAATTTTTATTGTTCAAGACATACACACACACACACACACACGCACACGCACACACACACACACACATATATATATATATATATATATATATATTGTCATCCACAGGCAGACTGTTTCGCTGTATCACAGCTCTTCAGTGTGGCTAGATATCCGATTGCTTCAAGCCGGGATATACATATATATATATATATATATATATATATATATATATATATATATATGTGTGTGTGTGTGTGTGTGTGTGTGTGTGTGTGTGTGTGTGTGTGTAAAGGAATGATGCTTAAAAAATTATGGTATTTATTATGTGGTCAAATAGTTACACACACACATATGAAGAGAGAGAGAGAGAGAGAGAGAGAGCAGTTTAAATTTATAATATTTTTATATTAAAACAAGTGGAAAGTGGTTTTCACAAGTCCAATAACTGCTATCACCTTTTAGAGTAATGATGGGAGGTTTCCTTCCTAACTTTTTGTTTTATGTAGTGTGAAAATCAAGATATTGATTTTCACTTCGAGTACCTTAGCTATCCATTTTTGTTGTTGCCGTTGTTGAAAGTCTTCTTCTGCGTCGTATCGCTTCAGAGCGTGGCCATTTATGGCTCTCCACAAGTTCCTATCCATTCTAGCTCTTAGCAATATTTACCTTTTCACTATGCCTCTCACTATCTGTTCTGTTATTCATTTACACAAGTTTGTTACGTAGGTTACTCGCCCTTTCCCTCTATATTATTACTAGATTTACAGTAACAAAACAAATTATAGCACTTGGATAAGGACAGTGAAACTAATTACAATTGTATTTTATTGACATTTACCTTTGAATCTTATATACGAGGGAAAGATTTCGGCTTTTTTTAAATAATGTTCACTACTTTTATTGCTGCTTCTACAATATCCTGCATTCGAATCTAATACACTAAAGGAACTTTTCGGCTTTTTTTTTAATGGAAAATCTCACGTCAGGTTTATTGGAAATGTATCCACTTGTACGAAACCTTTCTATTTTATTTAATTCTTTATTGACGAATTACTTAATCACCTTGATTGAATGACTGTTGCGCTTACTGGGATCCATATTCTCCCATTGGCCGATGTAGATATTGCGACTGAGCATGCGCATCAATTTCTAGCTAACTCTTTCCTGACACAGCATGCAAAAAAAAAACAACAGGCGGATGGCAACCAATTCATTGTTCATTGTTACCAAAGGCGAGTCTGCTTACGCGATAGGGAACAAGAGAGCTAGAATTAATAATTCAGTGCATACATGATTATTTGAATATGCAGAGCAAGGGCTTTGTAACCTTCCATTAAAAATACAGCTGTCGCTGCATCCTCCATGGCGTCCGTTAGTTCTGGGAGTGTTACATGCGCATGCGTACACATCACTCTAACATACGTTATTCCCCCACTTCGACTTCGAAAGCCTAACAGAAGCATATTGTATTAAGGACAGGACGAGATCCATTTTTTTTATATATCACGTTGTTTAATTCTCTGAATTCTTATACAAATATCATTTGAATATCTTGTATTTATCATATCTAATATTAATACTACTACTTTTACAGAGACTTCTTTATAACCGTTTTTGTAATAACAGAATCTTGAGAATAACTGCTGTTTTCACTGAAGATCATGTGACAACACGACTCCACAATACTCAAGGACTCACTTCACTATTCGAACTCTTATCCGAAAATGTTCTATTCTTCGAATTTCTACTACTCACAACTTCTTTGCGCTGTTCAAAATGTTCCAATAATAATGGTTGAAACTGTCATCATTATTTTCTACCCTTTTTCCGTTTCATGAGATATACAGTTCGTCGGCCCCTTATAAAAATCCCCAATTGCTTAAAGCTAATCAATTGCAAATCAAATCTATAGTCAATAGCTGTCTATATTTCTGAGATGAGGTAGCTATTTACTCTATTTACGTTGTTCGGACTGTTGCCCTCATCCTTGTTGTCATATTCCAGACGTTTTGGCCATTGTATGCTCCGGCCCTCTTCAGGCGATTGGAATTTCGAAAGAGGCACGTCACGTGAAACTAGACCAATCCACACCGGCGGACGAAACAAAGGGTTCGGTTCGCAATTTCAATCACCTGATGAAGTCCGTAGTGTACAACGGCCGAAATGTCGTGAATATGACAACAAAGACGAGGACAACAGTCCGAACGATGTAAATTGCGCAAATCCTTAGTAATGAACAGAACCATCATTGGCCAAAGATGGTGAATCTTTATAGTCATTTTTGGTACTTTAAAAAAATTTTATGAACATAAATGGGTCACTCATATACTTACTGATCATGTTGCATCTTAGTTACTCTTTGTTGCTTAAAGCATGCAGTACTCATATGCATAACATGCAATTCAAATGGGCTATTCTATAATAGTTCATGGCGAGCCCTGTTTCGTGATGTCATTTCACTGACTCTTCGTGGGTCACTAAAACGTTTAATCTAAATTCGAGAGACTGGCCTAAATTCCTTAGTAGGCGCTAATCCTGAGTGACAAAGTGTAGATGTTATGTTTGTCGTAATGTCTCGTCGTCTTTCGTACACTGCCTATTTATATTCTCTCAAATCTCGTGGTCGCCGTGATCTTGCGTTAATTTGTCAATATAAAACAATATGGCTTCCCCCACGAGATTCTTTTTACGTACGGACGTCCATGAAGCAAGTTTTTTTTTATGGTGGATTAGTTCAGGGCCAGCGTGTCAATGTTCGCCATCTCTGCTCTAGGCCATCTTAATTCACCAAGCCAAAACACCAATCAATTAAGAGGATAACCATGTCTGGGTTAGCATTAGTATTAATATTAGTAGTAGTAGTAGCAGTAGTAGTTTTCCTCGGGTTCTCGAAGCTCTTATTAAAATATAATACTCAAAGTCACATGAGATATTAACAATTAATTACTCCATTCTATCCAAAGAGAAATTTCGCTTACTTAAAAATAAACAAAAAAAATCATCACGATACAGTTGATTTGCATGAAAAATAACATTTAAAAACATTTTTCCCCAATCATGAAAGTCGGGGATCCCGATAATGGCTAAACGAATGACTGAAACCGCTGGACTAAAACATTTTTGACAAACCTTACGCACATTATCAACCAACCTATCTTACATCATAGGGAAATAGGAAAGAATAGTTATGTAAGAAATTTAAAACCATTTTCTCTAGCGTTTAATCAAACATGTATTAATTCAGGACTTCTGCCTAGAGAACATATTATTTTCAAAGAATGGAAGCATCCCGGGTTTGATAACTGCGAGTTTGTTTAATTATATGAAGGAAAAGTGATTGTTTCTTGTCCGATCACACATTTAAGTATTTATATCAATAAGCCTTAAGCGAGCTTAAAATTAATAAGAATACCGCATACACCGGAGGCAAATGATATTTCATGAATTAAATGTATTTGTATGTATGTGGGAGACAGGCGGGGGATTTGTTTGCTCTTTATAATAAAGGGCTTGGAATAGTGGTTAGTAAGATCGACTTGTAGAACATTACTAATGGAGAGAGGTCGATCTACACTTGTGGCCGTCTTACTGGTTAATATATGTTCAGTAAATATCGTTTCCCAAGCTCTGACTTTACTGGCTGCTTTGATCTGACGGAGGAATTTTATCGATCAACAAAGTCGGATATGTCCGAAGAAAATGCTAAAACCGAATAATCGCAGACCTCGTATGAAATGCAAGGTGGAAACGACATTCCAATCTCTTAAATCTTTTCATCAATTATGCTTTATAAGCACAGAGGTGACGAGATGATTCTACAATGTTTAAATACACAGAGCGACACTGAAAACGAAGCTACGGAGAGATAAAACTGCTCTTGTTTTTCCTTCTAAAAGACTGTACCGATGATGAAAGTCACAAGAACACCCAACAGCAACAACAACAACAACTAGAATGGATAGAAAACTCGAAGAGAAAATAATGACATAATTAAGATGTTGACATTCCGCACTACTTCAAATAAAAGGTTAGAATGGAAATCACTATCAATAGATGGAAAGAGCTATAACAGATACTGGACTTGAGAGACCTAATTTTCCTGAAAAATTGTTTTAAGAGAAAGATCATTTAAAAATGTCGACCGACAGCAATACTGGCTTCTCAGTCAATAAATACCAAATGAAACGACTAATATTATCATTACCATTGTTAAGATTTCCACGTTTCTCTTTAGTTACTAGCAACAACTAACAGGGATAACACATGTAACCCGAAGAAAAATTATGAAATAATCAAGATGTTGACATTCCTCAATACTTCATAAAAGGATAAGAAGGTAACCCCTGTCGATGCTAGAACCGGATTCGAGAAACCTATTTTCCTGAAAAATTATTTTATTAGAAAGATTCTATAAAGTCCAACCGTCACTGACTGCTTGGTCAATGAATGCTGAATGCTTCTTTATAAGGAAACAGCTAATAATACTATTACCATTACTATACTGAGATACTGTTGTGTAGAAAAACGACTACCTTCGCTACACTAAAGTGTTGAACATAGACTCTTCCACTGACACTAAAAGTTGTCGCAAACGGATCAGTCGCAAAGTATGTCGCACGAACTACGATATTCGCTAATATTGTAATATTAATCCACGGGATTAAACTGTTATTTCACTAATCTCGTGCGCCAGTGGAATATAAATAACCCGAACTACGAGTTGATAAGAGCATTATAATTGTTACAAAAGAACTCCTAATTGGTATAAGAATGGTTTTGAACATAAGATCAACATTCTATATCAATTGATTGAAGCAGTTGGCGAATCTTTTTCGAAACAGAAACTATGATCTTGAATTTGAATGAAAGAAGTGGTGGCACCTACCCAGAATCCATCATAAAAATTCAGGGTGTGGAATTAATAAATTCTAAACAATTTAAATGCCTCCTCGTATGGATCAGTTAAAATAAATTTAATACAAGGATTTGAAAATAGGTCGTTCAGAAATGTGTCAACAATCCTCCGTATATGACCATATTCGAATCAAACATTAATTGGCTTCTAAAGAACAAATGTTATAAATCATAAAGGTGACGATCTTTCATCAGACATTAGAGACAGACTCTAGAAAATCACAAAAATTTATAACAAATAGCAAAAACCCCGTAACTTGAATATTCCCAACAGCAATAATAGCAAAAAAAAATATGTATAACTAGAAGAGAAAATAATGATATTTCTACACAAACAAAATCAAAAGAGTTGGACGGCACCTCCCGTCAGTATTATAAAGGGCGATAATAATTTAGATGACTTGACAAGTCAAAATTTCTGTTTTTACTAAAATTTTGTATAAATTCCAATAAACTATAACATTGTTCAGTTAATGAAAGACGAAGATTTCCTGGGTGGAAACGGTTAATTCTACTAATTTTATTACCGAACGAGCAGCATGACCCGGCGTTGCCCGTGCTTGATTCAAAAATCGTACGACTCATACAGCAATCGCTATCACTTGACTGTAAATATTTTTGCCCTTCCTTGCTTTTAAAGGAGTGCCCTTTGCCGTGCTGATGTTGCTACATGTCTTACTTATTGCCTGTCTCACACTGCGAATTTTTTCTAAGCTCTATACTAAACATTAAATCTGTTACGAAAAAAGAACTAAACAAAATGAACACAAAACGATCAGCTTTAAAAAAGGACTCGTTACTGGAAAAACCGAATGAAAAAAAATGTTAACAAATACTTTTTCACACCCAACATCAGAATCTACGTTGAGTTTAAGCAAGCGAATGAGCCAATTGAAGTAAAGTGCCATGCAGATTTAAATTTTCCCCACCTGTGACGAATGCAGCTATCGATTTTTTTTGCATGCTAGCATGCTAGTTATCATTCGTGACAGTCAGTAGTTGGCTCTCACGCTGGCCAATAGAATCTTCCTGCCTATTTGTGGTAGCCAGCTATAGGCTCTCTCTCTGGCCAGTAGAAAATGACCACATGAAAACTGCCGTAGAAGCATGAAAAAATCGATTATTTCCACTATCCATGGGATTTGGGAAATGCAAAGTCGGTCTTGGCCTTTTCACTAACTTGGAGCATGTGCATGTAAATTTTGGTGCAAATACGTCGAAAATTGCGGCCGTGCATTCGTTACACACACACACACATCCTGCCTTTTATAGATAGTGATATGATGTAATTTACTAGGCGCTTGCTGTAGCATTATGGTGAGTAAGCGTAACTGATATAATAATTCGCAAGCATATTATTTTTATAAAGTCAATGGTGCTTAATTACTGCTGACCTTCCACCAGACTAATTTAATATTTATATGAAAACGCTGAAATTTGAATCAATCTCAAAAACGTCTATAGTTGTTGTTGTTTTTTTTCTTTTTCTATGAGCCATCTCCCTTCATGGCGATGGTGATCATGGCTCTCCACAATTTCCTCTCCTGTGCAGCTCTTAGAAAATTTTGTCTTTTTTTCCTATCTTTCCTAAATCCTGTTCTGCCAACCATTTAGACAATCTCTTTGGGTAAGTTACGCGCTGATTTTCTCTTATCCCTTTTACCTTCGATATGTCCTGTGAGTGTCAAACTTTCTAAGCACTCTTTCCTCATGACATGCCCTAGAAATTGTCTTTTTGGTTCCATTTTCTCTAAAACTTCCTCCTTGCTCACATGTTGGGTCCCTGGCACCCTTCTGTCGAACCACATTTTGACTGCTCGTCTCTTCATCTGAGGAGATTGTCCAACATTCACTGTCATGTAGGTGGACCGATGTTACGTTCTGCAGTCTTTTCTTTGTTTCTAACGAAATTTGCTTGTCCTGATACAAGGCCAATAGGAACAGAATGATGATGCTGACCCAATTTAGGTTCTTCCTTTTATATTATTTTTTAATCAAGGTTAAAGTAGCGGTTTTAGAGATATGCAAGTGTTTTAGCCACAATACATTGATTCATTCATTTCGTTTTTTACGGCTTACCAACTCTTTAGGGGTTATTTAAAGTCGAAACATATTTTGGATTGTAAGAATAATTTCTTTTTTGACGCATGAATATTTCATTAACAATTGTAAATAGCAATATTTTTTCCAGATTCGACTTCATAGCTTGAAGAAGAGATGTATACATAGCTTTCCCAAGAGTATTTGATCGTAAGTTAATGCAGTATACTATACTGGAATTCGAACTTGCCTCTCCAATTTCTCCTTTAGAGAAGCTATTACCATCCGCATACCCAGCCGCGATACAAACTGTAAACAGCAAACACTATTCTTGCATCGAAATGCAATCAACATTTTGACTTAGGCTCTGAGTAATAATTTCAGTTAGAACTTGATTTCGGCCGGTCAACTTTGTAATTTTGTTGCTTCTGGTTTATAAGAACTGTGGAGATTTTCTGGTTCCTTATTCTACTATCGTAAAAGATTTGCGTTTGTTGTCATTTTAGCTGTTCAAAAAGTAACTGATGAAGCCTGTTTAGAAATTGTACATTTACTTTTTGGACAGCTAATATGACAACAAACGCAAATCTTTTATGATAGTAGAAAAAGGAACCAGAAAATCTCCACAGTTCTTATAAACCAGAAGCAACAAAACTCCAAAGTTGACCGGCCGAAATCAAGTTCAAACTGAAATTATTACTCAGAGCTTAAGTCAATTCTGGTTTGTTCTGAAAGAAATAATACGTTATAAAATTGTCTGACTCAAATGTTGCATTGTAGAATTATAGTTTGCAGAAAAATCAATATTCCAACAGTTTTAATGTCAATATGTGGTCTCCATTACCTTAAAAACCCAGATATATCCCCACCCACGGAGGTATTCTGCTGCGATCATTAACCTTGTTATCCACATTGCTTGGACTCATCTGATTGGATACATGTTTTAACCTTCAAGGACATTTGAAAAGAGAATGTCATCATACAAAAACATCCATAGCGTGGAAAATATGACGAGGACACGAGACAAACATAGTCTGTATAAAAAAACTAGTTGTTATATCGTGGATAATACGATATAAACAACCAGGTAATCCCGAGTAGAAATATTACACTAAACACAGGAATGAGGTAAACAAATAACAATGGTTTTATTCTACGGAAAGTACAAAGAGTAAGTGTTCGTAATAATAAGGTAAAACGGGAGATACGTCATGAAGATCATTGTCTACTCTTTCTCTCTGCTACTACAATCCTTCGTCACGTCTTTTATTTTCTCCTCTTTAGACTGACCAATCACTGCCTGGGGTGTGACAGGTTGTTCCACTATAACACTATTTTTCTTTGTTTTGTTTTTTTTTCTTTTTAAAACAATTAACTCCAAGCAAGGCGATATTACCACTATGATACAAGAAGCTATTAGAAGTCAAGGAGAATGAAAACGTATTTAGAAGGAACCAGAAACGCCATCCAAAATTAGAAACAAGAGATAAACCTCGATTTCTCTTCAAACGACCCGGGAGGTTTGTGAACTGGACGATAGGTGAACCCATCTTCTGTTATTGAGGAAAATACATAAGTAGTAAATTAAATGCCAGGCTTTAGGCGATGTACGGGGTTGAAGTAGACTTTTTAGACGAAATGGTTAGACCTATAGAGATGAAGTAGACTTCATAAAAAACTCGAACCTAGTCCTAAAGAGGAAACAATAGATTAATGTTTACACATGTTCAAAAGACCGGGGAGGAGTGTGAGCCGGACGATAGGCAAACTTATCTACTCTTTACTAAACTAGTTCATTTCTTTGCACAACAAACAACATTTTAAAACAGAAGAGGACTGGCAAAATTTATAAAAGTAAGTTAAGGACCCGGATATATATTGTAATCATGTTCTCTGACATTTTTGTTTGAAAAAGCAAATCCCAAAACCAGATCAATGAAAACTGGGAGAGGATGGGACACACGTACATTTTAATAGAAGATGTCAATGCGCGTACATATAGGCCAAGGAGAAAAACCTACCCAGTCACCACGACCACCGTAACACTAGAGTGGAAATTCACCACTTAGCGCAGTGAAAGGCGGTGTTGCTGTAGAGTTAGAATCCCCGGGACTTGACATCTATCAAGGTTTTTCCGCGAACTGTTCGAAGACAGAAATACGCTTGAGAAGTGAAAAACAGTTATTACGCTTTGATCCCTTTCTTATGGCCGGTTAAAATGGCGGTGACAAAAGTTCTAGGCATTTAACGGCTAATTGATATTCGACTCACTACCAAAATAACGCTTACTTTTATTGTCTTGTCATTTTAATTCTGTTTTCTTGTTCACTCATCAACTCTTTGGCTAGTTTGGCTTCTACTAATCAGAACACAAAACTCATGAACAGTCATAATGTACATCTTCTATTAAACAATCAAACAGAACCCTTCACTAAGACAATTTTCTTCCATTGGAAGTGTATCACCACTGTGGAACTTCTGAAGCTAGCACTATACTGTCCGATTAGGAGTAGACCCTCCATCTTCTGTTAATGTTGGTAGCACTTTGAGAAGCATTAAGACCTAGTGGAAGAATGACCAACCTTCAAGAAGAATTATCACCAAGCTTGAAGAAGCATTATGCAAAGCATGATTAACAAGCCTGAAGAAGCATTATGAGAAGCATTATGACAAACCGTCAAGAAGCATTATGAGAAGCATTATGACCAAGCTTGAAAAAGCATTATGACTAACCTTGTAGAAGCATTATAAGAACTATTATGACCAAGCTTGAAAAAGGATTACAGCAAAGCTTGAAAAAGCATTATGCGTAGCCTGATTAGCTAACCTGAAGAAGAATTATGAGAAGAATTATTACCAAGGTTGAAAAAGCATTGACCAAACTTGAAGAAGCATTTTGACCAATCTTCAAGAAGCATTATGAGAAGCATTCTGACCAAGCTTGAAAAAGCATTATGACGGAGCTTGCAGAAGCATTATGAGAACCAACATGACCGAGATCGAAGAGGAATTATGAGAAGCATTATGACTAAGCTTAAAAAAGCATCATGACTAAGCTTTGAAAAAGCATTATGCAAAGCATGATTACGAAGCTTGAAGATACATTATGAGAAGAATTATGACCAAAGTTCAAAAATCATTATGAGAAGCATTATGACCAACCTTCAAGAAGCATTATCAGAAGCATTATGACCAAGTTTGAAAAGCATTATGACCAAGCTTAAAAAAGCATTATGACTAAGCTTGAAAAAGCATTATGACCAAGCATGAAAAAGCATTATGACCAAGCTTGAAAAAGCATTATGACCAAGCTTGAAAAAGCATCATGACCAAGCTTAAAAAAGCATTATGACCAAGCTTGAAAAAGCATTATGACCAAGCTTGAAAAAGCATTATGACCAAGCTTGAAAAAGCATTATGACCAAGCTTAAAAATGCATTATGACCAAGCTTGAAAAAGCATTATGACCAAGCTTATAAAAGCATTATGACCAAGCTTGAAAAAGCATTATGACCAAGCTTGAAAAAGCATTATGACCAAGCTTGAAAAAGCATTATGACCAAGCTTAAAAAAGCATTATGACCAAGCTTAAAAAAGCATTATGACCAAGCTTAAAAAAGCATTATGACCAAGCTTAAAAAAGCATTATGACCAAGCTTAAAAAAGCATTATGACCAAGCTTGAAAAAGCATTATGACCAAGCTTGAAAAAGCATTATGACCAAGCTTAAAAAAAGCATTATGACCAAGCTTAAAAAAGCATTATGACCAAGCTTAAAAAAGCATTATGACCAAGCTTAAAAAAGCATTATGACCAAGCTTGAAAAAGCATTATGACCAAGCTTGAAAAAGCATTATGACCAAGCTTAAAAAAGCATTATGACCAAGCTTGAAAAAGCATTATGACCAAGCTTGAAAAAGCATTATGACCAAGCTTAAAAAAGCATTATGACCAAGCTTAAAAAAGCATTATGACCAAGCTTGAAAAAGCATTATGACCAAGCTTAAAAATGCATTATGACCAAGCTTGAAAAAGCATTATGACCAAGCTTAAAAAAGCATTATGACCAAGCTTGAAAAAGCATTATGACCAAGCTTAAAAAAGCATTATGACCAAGCTTGAAAAAGCATTATGACCAAGCTTAAAAAAGCATCATGACCAAGCTTGAAAAAGCATTATGACCAAGCTTGAAAAAGCATTATGACCAAGCTTAAAAAAGCATTATGACCAAGCTTGAGAAAGCATTATGACCAAGCTTAAAAAAGCATTATGACCAAGCTTAAAAAAGCATTATGCGAAGCATGATTACCAAGCCTGAAGCAGCATTATGAGAAGAATTATGTCCAAAGTTGAAAAAGCAGTATGATCAATTTTGAAGAAAGATTATGAGAATCATTATGACCAACCTTCAAGAAGCATTATAAGAAGCATTATGACCTAGCTTGAAGATAGATTATGACCAAGCTTGAAATAAACAAATCTCTTCTTTCTTCCTGTTCAAGATGAGAATTGTATAATATTTTATGTTAAATTCTGAAATAAATTAATGTAGAATTATCAAGGAGGTTACTTTAATCATTGGGAATGTGTAATATATTATGTCCAAATATTATAACAATATATTAAAGTACAATTAAATTGTTATTCTAAAATCGGACATTATTTTCCGAACAACAAAATCAATGAATATTCGGAAGCCATTTCATGAGTTATTTTCTAAAAACGTTTCAGAATGTTTTTTATTCTTGATTTGTAAATTGGATTACGTAACAAAAAAGTCAAATTGACTTTTATATGTCATCCATTTCATTGTAACCTCGTGAATATTTTAGGATGATCGAAAATTAAGAACGTATTTTGGGAGTGGGAATAACAGCGTAATCATTATGACAAAAGTTAATAATGTTGGCTAAGTATATACGCGACAACTGTTTTATACTTTGTTGAAAAAATTAAGAACTCTAATAGAAACATTTATTTTTGAATTGGAACCAAAACTTCCTTCGCGTCATCAGCAGTCGTTGAGCTATTGTAGGTTTTCTTCATGAAGGGCGCTTAGAACAACGCAAAGCTCAACATATTCAGAATTAGGCGGGAATAGCTCAAGAACAGCTCGAATTCGTTAAAGACACTCGAAAAAGAAATTTGATATTTTTTTCTCGGAATAATATCAGAAAGAGCAATACAAATGCAGCAGAATGTCTACCAAAAGCGTTTGATAAAAAGTACGAGGTGAAGAAGCGGAAAGCTTGGATTATGTGGACAGGATATTAGAAAAATTCCCGTCTTGGAGCAGACCGCCCGAATATAGATAGAAAACGAATTCAGTAAATACACAAAGGAGAAAGTAGCATAAAGCAAGGATGTGTCTTCAAACCAGACGTATTCAACATTTACAGCGAGGTGAACTTAAAAGAACTAGAAGTCTTACCGGGATTTATTTCTAGCGTACATATTACTAACAGCATAAGATATGCAGATGGCACAATGCTGATAGCAGAAGGAGACTGCAGTAACTACTAGAGAAAATACTAAAAGAATGTGAAAAAAAACACTAATCATCAGCTGGAAAAATACTATGCCATTGTCAGAATGAGGAACATACTAAGATTCGAATCAGCGATACCAAAATCAGGCAAATACGAAGAATTAAATACTGGGAAAGTGTTTTAACAGAGTAAGGAAAATGTGACACGAAAGACGCATTGGAATAGAGAAATATAACTTCCAAAAGCTAAGCAAAGTATTAAGAAGCAGGAAAGTTTCATTAGCAACAAAGAAGAGTGCTCTTTATAGCTGTTATGTAATGTCCGTCCACCTATATGGAAGTGAATGCTGGACAATCTCATCAGAGATGAAGATTAGACTTGAGGCAATAGAAATGTGGTTCTACTGAAGTATGCAAAGACTGAACATGTGAGTGACGAAGAGGTTTTAAGGGAAATGGAAAGAAAAATGACGCTCATAATTAAACAGCTCTTTTTTTTCCTTGGTGCACACTGCTAGCGGAGCGGCTATGTTTACACTGTAAGAGCAGCAAGAAAATTTGCACGAACAAGCTCAAACTACGATCAAGTGATCACAATGGTACAATCTATTAACACACATGAGCAGAAAGTAGTGAAACAAACCTAAAGATATGTTATGGCGAAAGAGCGGATAATTTTTTACTTAACCTCGTAGATACTTAGTATGGTCACTTCAACGTGTTATAATAATAATTAAGCTTTTCTTTCTGGTTGGTTCAATTACGACAGAGCAGTGAATTGGATCATCACTCAGTGTTCCATACTTTCTGGCTTCAGATATATTTAAGCTATGCTTAGTAAATCGATAGCGGACTTTAATTTTGGCGTAAATCTTCTTCCCAGCCCGTGAAGATCCTTTTTCGGCCATAGGCGTTCCCCAGATTCATGGTGTTGGAGGAATGTGTCATTATACGACCGCGTTGGTTTAATGCGTGATGGCTGTAGGGGACGGAATGTTACACTTGGCCGACCATGTCTCTTTTCAATTAATGATCACCCAAGAGGATTTGCGTAACTGAATGTAACGAAACCGACTGGAATTCGTACTCGAATCTTTCTGATTTCTCCTCCATTACCCCATCCACACATCACAGCTTACAGCACTCGATATTCCCAAGCGCTAAACATAGATTTTCCTTTTCCATTTCTTCTTAACGATAAAGATTTACTGTAATTGTCTGCTTGTCTTGAGAGCACTTAACGGGCCAAACGTCACTTATTCCACCGACCACTCACAAAAGCTTGACAGGGCTGAAATTTTCGTTTAGATGTCAACGTGAATAAGTTAACCCTTTTTTTTCATCTGTCAATATTTCTTGTAAGTATAAACGCTGCTCAGAACTGGAAATCGGGAAGCTTAGTTCGAATTCCAACCGGACAGATTTGCATTCACTTTCGTGCAGGCGTCTTCCACAAAGTTATCGCCCTGGGTATAACGATAGTTGAATAATACATTTCTGATGCATCAAGGGTGGTCTTCAGAGATGCACTGTCATCATCGCCGATTTCGTGTTTTGCATCATATCGGCTCAAACAGCAACTCCTACCTGATTCCAAAAGGGTCAGGCCGCCTCCTTGAAAGCGTCGTGCTACGCACCGCGACATTCAAAAAAATTCAGATAGGGATAGTAGTCCGACCGTTCTTATTGACATACGTCAGTCAACATCAGCCAATGAAATATAGTGGGGTTTTTTTTTGCTTCATCCGGTATTGATTCGAACTATTTTCCTGGAATTCATAACGAGGTAAGCTGGACGTCAGTCAACATCAGCCAATGAAATAAAGGCTTTACACCCTTCCCTCGGATATAGTGAGGTTTTATTTTGCTTCATCCGGTATTGATTCGACCTATTTCCCCGGAATTCATAACGAGGTAAGCTGGACGTCAGTCAACATCAGCCAATGAAATAAAGGCTTTACACCCTTCCCTCGGATATAGTGTGTTTTTTTTTTTTGCTTCATTCGGTTTTGATTCGCGCTATTTTCCCTGAATTCATAACGAGGTAAACTGAACTAGTTCTCTCATAGTTTAATCCAATGTTTATACGTTTGAAATACTAATCCCATAATTCGATAACTAAACCTTACTACTTATATTACTTTTCAAAAAAAAAATTAATTCATTATCCTTACTATTATATAAAAATCTTTAAGTCTAACCTTATACTCTTAAATCAAACGAAATTCTAAAAATGTAAACACGTTCACGCCTCGGCATATAACTGTAGTAAATGTACTCACACACACACACACACACACACACACACACACACACACACACACACACACACACACAGACACGCGCGTGCGCTCACACACACACATACATACATATTACATCCTGGAGAAAATCCAATGATCAGGAGATTGGAGGTTTTGAGGAGTATTGAAGCATCTCTTAGCTGCTGTCGTTCCCACATCCATCCTGAACGGGGTGGTAGCACCAATTAGGACCCCAGCTATGGGCAAATAGTGACCCCCCCCCAAAAGTCAACAGTACATTTTTATAATAAAATTCGCTGCAATACGTTTTTATAGCAATATGACAATCATTCCAACACTGAAAAATATAAAAATACATTTTTATAGTAATGATTACCAACAATATATTTTATGATCTAGACACTATATTTAAAAAGAAAACATACCTATACACTGAAAGTATACAATTATGTACAAAACATCTGTAGTCGGGAGCTTAAAATTACATACAAAATATTTTAATTTCGGCATTAAATAACCCATAGGGGTTGATATGCCGCTAAGCAAAAGCAACTTACTCACAACATTTATTTATAGTAATATTACCAATAATACAACTACGTTCATAATAATTAGATTCAATAAACCGTAGAGGTTTATATGCCGCTAAAAAAAATAATCAGAATGTTATGAAGCCATTTCTTCTCCCTACCATCTATGATTGATCCTTTCGACCTTGGTTGGCAACCAGTCTAGAAGAAGAATGATGCAGAATTCTAAACCTATAGCCCAGGTAAAGCACATACTATGCAGCTAATGAAAAGATCGTGGAGTTTAACAATGACAGTGTAATCTCCATTGCGGCCATTTAATCAATGCATAAATGTTTTAGTAGGTACACGTGTGCCAGGTACATTTTCTTACTAAGACTTTCGATGATCTCGACCGGTAGACGTTAATTTCAGTATCTGGAAATAAACAGGGGTATATACTCAAGGTATATGTATTCTTAAATTACTTATTTTCTATCTGGTTTCATGATTTTTTTTAAGTTACAATTGAACATTATGTTTTTGTTGTTGCTGGTGTTTTTGTTGTTTAAAACCGCATCGAGGATCTCCAACTGAGATGATTGCCTTGTAATTTATCTGATTATCCTGATATTAGTCAAATGTCATAACGTAAATTTAAGGTATTCTCCGTTGACGTTCATTTCTCGATTTAATATGCGGAAGATACTCTGAAGGCATGGCGTAAATAGTTTAAAGCAAATTGTATTTTTTAAGGTTCTTTTACCTAATTTATTAAAATGTTGAGACATTCATCCCGTACGATCACCGAAGTTAAGCAAAGGTGCTGCAATACTGGTTATGCGGATGGTGTCACAGATAACTTAGAATTGTTAATCGGAGAGTCGAGTTCCAATTCACATTGGGCTTCTTATATTCACTTACGTTCAAATACATTTGAGAAATGCATGAATCCACCCCCTCTTCCTCCGTCTATGGGTTAATTAGTGAGACTTTTATCAATAAACCATTATTATCTAAAATAATGCCTTCAAATCTAAAAATATTTCCTGACCTTAAATAACTTGAAGATCTTATTAAATACGATAATGGCAATGCTGGTATGAAGCGTTTCTATACAAGAAATGATTGTTATCGATTTACCGAACAAATAGCGTTACCAAAATCTTTACCGTAAAATTAATTTTTAAGAGTTTACTCATCATCATCATCCTTCGACCCCCCCTCCCCATATGGTGGGTCGGAACTCCATTGACAACCCCTTTTCTCACTGATCAGACCTGTATTTCTGTCCTTAGATCCTCAATGTCCAACCCTGAGACTCGGGCGATGATGTTTGGGGAAGACATTTTTTAAATGAGAAGATAATTCTAGAAGGATGTCATGGGAGTAAGGATGAGGCGATTTCCCTTTCCGCTCGGTAGATAGATAGATAGATAGATAGATAGATAGATAGATAGATAGATAGATAGATAGATAGATGTGAACAGACATAGATAGATAGATAGATAGATAGATAGATAGATAGATAGATAGATAGATAGATAGATAATCACCCTTCCACCTATGGTTGGTCGAACCTGCATTGGCAATCCCTTTTCCACACTGTTCAGTCCTATATTTCTGTCCTCAGATCCTCAATGTCCAACCCTGAGACTCGAGCTATGGTGTGTGGGGAAGTCAATTTAAATGAGAAGACAATTCCAGAAGGGTGCCATGGGAGTAAGGATGAGACAATATCCCTATCCGCTCGGTGGCAGTGCCTGGCAAACTTTAATCGTTTTTGTTTGAGATTAAGTGAGATTGGTCATAGTTCTCCATAAACATGTGTACTAAATCTCATCGCACTTTCTTTTATTTATTGTTGTTTCCTTCCTAGCATTTTGCTTTCGGTAATGTGGAACATCAACATCTGATAGTAACATTTTTTTCCTTCTAATTCCATGTGTTATACCTTTTAGAATATGCAATTGATGTGCGTTTTGCTATTAGGTAGAGTTCGTTGTGATTCTGTAACACCAGGCTGTCTAATGACGGATTAGCTTCTTTAAAACCTAGAGGATTCATTCCCTTGAAGCAATTTTTAATCACTGGTATAAGAAAACGATTGTATATAGCTGATAGCGTAGACATTTCTCTACTATCTGGACGCTATGTGAGATATCCATATAAAAACCTCGGTCTGACGAGTCAATTTAGTTAATTGACATTTTTTTTGTTCAGCAGCATATCAACTTATTTATTAATTAATTCCGAAATCTAAATATTTTGAACACATTTTTATGGCTTCAGATGAATAGATTGTGAACGCAATTACATGCCATCAACAACAGATCAAATGTTTTGTCGGTATTTCTACTATAAAACGTATTGCTCATTTTACTATGAATATGCATTGTTGGTAATTTTACTATAAAAATTTATTTTTAGTGTCTTATGTTTCTTTGAGGAGGTCACTATTTGTCCATAGCTGGGACCCTAACAGTTGCTACCACCCCGAGTCAAGGTGAACCTGGGAACAACAGCAATTAAGTTGTGGTTCCACGCTCCTCAAAACCTCCAGTTATCACGATTAGAATCCTTCTGGAACGAGGATATTTAAGAAGTTGACTCCAGTTCTCAGTTTAGTATCTTAGTTTTGTGGCATCTTGCAGTATTGGGCGAAACTAGTGCAGCGTATTCTACATTCCGTTTTTTTCTATTCTTAGTTTGTTACAAATGATCCACATACCGAGAGATTTGAAGGGTTTAGTGTATATTATTTCATTAAGTAAAAAGACATTATTTGTTAATGAAATAAAAAAAGAAACGGCGATATAGCGTGAGAGAAACGATGAGAGTAAAAAGAGCGCGTATGTTTTGATATATAAACAACTCGAGAGAAAATATAAATAGATTCGTGGAGTTCAGTCTGAATTAATACCATTTAATTCTGTTCGATTTAATGTTCTTATTTCAGAGCATGTTGTTACATGTGAGTTTTGAATGGATTTATGTGACATTAAGGCGGACATTGCTTTGATTGGTAAAGTTGACATTGCTGCCGTTTTTATATTTGCATAATTGAGAAACAGAATGGGCCTTTTGAGAATATAAAGAAGAAACGTATTTGAATGTATTTTGTATTGCTAACAAATAAGCCTACATCATGACGCTGTCTGTATCACTGTGTGTGTGTTTCTATATGTTTCTGTGCGCATGTGTGGCTATTTCTGGTTTTGTGTGTGTAGTCTGAAACTTATTAGGCTATTGCATACGAATATCGTCGAGAGATTTGTGTATGTATGTGCGTATTATTTATTTGTGTTGAGGGGCGATTGTGATCGTGTGTATATCGCTATACGTGCGTATGTTTTCTTTTTATGCTAAAGTTCACTCAATGTAGGGCTCGAGAGCCACTGAAAAATGAGTGTCACTTTTAAAATGTTAATGATCGATGGGGGGGGGGTGATATGAATGAAACAGAACTTGGTATGAAGACCATGAGGTTAAGGGGGATAGATAATTATTGACGTTTGGTTTGAAGAGGCTGAAATTGTAGAGTCAGGGAAACATCGACGATCGAGTCTCTTCTATAAAGTAGCAGTTCTTGAGGAAAACCTGTTTTAATTAAACTCTATTTACATTGAGAATACGAAAGGAATGAGGATGATTCGACTCTGTGGAAGTAACATTACATATCCTCGGTCAGAAAGGTTGGCGCTAAAGAATGGGTCTCAGCAAATTTTTCATAGAAATAGCGATAGAAGAACAATAGTCTTGCAACTTTGCGTCTGTGGGGAAAGAGGCTGTAGAGCAGAAAATATGTTTTCTCTCACATGACTACGTAAAAGATTTTGAACGCCATAAAGACAGCATTAAACAAGTTCAGACCAATTATGACACCAATACACAGACTTTGACCTCACCCCACTCTTCTATAGATAAAGCAACGCCGAAGGGGTCAGCTACTTTCTGGAGTGATGGAATGAGCCAGTTATTTTTTTCAACATCCTTAGCAGTTGATTGCACGATGGTAAGTCAAAAATTATCTACACTTTCGCATCTTGTCACACTGACTCTTGCTCATGCGTGCATATAGATGGTACCATTGTGAACACGTAATCGAAGTTTGAGCTTGGTCGCGCCAGTTTTCTTGCTACTGTTACAGTGTAAACATGGCTGCTCCGCTAGCAGTGTGCCCCAAGGAGAAACAAAGAGGACTAATGATTTGATAGGCGAAACCATGACTCATCTGCACAGACCATCCTGCCTCATAGATGACATCTCGCCGGCTCACCATTACCATCTCTCTAGTTTGCTGATTCTTCTGGTCAGTGGTGGGTGCTGACCGGCGTCCTGCTCTTTTTTTTTTCGTGTGTCACGTTTTTACAGCCAATTTTAAACTTCTCACTCCACACATACACAGTTCTACACAGTAGTGTAATGTCACTAAAGTGTGTTAAAAGCTTCCGGTTAATTTCAGCCTCTGACACATTTTCCGACAAGAGATCCCTGCTCTTCCATCTTGGTACACACTGCTTGCGGATCGGCCATGTTTACACTTAACAGCATCAAGAAAACTTCGATCACGAATAGCGCCAACTATAAGCACACACGAGCAAAAACAGTGTGACAAACTTAAAGATATGTTATGGCGAACGAGCGGATAATCTTTAACTTACCCTTGTATATATGAGCCCCCTCTTGGGGTTGGATTGAACTAAAACCCAGTCGAGGTTCAGGGCGATGGATATCATTGAGAAAGCAACCGTTTTTCTTGCAAGAAGAAAGCACATAGTCTGATACGTGATGAGAAAATCCGGGAGGATATACATATGAGAATGTTTGCAAGCGTTTAGGTGTGGGGACGATTGTTTATGTTGTTACCAATGCTCAAGAGAGTCTTGTTGTGTATATGCTTATTTGTTTAAGGTGGCAGTTGATAGTGTGAGTGTTGCTGGGTCTCTTGAGTTTATGTTTTTACGAATGTGTGTATAATTGTACATCTATATAAGTAAATCCGAATGTCAGTGTGTCACACATTTTCAACTTTACTCCTAGAGACCGTAGCCCAACATATCATACTGATATAATGGAATATGCATACACCTGAGTTCCCCCTCACTGGGATATAATTGGCTGGTGTCCGTCATAAATATAGACGGATGTGTAGAGAGACGTCGAAGGGCGACACCCATTGGACTACGCCATTGGCTATCCTATTGGTCTGCACCTATTGCCTAAGCATATTGCCTGCGACTACGACGAGTACCAGATGATTACTGTTATCATGTACTACTTGGTTACAGTAGCCAAAACCACTTAGCTACTTCGATCAAATATATCCCTTTCGGGGACATATGACATATCATTTTCGAATCTAGCCGACTCCGTGAGCAAATTAAAATCACTCTGGGCCGGATCCGGAAACGCAATCCTAAAATGTTGAATTCCCGAGTTTTTATTGCTGGGTTTGTTTTCGGCGATTTTTTGCGTGATTTTTTGCGATGTATTTTTTTGTACGATAACAATTTTTATAACTTGGAAATAACTTTGGGAATAATTGAAATTAATTGCGAAATCCAGTGAAAGTCACCCATGAAATAAAAAAAGTTAAATATAATGATAAATAAAAATATTAATGCACTACTTAAATGCAGCGATCAATTTTGAGTTCTTCTGTAGTTTATTGTTGCCTATCGTATACAGCAGCAGTATTCCTCGTAAAAGAAATCGAAAGACGACCAGATTGCAATCAAAAGAGCCAAGGCTACAGTGATGAATAAAAAAAAGTGTTGGAGTTTTTTGGGTACCCCTATGACTAGTGAACCAACCAAAATTATCTGACTCATTTTATAGTCCACCAAGAAAAGTTTAACCAATCAGAAAGCACTGAATATTCAATCCGACGTGTATAAAGGCGGCCATTTTGTTTTTCTCCGAATATCCACTGTCGACCTCTGATATCGATGATCAGAAGAACTACTGAACTACGCTCTGCTACTTTCTCCGAATATTCACTGCCAACCTCTGATATGGAAGACCTTAAGAATTACTGAACAGCTGCTACTAGACATTGGTGTTGTTTCATTGAACAAATTACTTACTGCATTGGATTCTACATTCAGACTATGGTGAACATGTATAACAAAAAGTCCCGTGCAAATGAAAACCCAGATTAAACGGTAGCCAGGAGAGCTTCAAATGAAAAGACTTAAGAACTATCAAACTCCTGAACAAGCCGAAGGCCCTATCACGAGCCGTCCGAAGGAGCTAACTTACAATGCCGCCCGATAGCCACTAAATTTGATTAAAACGATAAAAACGGACATGTTTAAACAGGGAGAAAATGAACAAAAAAGTTGTAACAAAAAATAACATTACCGTAAAGTGGTAATATTAAACCACGATTAAAAAAAAAGTAACTGAACCTGTTTTTCGGGCCTATATCATCTGAGCCAAGTCTAGGACGTGTAATGTGCAGAACGAGTGAAATGAACACCAAAAAAACAGATATGATGTAAAATTTGATTAGGGTATTTTTTACAGGGAGCTTCATCCTGTACAAAGCCCGGTGACCACTCGAGGTAGAGAGTTACAGAGTAAGAATCATTTTATGCGGATAGGAGGGCAAGATAACTGTTAACCCTAGACTGGAATAGGTTAAGTTTGTAGTAATTGGGGAGAATCCTCTTGGAATCCGGTGCGACAGGACAGTGGTTCGCGGGAAGAAGCTGTCGCGAATGGAACTTACTTATCATCAATGGAATACAGAGGAAATGAGAGCATTTTGATACAATGTGAGTGTCATGGCAAGTCCTAGACGGGAAGGTTAGAAGTGGTGGAAGCAAGGAATGCGCTTTCCATGGAAGTAGCAATAGAGCAGTGAAAGGCTTGCCATATCCCGTCTGTGAGAGAGGGGTTGCAGGGTGAAAAATAATTTCTCAGCCCCAAGGACACCGAGACGTTTATGGACTCTATTGAGACTGGAAAGAGAGGATTAAAATGACGGGTAAAAATATCTCTATCTGTAAAAGGCAGGATGTGTGTGTGTGTGTGTGTGTGTGTGTGTGTGTGTGTGTGTGTGTGTGTGTGTGTGTGTGTGTGTGTGTGTAACGAATGCACGGCCACAATTTTCGACGGATTTGCACCAAAATTTACATGCACATTTCCCAACTCCCATCGATAGTGGAAATAATCGATTTTTTTCATGCTTCTACGGCAGTTTTCATGTAGTTTGCGGCCATTTTCTACTGGCTAGAGTGAGAGCCTATAGCTGGATGCCACGAATAGGTAGTAAGATTCTATTGACCAGCGTGAGAGCCAACAGCTGACTGACACGAATGTTAACTAGCATGCTAGCATACAAAAAAAATCGATAGCTGCATTCGTCACAACTGGGAAAAATTTAAATCTACATGGCACTTTACTCCAATCGGCTCATTCGCTTGCTTAAACTCAACGTTGATTCTGATTTCGAAGAACTGTGTTGGGTGTGAAAATATATTTGTTGTTAACATTCTTTTTTCATTCGGTTTTTCCAGTTACGTTCTTTTTTAAAGCTGATCGTTTTGTGTTCATTTTGTTTAATTCTTTTTTCGTAACAGATTTAATGTTTAGTATAGAGCTTAGAAAAAATTCGCAGTGTGATATAGGTAAGAAGTAAGGCATGTAGCAACATCAGCACGGCAAAGGGCACTCCTTTAAAGGCAAGGAAGGGCAATAATACTTTAAGTCAAGTGATAGCGATTGCTGTATGAGTCGTACGATTTTTGAATCAAGCACGGGCAACGCCGGGCCATGCTCCTAGTATTACTATAAATGTGTGATACCAAAATATAACGATTAAAAATAGCTCAAACGGTTTATCGGTCCTCCATCTTCAGAGTCAAAATTGAGGACAAAAGTGTATGCTGTCTATGTCTCTTAGATGAGCTATTATGATTACTTGTATTATACACGTTATTCGGACTGTTATCCTCACTTTCAGTGACATATTCACAAAGTTGGACGTTCCTTCATGTGATTGCAATTTCGACTCGATCTCTTTATTTTGCCCACCGGAGTTCCATGTGCCATGCCTCTTCCGGACGTCTCAATTATTTCCATTTAACTCAACTTTCCAAGTTTTTTGGTTTACTACTGGTTTAGCCTTTTATCGAACAAACAACTCTTTGGGGCTAGTCAATGGATCTAACCAACATCTTTTTCCATTGAGCCATGTGTCCTTGAGGATATTAGTGCATGAATTTCTGGCACTTACACACTTAATGTCTCAGCAACCATTTTTTATCAGTTCTCTTATTGCACTTTTTTTCTGTTATTATTATTGTTTCATTTTTTTACCAGAGCTTATATTGCAATCTTTGTTCATATTCATTGCTTTTTTTCTAGCATTCTGTATTACTGGTTCCCATATTGTATTCATTTATATGCTTGATAGGTTCAGAAGATTTGGGGGGCCTAGCATATGTGCTGATTCCTTAAGTTTTCGTATTTTCCAGTGATGCTCTTTATCTAGTATTTCAAGCTCATCCCACAGCGGGATGTGATCTCCTTTTTCTCTCCATATGTGGCCAACTACGCTTGATGTTTTTTCTATTTCTCTTCGTGTTACCGCTTTACGACGTTCTTGTAGTCTTACCTTAAGGGGGCGGTCTGCTTCTCCTTTGTATTTCTTTGTACGGGATGGCGTACACACCACTACTTAGTCTTGTTCTAAAAACTGTGTGTACATGACATGGCACGTGGAACTAGAACAATGTACCCCGGTGGGCGAAATAAAGGGTGCGTTTTGAAATTCCAGTCACTTGAAGAAGGTCGGAGCGTATAACGGCCGAAACGTTGTGAATATGATAATGAATATGAGGATAACAGTTCGAATAATGTAAATAATGTAAGTAAAAAGTATGTATAGCTACTACAAATTATATAAACTCTTACTAATGTTCTATGGACATAAAAATATATCATTAAAGACTAATTACCTATAAACCTATCAAGCACTTCTTCTGTTTACAAATAAAAGACTCGGTAGTACTCAATGTATACTGATTGCAAAACCTTCAAGTGATAATCAGTGTTAGCCTTACTCAGCACTGAGAACATGTCCAGTAAGATAGGACACACTGTTTGGCTTTAATCAGATGTTCAGCTATCGTTGAACCTGATACATTAACGTACCTGCGTCAATTGTACACCTTCCCCTTCCGAATACTGATTCGTACGTGAAGGTTGATCGATGCCTCCAACCTTTGATCTCTTCTGCCAACGCAGTCAGCATCGCACTGACATCTGGATATTTAAATTTCAGAATTAATAAGATCGGTTTCAACATAGCTCGAGCCTACTTGGGCACCCCGAGGTGGTGTAATGGTTAGCAAGCTTGTCTCGCTAGACCAATTACCACTGAGTAGTGAGTTCGATCATCACTGGGTGCCCCATACTTTCGGCTTTGTGCCACATCTAAGCTTCGCTTGGAAAATCACTATCTCGAGCCTACTAAACAAAAATAACAACTTCTGAAGCCAACATGTTGCCCCCTGATTTTGGCATAAAATTTTATAATATATATATATATATATATATATATATATATATATATATATATATATATATATATATATATATATATATATATATATATATATATATATATATATATATATATATATATATATATATATATATATATATATATATATGAAAAATTTCTCAGAGGTAACCTGTAGAAAAAGACAAGATTTATAAATATAAGTGACAATAAGAAAACTGTAATAGTTGCCGACGCGTTTAGTCCAATGTGGAGTTTCTCAATGCTAATTTTCCCATATATATGTGTGAAATACAATAGGAAATCTGTAATAGTTGCCGGCGGGTTTTGTCCGATGTGGACTTTTTCAAGGCGAAAGGAAATGAATTTATTAAACAAAGTAACTAATAATAACAAAACAAAATGTCCTTAGCAACTGGAAGAATTTAGAGAACGATATTTTCATATTGTTAACTGAAACATACATACTTTTTACTTACATCAATTACTGTCACGTGTGGAGATATTGTTTTTATTGCTCTGTTGACGTATTCAACTATTCTCTTTTGATTTCACGATACTGTTGTGCATGTTTGTTTGGGAGAGCAGTAATTCTGTTAAGAAAGGTGAAATAGGGAAAACGCCTGGACGTAGATTAATATTTGAGTAATATTCAATGGCATGAAAATAGCGTTCTCTAAATTCTTCCAGTTGCTGAGGACATTTTGTTTTTGTTAATATTAGTTACTTTGTTTAAATAAATTCATATATATATAACAATGACAGGTTAATTACGTTTAAACCTAACAATCACTTTAAATGCATCCAAAACAAAACTGCTGTCATTTACTCACCCTAGAGAAACTTTCCTGCCGCCTATCATCATGGCTGATTCTCAACTCCACGAGAGCGCCACACTGCGATTTTTTATTCTCACTTTTTCCACTGACTTGATATGGAACAAATACATTGAATCAATAGCTGCATCGACCGGAAGAAATTTGCTTCTCTGTGTCCATGCTTCACATCTACACTTCTACCATTCGTCCCTGCATAGAATACTATTGCCATATATGCTCTGGTGCCCTCGCTGTTCTTCTTGAAGTTCTCGACAAAATCCAAAAACGGATATGCAATGTCCTGATTTGTGGTCTCGGCGGTAGTCACTTTATCACCGACGTGATGTGACCTTCCTTTGACTTTTCTATAAATATTTTCATGGCATCTGCTCTCTGACGAGCTATTTTCACTGGTGCCCCGACTACATGAATTTAAGAGAACTACTAGATTGGCATGTTGGTCCCACTCTTTTACTGTTGGAA
This sequence comes from Acanthosepion esculentum, assembly GCA_964036315.1. Taxonomy (NCBI): domain Eukaryota; kingdom Metazoa; phylum Mollusca; class Cephalopoda; order Sepiida; family Sepiidae; genus Acanthosepion; species Acanthosepion esculentum. The sequence goes on from OZ038481.1 coordinate 120,107,101, forward strand.
CAGTTAAATGTAACCCGTTGTTCTACTCTAACACCTTTTTCTCTAGCACTTTCCGACAGTATAACTCCCTTCCTCTTACTTGCTTCCCTGATGATTTAATCTTCAAAAATTTAGATGTAATGTCATTCGAAAATTTCTCTTGTCTTGATCCCCGTTCTTCTTTTTATACTCCTCCGTTCATTTTGTCCTCTCCGCACACCCAATATCCAGTTTTTTCTCTTGCTTTCACTCTCTGTAGTCCCTTGTATACTACTGGCACTCCTGTATTGCTTGGGATGAAATGCTTAAAACAAACTTTAATAAGACAATTGGTAATATACAGGGTGTCCATAAAGTTCGTGTGCACTTTAAAAAAAATATAACTTTATTTGTATTTGCGATAGAAATAATCTGTAAAAAAGGATTAGAAAGAAGTAAATTTATATTTTTTAAGGTTTTATTTAAATTTTATTTAAGTTTCCACATGTCCTCCATCATTAGCAATACAAAGGGGAATACGATTTTGCAGTTCACGGAAAACATTCGCCAACTGATTTACAGTAATGCTTGAAATCACATTAGTCATTTTAGCTATACTTAAAACTAGGTACATTAAACTTTATAACATTTTTACAGATTATTTCTATCGCAAATACAAATAAAGTTAAAAAAAATTTTTTAAGTGCACACGAACTTTATGGACACACTGTATAATAATAATTATTAATATATATCTTTGTTATATAAACTTTCGGGATTTGAACGCAAACATGAATACGTGTGCTTGTTTGTACAGGCATATAATATGCGGACTTGTTACTCTGTATACACTGCTTAAAAAATAAACAAGTTTTCAAATTATGAGAACCTATTAAATGTAGTTCGCATCAGTGAAACAAGACGAGACAAGGTTTCACCTGATTTAACAAGGCAGACGAAAATTGCACACGACAAAGTGAACGACACTTTAATTATTATGCTTTTGCCGCTTGCTTACACCTGTACATCTGTATCATTGGTAGACTAGTTAGAAATAAACTGCGAACATTTTGCCGAACAGTCTTTAATGAGATGGCACCAATCGATTTATACATTCACGGAATCCGCAATGAGAAATCGAATTGATTTATGTTTTTTTTTGTTTGTTTTTTTTCTGGTCTTATTAGTCTGTTCTGTTACGAAAACATCAGTAACTGCTGTACGGGTTTTTTTTTAATAATTTTAGAGAGAGATGAAACACTGTTTAAGAATCCAAAACATTAATAGGCTTAAAACCCGGCGAAGGAAGCAGTGAAAGAGAAAGAGAGAGGCGCTCTTGACAAGATAGTTCGTATTTGCCACTGTCACCACTGGTTCGAATCCAGGTAAATAGCTCGAATTTCGAATACTGATTTTAAATCAGGCAGCTTATCTCTCCTCTGATCTGGCTGTAACAGATCAGTGGAGATAAAACTGGTTGATCACATTCAATGCCTCAAAAATCAAACCGCTGACTTTCCATCATTACCTAGCGGATCCTGAATTTTCACCTATCGCGATGAATGGGTGTTCTCTCAGCGAGGCCCGATGCCTTGAGCACCCATTTGTAAATACGATCCATCTGTAAATATTCTGGAAAATGGTCGGTTCCCTGTAGCGATTCCCAACCGTTACAAGAGCTAGATTACACCGAAAATGGTGTTCTGCTGCGATATACAGGCTTTTTCAGTTTCGATAGGGTTCAAAAGCGTCTGCGCGTTCTTGTGAGCTAGAGGGATTAATTCTTTTCCACCCTACAAATATTTCCCATAGATGAAATGTCTATATATATATCTGTCCTCCATATATATATATATATATATATATATATATATATATATATATATATATATATTTAAAAATATGATTCCTCCGATAAAAATAAAAACAAAAATACTAAAGAACTTCGGATTATTTACCTAACGACTTCTTTGCTATTTTCTATATCTTTTCACACACACACACATATATATATATATATATATATATATATTTATATATATGTGTGTGTGTGTGTGTGTGTGTGTGTGTGTGTGTGTCTGTCTGTCTGTCTGATATGAGTTACGATTACTTGCATTGTTTACAATATTCGAACTGTTATCCTCATCTTCATTCTCATATTCACAACGTTTCGACCGCCGTACGCTCCGCCCTTTATGTCTCTATCTCTCTATATATCTGTCTATATTTCTGAGATGAGGCATTATGTTTACTTACATTATTTACATTATTCGGACTGTTATCCTGTGACCTGGGATTGAACTCACAACTACTTGGGTCTAGTCACTAAATCTAACCAACCTCTTTATCCACTGGACTATGTGTCCTTGACATTGGTTAGATTATACCAGTTTCACTGCGCGTCCCGGGTATGACGATAAACTACATCCGCGTCCTGGGTATGACGATAAACTACATCCGCGTACAGGGTATGACGATAAACTACGTCCAACAGAAAGGCCTTTGATAATGTTTTAGAAAAAATAATGTTGCCAGCTATACGTTTTTGGAAAAATAGTATTACCAGCTATACGTTTTTGACAAAATAATATTACTAGTTATACGTTTTTGGCAAAATAATATCACCAGCTATACGTTTTTGAAAAAATAATATTACCAGCTATACATTTTTGAGAAAAAATATTAACAGAAATAGATTTTTTGATAAAGTAAAAATATTACCAGGAAAAAAAAGTTGTCGGCATTAAATGACCCATTGAGGTTGATATGCCATAAAACAAAACAAACCAAACCAATTTCACTGCCCAATACTAGACGATGTTTCTTGTCATAAATCAATTACATATATCGGCCATACTAACACCTCGTTGTGTAGACGCATCACGTGTCACTTATCAGAGCAAAGTGAAATTTAAAAAAAAAAACAGTTAAGAAATATTCTGGTGGAAAACAATACAATTATATATAAATCAAACTACCGAAAACATCTCGCTACAAAAGATGCCCCATATATTAAAAGTCTCGCTCCCACTATCAATCCCACCTTGTTTAACAATGGGAGTGGCATGCTGATTTTTTTTTTAAATAGAAAGACGCTCAATCGAATTCCAACCGCGAAATCTTGGAATAAACGCTGCTACTAGTATTCAAAACAGCAGAGAAGATACATCTCAGTCAAAAAAAGAGAATCTAATAACAGCAAACCAAAGTCTCCTTGAAACTGACTAAGAAAGTGTCCGAAAAAGCTTGAAACAATGGACAGTATGGGCAGTTTTATATTCATTAACGGCCACCAAAATGTAAGAACGCTGGAAAAAAATAAATAGAAAATAAATAAAATGTTCCTTGTCCGCCATATTAAGCGAAAGATGTTTAAAACAAAGGTTGCTGCCCAAATATACATTAACGAAAAAATATTATATCTGTATACTTACTTTCCTTACTTACTTTACTATATACACACACACACACACACACACACATATATATATATATATATATATATATATATATATATATATATAAAGAGAGAGAAAGAGAAAGTAAGAGATAGAGATACATATACTATCCTTGCAATATCTTAGGTATCTACGTGCTTTTATCTATCTCTATGTTTTTGATAATTATTTCTTTAAAAAATGTCTCCACAACCATACTTAGTTAGCTCCCCTGTAAACGGTCTCAGCGTTCCTCACGCGACACGTAAGTAATTTAACTTTCAGATGAGCACAAAATTTTTGTCTGCGACAATAATGAACACTACACTACTTGTCTTGTTAAAAAAAAATCTTATTCGTGAATATGAAAGGATCCAAATGAAATTATGTTGACAGAAAATGTGTTAATTATTCAACGAAACATGTCTTTATATATATATATATATATATATATATATATATATATATATATATATATATATATATATATATAAGAAGAGGTTATTGTAGTTCCAAGGAGAGAAAAGTGTCTATATTAAAAAGAAGAGAGAAACCGCAAAAGATTTTGGCTATGTGGATTTTTTTATAAATTATTATGCTTTATTTCGCATAATATTGCTACACGTGTTTCCGGTCTCGCAACCGTCATCAGGTAAAGGGTGGTGATTTCCACATATTATTAAAAATAATTAATTTTTTCTTCATGTTCTTCGATATTAAATATTCTCGATATGAGACATTCTCTTTTTTGTGTTAGTGATCCACACGCCTTTCTTGAACTGGCAGTGAAAAGTTCTGGGTGAAGGGTTAAAAACATTTAAGTTTGGTTCGAGAAATCATGGAGTAGTTATCGGCATGCTTATCTTTTAATGACATATACATACATATATATATGTGTGTGTGTGTGCGTGTCTGTGTGTGTGTGTGAGTGTGTGTGTGTGTGTGTGTGTGTGTGTGTGTGTGGAGAGAGAGAGACAGAGAGAGCGATTGATACATATATACTCCTTGCAATATCTTCCAGAATATATTGTTTGTGCAACCATTATTTCGTTGATTACATTATTTTCGAACAATTTTTTTGGAAACATTTTTCTTTTTTAGTTTAACTTCGTTACTCTGATTTCTTATCTTGTTTAGTCATTTATCAATCAGTGTTTGTGACCGATGATAAGTAAAAAAAGACAGAACAATTTCCCCCTACCCTACTGAGGCAAAATATCTTAACCCTCGTTGATGATTTCTAGATAACGTTATATTAGAATGACGTCACTTGAAACTAAGAAATGAATCTTATAGCACACTCCTAGCGGTTATAATGTTATGTCTCGCTTACGCTACTCGCTGTGACGGCATTAGAACTCTCTGCGACTGACTACAACGGACTGGTATCTACACAGCTTCCCCACCGAGACGAGATGTGACACAACGGTGAGGAACACGAGCGCGTACACTCAGGTCAATGGTCAAAATTTACACGTCCCCGCAACCGGGGAATCGGGCAATTTGCATTGTCTATTTTTCTCAGCCGAGTCAACCCTCCCCTCGTCCGACCGAGTCGCTAACTCTCCAAAGACAGAGTGCTTGACAATCGTGAGCCAGACAGCGGTCCGCATAACTAAGACTGACTAACTTTGTGTTCTTTATTTTAAGGCGTCTTGCCTATTACATTTGTGTTTGCAGTGTGTCTTTACTGCACAACATCCCCACTTTTGAGGTATTTCTTTCATTAGTAAATGTTTTATTCTATTTCTTAGTATTCATGCCACCTCTTTTGAATGAGTTCGCTACGTACAGAACTTTATATATCTTTCGTTTTCGTCCAACTTCTAGTTTTTCCACACGTTTCTTTTTTCTGTAATCATCCTTGTACGTTCAATAAATTCTTGTGGTGTTGGTACATCAAAAGAATTATACAGTTCTTCTTTTCTACGGCCCTTTCTTCAGAAAACTTTTTCCTGGACTGATTCCAATGCCTTTTGTGTTCCCATATTTTTTTTCTTTTACTATGTATATCATTTTTCCAATTCGTGACCTTATTACGTCGTCTCCCCATATTTATTTTCCATTTTTATACACTCTGAAAACATTTTTTCGACAATTTTGAAAGATTTTGTTTCCTTTTAGTTATCACTTTTTATTGTTTTTTGAAGTGATAATAAATTGTCGAAAACCGATTTAATTTTTCTTTCAAACATCAATTCTGCCGGTGACATGCTTGCCGGTGTATTGGGATTCAATGTTATCCGGTAAACTCTCAAGAATTTTTGTACTGCTTCGCTCACCTTTTCATTACTTGATTTTTTCAAAGCTCTCTTAAAATACCGATAAACTTGTCCGTTTGACCTTGGGTGATGCGGTTGGGCAATAATATGTTCAATCGAGAACATTTTACAAAGTTCTTTAAATTTGTAAGCAGTGAATTACGTGCCGTTATCTAAGACTATGGCATCCGGAATGTCATATCTTGCAAACAGTTCGTATAAAAATTCACTGTAACGGTAGAAGTTGGCTTTTAGCACTTACAAATTTCAGAGAACTTAGTAAATCTATACAGGAACACAAGATAAGGTGATCCGTTTATTGGACCTACGAAATCTATGCTGAACACGCAATCTCTTTGGCCAAGTATGTAATTTCGTGGATTGGTGATTTTGCTGCCAGAGCACAACTTCTTCAGGCATTTACTAATTTTTCAATGACTTCATCTATTTTGATCCAGTATACATAGGGTAGATGTCATCCATAAAATTCCAGGATATCCACTATGAAATTCATTTAATATCCGCTTTTGTAATTTGTAAGAACGCTGGAAAAAAACTAAATAGAAAATAAATAAAATATCCTTGTCCACCATATTAAACGAAAGATGTTTAAAAGAAAGGTTGCTGCCCAAATATACATTAACGAAAAAATATTATATCTGTATACTTACTTTCCTTACTTACTTTACTATATATATATATATATATATATATATATATATATATATATATATATATATAAATAAAGAGAGAGAGAGAGAGAAAGAGAAAGTAAGAGATAGAGATGCATATAGTATCCTTGCAATATCTTAGGTGTCTACGTGCTTTTATCTATCTCTATTTTTTTACTAATTATTTCTTTAAAAAATCTCTCCACAACCATACTTAGTTAGCTCCCCTGTAAACGGTCTCAGCGTTCCTCACGCGACACGTAAGAAATTTAACTTTCAGATGAGCACAACAATTTTGTCTGCGACAATAATGAACACTACACTACTTGTCTTGTAAAAAAAAAAGCTTATTCGTGAATATGAAAGGATCCAAATGAAATTATGTTGACAGAAAATGTCTAAATTATTAAACGAAACATGAGTAAACATCAGAACTCTGCGTTCTAAAAAATCGCCTATTTTCTTACTTTCTTTTAGTCGTTTTTTCAATCTGTCTGTACTTTTTCCCTGTCAGTAGTAGCGAATGCATAGCATGTGCGACGCTTTCCTGTTACCGCCATTATTATTTATGTAGAATTACCGCTCCTATTCCACAGTCACTAGCATCTGAAGCCAATACGATTTCGACTTTTGGATCGTAGCCCGCTAATGCTAAGTCTAACATGAGCATTTTTTTTTCTTCAAATGCCTTTTGACACTTATCAGTCCAGTTCCACTTCAAAGCATTTTTAAAGCAAATTGTTCAGTGGAGATCTCAAATTCTGCACATTATGTATATAGATAAAAAAAAATTGCTTGTAACCTAATAACATTTGTTGGAGGAGGCATATTCTTAATTGCACTTGCCCTCGACGGATCTGGTTGAAGATAAGTTTTGTCAATGATTTGTCCTCTGTACTTGCTTTTAAGCAAAAACAATTCTCACTTTTCCACACTGAGTCTGAACCCGTATTCTCGTATTCTTTTCAAAAACTATTTTCAAATGCTCGATATGTTGTTCCTTAGATAGACGTTTAATTAATATATCATCCACATAAGCAACTGAAAAATCACAATCTGAAAGTATAGTATCCATAGCTTGTTGAATCATAGCTTGAGCCACTTTCATCCAAAAAGATGTTGGTTGAACTGATACAATCCCTTGTGCGTATTTATAGTTACAAACTCTGAACATTATTCTTCAACCTGTATTTGCAAATACAATTCAGAAAGATCCAGCATCGAAAACATTTTCCACCGTTTAAATTCGCAAAGATTTCCTCTGGACTTGAGAATGGGTAGTCACAGAATTATAAACATTTGTTTAAGCCTGTCAAAAAACCAGCACAAGCTTGCTTTTTTTTCTTTACTTACACTGCTTGTGAAGCCCATTTTGAATGGTCGATCTTTTCAGTTACACTTATTTTTTAAGTCTATCTAGTTCTTCGTTGACGTGATTCAATGCTCCGAACCGTACACTAAGTTTCGGTTTAAACACTGGTGTTGACACATTTTTTTTTCACTTGAAATTTCGCTTTGACGATGGAACACCGACATAAATTATCCGACAAAACATCCGGAAAACATTTTTTCACTTCTACCTTTAAATTTTCACACTGTTTTTTTTTAAACTGATTGATTGTCCACTTACATATTTGCAGTATGTATATTTATAGGTAAATCCCACAACCGAATCCAGTCAATACCGAATAATTTGTAGTATTTTTAGCACATAAGCCTTAGATTTTACACACCTGTTACGAAATGAAACGTTACAAGTCATTTCACCAATAAAAATAATTTCTCACCGTATACGCCACGAGCGATTTTCGAAATTCTTTTAATATAGGTTTTTCGTTTGCTTTCCATGTGGCTTTGTTGATTATTGTGATATCACTACGAGTGTCTTGATGCATTTTTACATCCACATTATTATTTTCTCTGGTTTTATGTGATTATATTTCCGTCATGTCCTACTTTTCCACACTTGTAGCAATTTGAATTCGTAAAGGGACATTCGTCTCCAAGATGTAAATTTCCACATTTGAAACGTGGATTAATTTTTCTTTTTCCACACTTTTCTTGTATGTACGTACATTCTTTTTATTCAGTTTGTTCCGTATCCCGTCTCAGATTTAGGATTCTCATTCGTCCAAATTTCTTGAAGTGTTAGTTTTTGATCTTGTTCAAGTTCCGTTAGAATTCTATAATTTATTCCCGCGTTTTTTATTGACCCTTAAACGAATATAAACACTTTAAACATGAGTCAGGTCTTTTAATTTGAATCTTTCACACATCTTCTTGACGATTCCAGCATATGTGACAAAATCTTTGTTTTCTTTTTCCGTCAGATTCATACACATAAACCAAGTATTAAATAATGAACTTTTCTCGCAAAACATTTTAATCAGAATATTTGCTTCAAAGCAAATCTTTCCTCGTTTTGTCGGCAGTAGAAAAATTACCGTATTTTTTATACTCTACCGGTGCTAACTTTCTCAGCAAAAGTCTTATTTTTTTCTCGTTTTCCCAGTCGATGCATTCTGCTCTGAAAATTTCCTTGTATCTTCTAAAAGGTAATTCAATCATCTGAATTGAATGTGAATTCAGCTATGACATTTGCCACTGGGTCGAGAGTGAAAGACTTTGGGGAAATTTCCGTATTCTTCAGTATTATTTCAATCAAATTTTGTTGTTGTTTCTAGAGTTCCAACAACTGTTGTTGTTGTTTAATTTTGCCACTTGGGCTAATATTTCTTCCATATTTGAAGAATATCTGTATTTTTTCTTTCTCTTTTTCATTTTTACTCACGTCAAAGTGAAAAAAAATAAACTAACATTGTTCTAATTTCTCGTCATCACTGTTATAATGTGCGCCGAAGCAAAAAAGAAATACGTTTTCCTACTGCGTATGAGTTTCGATTCTTCACCCCTAGCGGTTATAATATCATGTCTTGCTTAGGCTACTCGCTGTGATGTCAGTAGAACTCCGACTGATACCAACGGACTTCCACTGACTAAATTCGAGTTCTTTATTTAAGGCGTCTTGCCTTGTTCATTTATGTTACCGGGGTGTCTTATATACTTCACAACGGCATCCTTTTTTAGTCTTCAATAGGTAATGCTGAAATCAGCAGAAACAAAAACGAAACGATTGAAATATTCGTTTAATGACATTAAACAAAATAAGGGGGAGGAATTGTCTATCGAACGTAAATCTGTATACGTATATATTGATCGTACTTCAATGCGGCAATGTTTGTCTTGGAAGTTCCTTCTTTTTCATTAGGTTGGCCAAAGCCAATAGCCTTTTCTCAGAGAAATAAATCTAATCTATATTTCCACAAGTTTTCCTGATTAAATCTTATTTTCCATCGAAAATGCATCTCCCTCTCTTTTTCTCTCTCTCTCGATATATATATATATATATATATATATATATACATATATATATATATATATATATATATATATATATATATATATATATATATATATATATCATAGCCTATTCATATCTAGGAAGCAAGTTGTCTGCCTGTACTTGTTTATTCATGTCTAGATAGATAGATAGATAGATAGATAGATAGATAGTATCTCTTACTTTACTCATATATATTTATCTAGTCATCTATCTATCTATATTTCTTGGACTTTCAGGTCGGTAAATGTTATTTAATACTGTTTATTATAAACAGAGCATTTACTTAAATACTTGTATCTATAAAAAGAATGTTAAACATAAAAATGTCTTTAAATAATTGATTTTGTCCATTTCATAATATATATATATATATATATATATATATATATATATATATATATATATATATATATATATATCTTATTCTATTCATATCTGTCTATCGTTCCCAGTTTACTCATATCTATCTATTTAGCTAGCTATCCGCCTCTCCCAGTCTATTCATATTTATTTACCTTGCTAGCAATCTATCTAGCTAGCTATCTAATTCTGCTTATTATCTATCTCTATTAATATCCTTCTATCTGTCTTGTAGCTATCTATTCGTCTATGTTTGTCTATCTATCGATTTATTCATCCCCAGAAGAATGGTTGGTCGCTGCACCGTTGCAAACTTAAGAGCTGTGTTCAGATAGACTAAGGAACTAATTAAATTTGAACTCACAAGTTGAAACAAGATTTCAGATCCATAATCTACGATAGACTAAATATTCTTCTTCTTTTATGTGCCGTGTCCCTTCGGGACATAGACGATCGTAGCCCTCCACTTCTTCCTATACCTCGTAGTTCTCAATAAGTTTTTTTTTTGCTAATTTTCCCATATATATATATATATATATATATATATATATATATATATATATATTGTCCTTACATATATATATATATACATATATATATATATATATATTGTCCTTAGCATATATATATATATATTGTCCTTAGCAACTGGAAGAATTTAAAGAACGCTATTTTCATATTGTTAACTGAAAAATAACGTTCTCCATATTCTTCCAGATTCGAAGGACATTTTGTTTTGTTATTATTAGTTACTTTGTTTAATAAATATCATTTCGTTTTTGCATTGAAAAAGTCCACATCGGACGAAACACATCGACAACTATTACAGTTTTCCTATTGTCTTTTATATTTATAAATATTGTCTTTTTCTACAGGTTAATTTTTCATATATATATATATATATATATATATATATATATGGTATAAAATGACAAGATTTTGCCGATGCGTTTCGTCTTCCGACTTTTTCAAGCCAAAAATGAAATCGAAATATCTCTGTTGTTATAGTTACATTAAAAATCCAAATCATTTTATACCAATCTGTCTTGTCCACAGAATTGATCTGGAAATTTTACTATAGATATATATATATATAGTAACACCTTTTGGTTTTAAAAAAATGAACACTAAACTGTTTTTTAATATAATTTAAGCATTCTGTGAAATTAAATTTATACATATATTCATTTTCTACTATAGTAAGATATCTACTATTCATTTTATACTATAGTATGATATCTACTATTCATTTTATACTATAGTATGATATCTACTACTCATTATATACTATGGTATGCTATTTACCAACTGTTAAAAGTATGAAATATGTTAAGAACCCTAACCCTTTTAAAAAGGACACCGCTTCATCTTCAATTGAATTTATTTTGTAAAAGTCTCAGCCTAGTTCTAGTGTGATAAACTAAATGGGTTAGAATTATTTTGTTATTATTTTATTAGCTTGTTTATTTTGCAATGGAATTACATAAATACCTCCTTTATGAATACAAATGAAATACCCTACTCTTTTGGTCAAAATAAGACTGTATGTAGTTTGAGGAATGAATTGCTGTAGGCCGTAAGTGGGTTGTTTGGTAGAGTGCATCGTCATTTACGGTAGGTCGCAAATGCATCAGTAGATAGCATATTATAGTAGAACCTTATCATTGGTGGTTTTAGACATTCCACATTGTAATAGCAGCAGTTTTCTTAAGATAGGTGATATTTGTTTGTTCCTTTGTAGCAGCATGTCAACTCCTTACGGGTCATTTAATGTCGAAATTTAATTTTCTTGGGCGCATTAGTGATTTCTTTTAAATGTATTTCTGGTAATATTTTTTTTATTATTCATTACAGTAATATATTACTGGTAAATTTTATTTTTTATCAAAATATATTGCTGATATTTTTATTATGGATATTTATTGCTGTTATTTTTACTATATTTTTTATTCTTTCATCTTGTTTCAACTATTTGCCCATAACTGGGACCCTAACAGGTGCTACCACCACGGATCAGGGTGTACCTGAGAACAACAGCATTTAAGATGTAATTCCACGCTCCACAGCACCTCCTGGTCAGAGGTCTTGCTACCGAACAGGGAAGGTGTTATACATGATGATCCCGGACGTAAATCTACCGTGGAAGACACAGAAATCAGTGCACATTTTATACATGTTCCCCTTGTTCTTAAGGAGTTGCCATTATTACCACCATTTCCATACAGACTATTGTCCTCGTCGTTTTTCTTGTCATCGCAGCGTTTTGGCCATTGTACCCGGGGGGAAATGATGGTTTCTCCTAGAAAAAAAAAGACGCAGGTTGGAACCGTGAGAGAGGGCACATTTTCTTTATTATTTAAAAGTATCAAACGAACAAACTCATACTATTTTAAAATAAATGGGGCGTTTATAAAAGCATGTGTATCCACTACAGTTTAACGTTTAAAGCAATAAGAAGTCAGGGCATATTTTTCAACGCGCCCACTTCTCTACCGAAAGTGGCGCACGGTCGATGTTTAAAGTGGGTTAAACGGCAAAATACCGTGCAAAAAAATTGCCCAAGCCCAGGCTCCGGACAATAAACTCAGTAGCCCCCTCCCGAAGGAGAGGTACTGCCTAGTGGGAATAATTTTCTAAGCGTAGCGTAGATATGGCACAAGGCGGAAGGTATGAGGGGAC
>OZ038481.1:120124869-120314869 GCA_964036315.1 Acanthosepion esculentum
AAATATATCAATAAGAACACCGGATTATATATTTTACTGTTCTTTCTTTCTTTATATATATATATATATATATATATATATATATATATATATATATATATATATATATAAAGAAAGAACAGTAAGATATAAAATCCGGTGTTCTTATAGATATTTTTATTTTTACACAATAGTGCTCAATGTAAATTTACAGAGCATTAATATTATAAATTAATTGATTTAAAATATGGGTTTAGCTTCCATTTCTGAAACATGGTTATCACTGTGTAGCGAAAAACCCATATTTTAAATCAATTAATTTATAATATATATATATATATATATATTGTCATAATTTATATATAGTGTACTAACTTTTCATATATGCAGAAAAGAGAACGCAGGTTCTAATCTTGCTGGAAGATACCATCTCTTTATTAAGACTTTTGAATGTATAAGTAGGTAGATATAATACACACTGTTAAGGGCGTGTATTTAAACACATGTAATGTTCCAAATAATAAGAAACAATATCGGATTATTCTTTTTTAAATAATTAATTCTTTTTAAATCTTTTTTACGTTGCGGATACGAAAATAAAATTATCAGATATTGTTTTTCGATCAGATAGAGGGCTTTCGAGAAAATTTGAAGAAGATTTGCATTCTTTAAAAGCTAAATGAATTTCGCAATGCTGTGAAGCGGTCTCTGACCGAGCGAACGAAATCACACACTGTTTTCCATAGAAACAGGGACATGATTTCGAACCCTACCAGAAAGCAATTTTCTTGATTACGTCTCTCAAATGTACAAGCTGGTAAATATAATTCTCGCTGTAAAAAAATAAATAAATAAACACTTCGTCAACACATGCACCCACTAAAATATAATGTTTAGGATATATACAGGGTGATTGAAAAGCTACTCCCTATTTTATGTATGAGTAGCCAGACAGGAGCTGTGAATTAACATTCAAAGACTTTTTTCTTTGGAGCTTGTTAAAGGAGCAATTCTACAATACCAAACCTAGACTGATAGAACTTGAAAGGCGTTTACAAGAAGTTATGTCTCCCATAGCACAAGACTTCCTGGTAAAATCAGTTGACGCGATTCCTGGGATGTTCGAGATGCTGGTAGGGAAATATCGAATTTTAAATAAAACCTCATGCTAAACTTGTTCATCTTATTTCCATTTCTTGCAAAAATTATAGTTAATAAATAAATTATAATAATTTTAAAATGGAGAATGACTTTTCAATCACCCTCTCTCTCTCTCTCTCTCTCTCTCTCTCTCTCTCTATATATATATATATATATATATATATATATATATATATATATATATATATATATATTTCATTATAACCTTATGTCCCCCTTTAACTTACGAGAAGTGGTAACAATTTCTTTTTAAATTTACCTAATAAATTAATTTTATGACAAGTTATCTATCATCGCCTGAAGAAGTATCATCTTAGTATTGAAACATGCAATTTTTTGTGTAGCGACGTAAAAGGTTTTATTGCAATTTATTATAATAAAAATATTATTATTGCCACGAATGGCCTGACGATTGCGTCCAGCATGAAACAGACTGTCGCCTCTAAGTGTTGACTTCAATGTTCACTTTTATATATACACACGCCCTATTTCTGATATTGAGCACTTTATCTCATAAATATACCACACCTTAATACTATATATATATATATATATATATATATATATATATATATATATATATATATATATATATATATTTAAAGACATATATGATATGTTTAACGTTCTTTTTGTAGATACAAGTATTTAAGCAAATGCTGTTTTATACTTGTATCTATAAAAAGAACGTTAAACATATCATAAATGTATTTAAATAAATTGTCGGACTTTGTCCAATTCAAGAATATATATATATATATATATATATATATATATATATATATATATATATACTGTGTATTCATGCAGCAATCCGTCTTTTATACAAGTTTTATGAAAAGCGACTGACAATTAGGTTTCAGTTAAATACACATGGAGACCTACCAAACTTCATCTGCAACAAACTCGTTGATAATACAAATATAATAGCTTCATCCAAATATAAAAGAAAGCTAAGATGGCGGAAGTATCATTAATGAAAAAGAAAAAAAAAACAAACTTAAAACAATCTGCGTAGTTTTACCGCTCGGCCACGGTGAGATTCACAATAAAGCGAGGTTCCAGTTTTGCCTTTAAAGTAAACTTACTTATTAAAAAAAATAAAATCTATTAATGCTTTAGATATTCGTTTGCGTTTACATTTCTAATGCGGAACTGAGCAGATATGCGTCGCCAGAAAGATGTGTACGACTGAGTGTCCTTAATAGGCCAAATGGAACTTTGGTTTATTGCAAAGCTGTTTGTAACCGATGGGTAAGTCGGTGTTTTTTTTTTTCTCTGCAAATAAAAATAACAATTGACGTATATAAACATTTTTATTTTTTTATATTTTTAAAATTCCAATGTAATGGTAACACGACGCTCGATCTCTTCGAGTGATGCCAAGCATGGATCATGTTACCATAGCAACAGAGTTTCTCATTACTCTCTCTTCAGATCGGTATGCTGTCGGTCGATTAATGATTTAAGTTTCTTTCCACATCTCTTTCTCTCTCCCTCTCTCTCCCTTTCCACCTCTCTCTCTTTCCACGTCTCTATTCCCAATCTTTCTCTTACTACCATTTTCGTCTTCCACCACTCTCTCTTTTTACATCTCTCTCTTTTTACCTATCTCTTTCTCACTTACCACCTCTCTATTTCCATCTCTCTCTTACTACCTCTGTCTCTTTCCACCTCTCTATTTCCAACTATCTTTTACCACCTCTCTCTTATCACATATTTCTCTCCCCACCTTTCTCTCTTTTCACTTCTCTCTTTCCACCTCTCTATTCCATCTCCCTTTTTCCACCTCTCTCTCTTTACATCTCTCTCTCTTTACATCTCTCTCTTTTCAACTGTCTCTTACCATATCCCTCTTACCACCTCTCTCTCTTACTACCTCTGTCATTTTCTACCTCTCTATTCATTACGTCTCTCTCACCACATCTTTCTCTTTACTGCTCTCTATTTCCACCTCTCTATTTCAATTTCTCTTACCATCTATGTCTCTTTTCACTTCTCTCTTTCCACCTCTCTATTTCCAGCTACCTCTTACCATATCTCTCTCTTTCCACCTCTCACTTTCCACTTCTCTGTGATTGCGTGCGTGTGTATTTATATTTTCAGCTTTCCTTAAAGAATATTTTAAATATTTAAAAAACTCTTTTTTACCATATTTAAAAAATATTTTTAAGTTAATCTCATTTAAAAAAAACATTTTAATTGAATAAGATTTTAAAATACGAGTTGTTTATACGGTATATATTTTTATTTTAACTTTCTTCAAATCGACAAAAGTTTAATGTTGAAATCAACTTCAGTGTTTTACAACCAGAACCATCAGTGACCCAACAGATCACGGGTAGTCTAGTTTAAAATAAAAAATAAATAATTCAAGTAGAAATTTAAAAAATTCATAGTTTCCTTACAACTCAATCGATTTTACCAGCATCATTCAGTAAAACTCTATCTTAAGTGTCTTCCAGGCCTTTTATTGCGTGAACAGCATTAAAAATAAAGTAATCGTACCTGAAATTCAATAAATAGTTGGCGTGGAAAGTTTGAGTACTCTTGCAAAGTGACAGTTATTTTATGAATATATATAAATAAAAGTTGACTCTAAATATTAAACGATATTGAGGTTTGGTTTCGTTTGTTTTGTTTTACGGTATATCAACCTTGATGTCTTATTTAATGTCGACACGATTTTTATTGCTGGTAATTTTTTTTCAAAAAATGTATTGCTGGTAATATTTTTTTTCAAAAATGTATTGCTTCGTAATCATTTTCTCATTCAAATATATATTGCTGGTAATAATTATTTACAAAAAAAGTATTGCTGGTATTAAAACCTATTTTTACACTTTCATACTGTTTTGACCAATGTTTGGGGGTTAACTATTTGCCAATATCTGGGACCCTAACAAGTGCTACCAGTCCGGGAAAGCAATTAAGAGGTGCTTCCAAAAATATTCTGATCAGAGGCCTTGCTGTCGGATGTAGTTTATCGTCATACCCAGGAATGGATATAGTTTATCTTACCCAGGACGCAGATGTAGTTTATCGTCATACCCAGGAATGGATGTAGTTTATCTTACCCAGGACGCGCATGTAGTTTATCGTCATACTCAGGAATGGATGTAGTTTATCTTACCCAGGACGCGCATGTAGTTTATCGTCAAGACGGATTAAAAATATTGTGGAAACATTTCGGAAATAGTTGCAGTGTTAGGCAACGCAGACTTCTGAAGCGATAAGTTTATTATGATTTTCCCTGTGTAGGACTTTAATTTCGATGGTATAGACTGTATACTACAACCTTTGATATTCCTACTTCCCTAATGAACTCGCATTAGATTAAATGGGGGAACGACCAGAATAAGTTTCAGAAACATTGGTATAGGGACCATAATTCCGATGCTAACTGGGACAATAATGACAACTTCAATCCAGAAGTATATACGAATATTTTACTGTCTCCACTGATCGGTGTTCGATCTCAGGAGAAATCAGAAAATATTTTGAATACTCTTTGCAAGTAGACCACATATGGATTATTAGTGGTTTCAGTCAGTCAGTTATGTGCCAAGCGGGATACATAACGAGGCAGATTTTTTCCCGCAGTAATTTGCCAATTCTTTATGCGGTAGACCAGTTGCCATCCAAGGCTATAGATGTCGGTCTCTCCTGCTATTTTACCCATAACTTTGAAGAAGAGGATTCATACCTTTCCAAAGGGTATTAGCACGTAAGTGAATTTCAGTCAGTTATGTGCCACTGCGATCATGTATCTTTCGATACATGACTGATGAGGCAGATTTTTCTAACTGCGGTAGACAAGTTGCTATCCAAGGCTATAGAACCCGGTCTGTCCTGCTATTTACCCATAACTTGGGGGGCAAAGAAGAGGATTCATATCTTTCTACCTTTATTAGCGCGTAAGTGAATGTATGGGTTCGCCTGGAATTCGAACTAGGATCTACCGATTCCTCAATCCGAGCCGCTATCCATTACTCCACCTTTCCTCCTCCTTAGTGGATTACCAATAGTTAATGCTTAAAAGTCACAACAGAATTAGAAATAAATAAAAACATATTTAGACGTCTGTTCGTGCAAGAATTATATCAGTGTCAGGGCGAAAGCGTATGCTCGAGTCGGGCTGACCTCACATAATGCAATCTTCCTTACCCCATTCATGAGTTATAAATTTTCGCAAATTGAGATTTTGATAACGATAGACTTTCAATAAGATCTTCTTTAATCTAATCTCTTTAAATATTCCGGGTTTTGTAGGATTTTGTCAGGAAATTCTAAAGCTGAAATTCTATCATCTCACAGAGTTTGTTTCCAAAGTGGAGTTATTAGATACTTGACAAGTCTCATAATAACTATCGGTTCGACGTCAAAATAAGATTGAATAAAAAGAACGCGGCGTTTGAATATAACCTCGATTTCCACAGGTAGTTGGTCTTACCGCTGAGTGTAAGAGGCGAGTATTGCCTTTGTGTTTGTACATTTAAAAATGTGATGCAACAAGAGAAAGTTACAAGCGAGTGACGTTGAATGACAACAACAGGCAACAGTGTCTTTGCAGGCTTTCACTCAACAAAACGGACAAGATTATCATTTAGATAGTTCTATTCATATTCAGATTAGTTTGCGATGAGCTCAAATAATCAACAAAAAAAATTGATCATTTACGAAGGACTTCTAAAGATTACACTCATCCAGCCTCATTTCAAACACCGACATTTTTACAGGTATCTTCAAAATTGTTTAAACAGGGTTTATTTTCTTCTTCTTCTTCTTCTTCTTCTTCTTCTTCTTATTATTATTATTATTATTATTATTATTATTATTATTATTATTATTATTATTTTCTTGGATTTATGTTATATACACATATCCTTCCGCATCCCAACCACATACTTAAGGTTAGAAATAGCTTCATGACATTTTCTACTGGTATTTTATTGTAAAAAAAAACAAAGAAAAAACTACGATCACACGTTTTATATAGATCAAGCTCTTCGTAATGTGTGAGTTTTAATTACGAGTACAATTTTTTGTATTTCTATAAGGCATTAGCTACAAGGTATCCCGTCATTGAGTCTATCGGAACTATTTTCAGTCAATCCGAGGGCTCCAACTACAACCGGAATTATTGATGTCCTCATGTGTCACATTTTTGAGGTTCTTGTTTTTCGATAGAACTGTGAAGTTCTCCATAACTACATTACAATCTTCCGGGATCTACCATGTCGATAAGAAAGCACATTCTGCTTTTGTGGTGTTTGATCACGATGTCTGTGCGAGTAGCTTTGATTGTTCTGTCAGTTCGTATAGTGAAGCCCTATAAAATTGTTACGGACCCAATCTCTGTAACCGGATCTGGAAGACGATCATACCAGTTTCTTGAAGTTTTATTACCGTGAAAGTTGCATATTTTGCACTGCTGATATTGACTAAACTCTATCATTTCAAGTTTTATATTCAGTGAGTGCTAACATTGTGCAACCTGATGCAAGAAAGTCAACTGTTTCTGGATATTTATCACAGAATCTGCATTTACGGTTAACAAAATGTTTCAGTATGTGTGCTTGGTAATTTCTAGACAGCAATCATTTGCCCTGTGCAGCAAGAATAAAACCTTCGGTTTCAGCTTTTAAACCTGCACTACGTAAATACTGATGGCTATGGGGTATGTCTACATCAGTTTGTTTCGTACGGGCAGAGTATTGACCATTAAGAGGCTTCTTTTGATATCATTCCTGCATTTGGTACATTTCATTTGCTTTTACTTTCTTTTTTAGATTCTTCGCTGTTATAGTAGATGTATTATGATTTATTTTCACTTTTTCGCCCACTTGAAATTCCCTTTTTGAATTTGTTGGTTTCCTTTATTATTGAACAAAGATTCTTATTTCTACCATGTTCTTTGACACAGATCAACATCCAGTCTTCTGTAGTTTCCATGTATCTTTGAAGACCGATTGTCTTTGGTTTTGTATGAACTCAGTTGTACTGATCATAGTTGAACTAATCCTCTGCCTCTTTCGGATCTGGAAATGTACAGATGATCAACATCAGCCTTAGGATGACGCATGCAGTGGCAAGTGATGAGCTTTCTTGTTTTGACATTCATTCGCTTAATGTCAGCTATGGTCCAATTAAGGATGTTGAAACTATATTTCACTACAGGGACAGCCAAAGTGTTTATGGCTGATATTCTATTTTATGAATTCATCTCGGTATTTAACACCAAATGCACACACCTGTATTATTTGTCTTCCTTCATTTGGGTAAGCTGTATTCCATCTCCTTCGCTGACACCTTTTGAGTGTGTTTCTGTAATTCTCCCTTTCTTCAATGTTACTTTTCCCCACTTATCTTAACCGAAATCCATACCGATGACATCACTGAAGCATTTTATAATATTATGGATACTCTTCAATACTCATTGTTGTTTTTAGCAAAGACTTTGATATCATCCATGTCGAATAGGTGATTAAACATTTTCTTTTTTAATTTGTATCTATAATTATTAGTTTAGGTCATGCGAAGTGGAAATTAAGGACAGACAGAACAGAAGGGGCGACATGGTGTCTCTTGAAAGATTCCTCGTCACATATTGAAACAACTGGAAGTGGCAGTACCTTTAATGGGATTTAGGTATAATGTGGTTATCCACAGTTTCCTGCTATATTTAAGGAAATTTACTACCACCGTGGAGACTTTCTACATTCCCAAAGCCTTAAGGATCCAAGAGTGTGTCAAACTCTCAAAGGATTTACGGTAATTTATCCAAGCAGTCCTGCAATTTCAACCTGTTTTCCTGCAATTTTCCATGATCATTTTATTTATTAGTAGTTGTTCTTTTCAACCATATCAAACCCTTCGACATCTCTTCTGTAGAAGGTGAAGAAAGTTTTTGTTTTTGGTGATTATTTTTATCGGGAAAAGAGTAAGTACAGTTTGTCAGACCTGGTCAATTTACAGTGATTTTCCATAGTTTAGATGTGGCACAAGGACAAAACGTGATCAATTTATATGTGGTGAACAGATATGTTATTGGCCTATTATTATTATTATTATTATTATTATTATTATTATTATTATTATTATTATTATTATCTTCGTTTGCACTGTATTCGTTTTAGACATGATCTCTTGTATCATTGATGTTCTCCGTCAAGTCCTACGACCTCAAATTTAGTAGGATATGTTCAATGCAGGCAATGCAAACTTATGTGATGCTAGACTTTATTGCGATTTTTCTGTGTAGGACTTTAAGTTCGGTGGTATACACGCCAATATGCGGCAACGTCAATAGTGGCTTGAACAGCATACGTTTTGGCATCTTCAATCTGGAAGTTGGTGTATATCTTGAGCTTATCATTCTCTTGGGCCATGACATGATGATCTTCTTCTTCTTCTTCTTCTTCTTCTTCTTCTTCTTCTTCTTCTTCTTCTTCTTCTTCTTCTTCTTCTTCTTCTTCTTCTTTCCGGGGTATGACGATAAACTACGGCCGCGTCCTAGGTAAGACGATACACTATGTCCAACAGCAAGGCCTCTGATCAGGAGATGTCGAGGAGCGTGGAACCACCTCTTAATTGCTGGTGTTCCCAGGTCCACCCTGACCCGGGGTAGTAGCACCTGTTAGGGTGCCAGCTATGGGCAAATATCTAACCCCCAAACCCAGTTCTCGTCCTGGGTATGACGATGTCATAACACTATGACAGTGTAAAAACAGATTTTATTACCAGAAATACTTTTTTTAAAAATTATTGCCAGCAATACATTTTTGAAGAAAAAAATATTACCAAAAATAGATTTATGAAGGAAAATATATTACCAGCAACAAATTTTTTGTTGGCATTAAATAACCCATTGAGGTTGATATACCGTAAAACAAAACAAACCAAATATAAACTTATCATTATTATTATTATTATCATTATCATTATTATTATTATTATCATCATTATCATTATTATTATTATTATTATTATTATTATTATTATTATTTAAGACAGAATCACGCAAACACAACACCCCGGGCAACAAATACGTTAAGCTCAAAATACTTAACGCTCAATATAATTGTATAGCCGACATATGTATCACAGCCAATTTTTCCCCCCATATTGTGACAGCTTTTGACAACAACTAAAATGCATAAACTTGTAAGTATGCGCAAGTTAGAAATACTTTTAAATCGGGTAACCGGGTCTGCTCTTATAGTTACCGATTGAGGGTGTTCCTATTTATGTAGGCATGACTGCCAAAACACCTCATCCTTTAAACTTAACCTCCTCGAGATTCACAGTGCGTCGACCCCTAGCAGTGTATACCCAACGGTTTAGGGTCAGTAAATCGACAAGCAAATCTGTAGTACTGAACGTGATATTTGCTGTAGTCCATCTTATTTCACAAAGACAAAAATATGTACATGTTAATATCTCCAAGCAGTTTAAAACAAAAGGCATTGGAGTCATGCCTGAAGAGTCATCGGGGTATTTATTATTATTATTATTATTATTATTGTTGTTGTTATTATTATTATTATTATTCTCTTGTTATTGCGCATTGAAGAATGGTGCCAACGAGAATTCTCACAACTCAACAACTTTTAGGGGAAAACTTGCAGAATAAAGAATGTTAGTCTTTTGGAGGTATACAATGTTCGTCTCAGTTCCAATTTTCCCAAAGTGCTCTTTCAAGTTTCAACTTTAACAGTCATACCCCATAGCTTTTTAACTTCTGAAGAATATCCTGGTATTTCCTTATTTTCTCCGCCGTACCTGTCTTTTATTTCTATAAGTCTACCATTCGTCTGTGCATTGAATATTGTTTCAATCTGATCTCGTGCTTCTGCTATGTATCTTCAGATTCTGGACAAAACACAAAGAAGAATCTGCAATATTATTGGTTCCGACCTGGCATCTCAGCTTCAGTAACTTTCTCACCGTCATAACATAGTTTTACTGTGCCGTTTCTTTAAATATTTTCATGGCAATTGTTCTGATGAGCTTCCATCTTAGGTGCCTCGACTTCATGAATTTAAGCTTATGACTATATTGGCGGTTAGGTCTCATCATTTAATGTTGATATTGCTAGGTATAACCTTAGGTTTTATTCGACTAGTTCTTTTCTAGCGCTTTTCGCCTTTGAACTCTCTTACTGCTTTTGTGTCAAATACTGTCTACAAAAATTTAAATGCAACGTCAATCGTCCTCTTCTGTCTCATTTAACCCTGTTCTTTTTATTGGCCTTTTCTCATCAGCAACGTTTTCTCAGTTTCTTTCACTCTTAGTGACTCGGTTGCATTTCAGTGGCTTTATTGCCTTGCTCGGAGTGAAATTATTAAAAAGAAACTAGCTTGGAATAACGTTGATCGACACTTTACAAATTTATAACTCACTTTATAAATTTAAATATACTACACGAAGTCTCTTCTGATGTGAGACGAAAGGCACTGATTCCTCAGGTTTTACCACAAAATGACACGTCTACCTTTTCGCTATGCGGCTCCTGCTTCCCTAGGGGGATATGCTAATTGCAGAAAGGACGGATTTCAAATCACCGAGCTTTTATTTGCTACTTTACACTTTTTGGCACAGGCTTCAGTGTAAGGTACCCCGAATAAAAGGTACACAATTTTAATTGATATATATACACCTGTCTATATTTCTGAGATGAGGTATTATGTACATTATTTACATTATTCGGACTAACAGGAGATAACTGATAACTGACATCCATTAAACATGGCACGTGGAACTAAACGGAATAGCTAAAAAACAGTATTTTTTCCCAAAAACATTCAATTCCTGAAACTGGAAAAACACACAATGACCATCAAAGATCGATGTTTTCCCTGTAGATTTCTTAACGACTTTCTCTAATAAAATGATAACATTTTTCGCTAAACTGTAGCATTTATAGTTACTTAACCCTCCTGAAGGCTGTTTGAATATCCTGCAAAATGTTTTCTTTAATATTTACCATCTACCAAGTAAAATGTTCGTGATTGGTCGCTTTAGTTTTCTTGATAATTCTGTTACGTTAGTAAAAGGTGTTTTCTGGTTTTAGTCATAATAATAATGTGAATTAAATGTATTTTTATTTATTTATCGGTGCGAAATTATCTCGTAGTACTAATAGAGTGACTTTCCTTCTTTTTTCGAATTTTTAGATGCGCTTTTAAATAGGTTTAATTAATATCTGTCTATATTTCTGAGATGAGGTATTATGTACATTATTTGCATTATTCGGACTAACAGGAGATAACTGATAACTGACATCCATTAAACATGGCACGTGGAACTAGAACAGTCTACCCCAGTGAGCGAAATAAAGGGCTCAGGTCGACATTCCAACCACCTGAAGAAGGCCGGAGTGTACAACGGCCGAAACGTTGTAATAAATATGACGACAAAGATGAGGACAATAGTCCGAATAATGTAAATAATGTTCCCCGTAGATATCAGGATGTATCTTTGACCATAACACTTTGTGCGATGAAGAAGTACTTTCTGAAATGTGTATGTTTGGATGTAATTATTTTACACTATAAAATCATCCAGCTGAATTGAGGAAACAGCTTCACTTTTATCTTTCTTTTCAGTTTCTATAGGACAATAGTAATATTAACCGTTTTTTTTATAAGGAAACATTTGGCATTCATTGACCGAGCAGTGCTTGTTTCGGTTTAAATTTGTAAATCTTTATAAAGTTCAATAGTCGTTATCAGTCTTTCCAGTATTAATGGAGGTTTCCTTCCTAAACTTTGATTTGAAGTCGTGTGGAATGTTAACATCATGACTGTGTCATTATTTTTTCTTTAAATTGCATTTGATACTTTTTAAATCATTTCAACCCAAGCAAGGTAATGAAGCCGCTAAGACGCAAGTGGTTACTGAGTGTCAAAGAATATGAAAAAAAAGATCCTATAAATAAGAGAGGACAATAAAAGAACAAAAATTAAGAAGATAACGATTAACATTGCATTTACATTTTTGAAGATCGATTTCAGTTTTTCTTTCTCGGTAAAATTAAATTCATCTAATCCCTGGCCGTAATAGACTAGATTGGCACAAGGCCACAACTATATTTAAGCATCGGACTCACTCCTCAGTAGAAATGATCATTCAGATAAGATCGGTAGCCATTATTCTCCGCCATTTTCCCACTGTTTAATAAAGGCCACCACTGATTAGAGAACTCAGTTGCAACGGTAAACCAGACTAGCTCATTAACTATCGCCTCACGCCCATGTTATTTAGTAAGCGGAGCTTAGTTTATGGCACAAAGTCATAAGTACCGGGCACCCAGCGAGGAACAAACTCACTACTAGGGATCTACAACCCTACGCCTATTGTAATGCAGTAGTGCTGCTACTTGTTTAACAATACTCTGGGTGGGATTTCGACCCCTCGGCCTTCCTTGAATGTGTGCAATATAACTTCACACAAGTTAGAAATATTTAAATACTTGCATTACATGGATTATTTCGTAATAATCTGGAGAACTTGCAGTGGTTTTCCACTAATCTACCTAAGGCAATTACGTGTTTTTTTTTTTCTTTTTTAATCGGAGTATGATCATTTTTTTATTTGAGTTTTCTAAATTACATACATTGTTAGAGCATAGTGAATTACGTACAAAATGTAATTACAGTCTTCTCGCAGGTTGGTTGTACATCAGCGACGAGGGGTTACCATTGAAAAAGGATTGTTCTCTGTTGTTACTTTTACATTCGACGGGGCATGGGAGAAAGCGATTGTACTTATGCTAATAACAGAAGAAAAACAACAATAATAACAACGCGGAAATCTCACCATCATCATCATCATCATCATCATCATCATCATCAACATCACCATCACATCATCATCATCATCATCAACAACATCACCATCACATCATCACCACCATCACCATCACATCATCATCATCATCATCATTATTATCACCATCATCACCATCACCATCACATCATCATCACCTTCACCATCACCATCAAATCATCATCATCATCATCACCACCACCACCATCATCACCATCCCCATCACATCATGATCATCATCATCATCACCACCACCAACACCATCGTCACCATCACATCATCATCATCACCATCACCATCAAATCATAATCATCACCACCACCACCATCATCATCACCATCAGATAATCATCATCATCATCACCTTCACATCATCATCATCATCATCATCATCATCATCATCATCATCATCATCATTTCCATCACCATCACATCATCATCATCATCATCATCATTTCCATCACCATCACATCATCATCATCATCATCATCACAGTCCAACGTCCGAGTGTAGTCGTAATGTCTCTACGCATTTGAGCACCCGACTAGCTATGTTGTATGCCAATGTCTGAGTCTCTGTAAAATATCTCCCAGTCCACTCTATGAGCTTGTCTGCTCATTTAATCCCCCGCCTGTCTCTTCTTTTCTACCTAATAGGATGGCAATTGAAAGATTTTTAGCTCTTCATTTCACACCATTTCAGCTTTTTCTTCTTGGTGGTGATTATTAGGTCTTTCAATGGGTTTGTTTTTCGTTTGTTACTATCTCGCATCGCGTCCTTTGTGATGATTTCCACGTAGGAAATGGCTCTGATAATTTCGTAGCATTTCATTTCTAATGCTTGGATTCTTCGCCTTAATTCAGCTGTTAATATCTCAGATGTGCAAGCATACAAAAGAATTGAGAAGGAAAACACACGCAGAAATCTGATCAGTGAACGGAAAAAACAAAGAAAACTGCATGAAAAGAACTCTGCCCTGAACAATGGAAAAGAACAGAGTCCTACAGACGGACCGTCATGAACATGGCTATGCAAAGGGCAGCTGAAATGAGAAACCTAATCACTTCTCACTGGAGCCTCACAATTAATGCCTCAGGACCAATCGCATCAAAGTAGATAGAGACAAACTCAAAAGACAAGCAAATGCTGATGTTGTGGAGAAAAAAATGACCCTGTAAGCCACATGAATAATTAAACAAAGACAATTACAAAAATATGTACGATAGTGTAAGAAGAGCTATTCACGGGTAACAGTCAAATTTGGTTCGACTAAGCAATCAAAGCGAATTAATGGAAATAAATTAAAAGAAATTTTAATACACTGATATACAAAGGAACCAACTCATCAAAAAGTGAAAATATTTTTGATAGACATAAATTAACGGTAAAGTTAATAAGAACTTAAACTGTGTTCTGATGACATCGAGTGAACATGTACTTATGCTGCCAGGACAATGAATGAAGAGTATCTGTGCTGTAAGGACATCGAGTGAAGATGGATCTGTGGATATCGAGTGAAGACGAATATGTGCTCTCGGGACATCGAGCGAAGACGTAAGTGTGCTTTAAAGACATCGAATGAAGACTCTGAGGACATTAAGTGAAGACGGATCTGTAACTTCAAGACATCGATTGAAGATGTATCTGTTCACACAGGACCTCGAGTGGAGACGTATTTGTGCTCTGAGGACTTAGAAAGAAGTGATATTTGTACTCTCAGGAAATTATATCAACTCCTTATGGGTCATTTAATGCCGAAATTTAATTTGCTTGGGAGATTTAGTATTTCTTTTTTTACTATTAAAATCTATTGTTGAGGTGTCTTTTTCTATGCTATTACAATCTATTGCTGAGAATTCACACTATAAAAATATTTTAGAATTTCCTAGTGTTTTGACCCCAGTTTGGAGATTCAATATTTGTCCATCGTTGGAACACTAACAGGCGCTACCACCGCGGGTCAGGGTGGACCTGGGAACAACAGAAGTTAAGAGGTGGTTCCGCGCTTCCCGATCAGAGGCCTTGCTGTCAGATGTAGTTTTTCATCATAGCTAGAACGGCGAAAGGTGGAAATTCAAGGTCCGCTCGGCGATGATGGAACGTCAATAGTTTGGTTCTCAACTTGAGACACATTGCAGAATTGTCTAGAACACCTAGTTTGTTAATCATCGTCATGTGGTATGTGTCTAATTGTAGACTGTTTAGAATAAAAGAAAAGCAAATAATGATGGCGAAGTGAAATTTTGTGCAGAGAATTTGAAAATCTAAAAAAATTGGAGTTGCATGAAAGGTTAAAGTAAACAACCTTAACTTTGAACGTCTGTCAAATAAAAGGAAAAAAAATGGGTAAATTTTGTTCCGAGTGAACGATTTCCAACTGCATAATTTGTGTCATTTTTGTTTGCCAATAAAATACTTTCACGTATTAGAACAAATAATTTTACGTCTGTCATTATTCACCTTTCCCTTTCATTTCGTTTCTTTCTTTTCAATTTTGTTTTAATCGTCTTTATCCTGAGATATGTTAAATTCTTACATTTTGTACTTCATTAATCTTGTACTCCCCCATCTCATATGTGTCATATTTTTCCTCTTTCCCTTGGTATCAAATTTATAAATATATATATATATATATATATATATATATATATATATTATGAAATGGACTAAGTCCGACAATTATTTAAAGACATTTTTTATGTTTAACATTCTTTTTATAGCTACAAGTATTTAAGTAAATGGTCTGTTTATAATAAACAGTATTAAATAACATTTACCGGCCTGAATTTGGAGGACGAATATTTTCTATGAAAATTTCTCGGACATTCAGGCCGATAAATGTTATTTAATACTGTTTATTATAAACAGAGCATTTACTTAAATATCTGTATCTATAAAAAGAATGTTAAACATAAAAATGTCTTTAAATATATATATATATATATATATATATATATATATATATATATATATATATATATATATATATATATATATTAAAAAAGAGGGAAAATTATAATGGGAAACTGCATCAGGAGATTACAACGGGAAGAGGGATCATCATTTCAACATAGAACTAAAGAGATCAATTAGAAAAGATCCAACTCAATTCATAAAGCGTTTGACATGTGAGAGAGGATCTTCACTTATGACAATCCAAAGAGCAGTGTAAAAAACCTTGATAATTAAATCGTACGTGAAACATGTGAGACACGTTGATACTCCAGACGGAAAGAAGGTTAGGGAGGACGAAAATCATCTTGAATAAGTTGGGAAATGATCCTGGACATTCAAGTCATCACCCAGAAGTGACAGTTTGTTTCAAGCTAAACTCAATCGTCAGGCTATGTGCGTTGTGCTTTTGCTCGACTTTTTATATATACAGGTCAGTGAGGCATTGGGGATAGTCTATTGCATTGTGGGTAGTTTATTGTATTCTAACAGTTTATTTATTTATTTACTTAGTTTATTTATTTTTTGGATTAATTTATTTTAGTTGATTTTGTTGATTTATTTCATTTTATTTATTTGTCGTTTTCAGTTTTCTATTTTTAACTAGCTTAGTAAAAATAGTTTTCTTGTCTTCATTTTGAGAAGAGTTCTGATCATTTATTTAGTAGTTCGTTTTGGTCTGGGAATGTAATTATTGCTATTTTTCCTCCATGCAGAATTTAATGATTTTGAATTAATTGTTCTAGGCTGATGTTCTTTTCCTTATTTTCTATATTTTTGGTGAGATTAGTTTTTAATCTCCCAAATAGGTTTAGAAAGCATTGTCCTGTTCGCGTTTTTATTATTTGTAAAGGAATCTTTTGTGTGCGTAGTTTCTTTTTTTCCAGTGTCCTTAAGTTACTCCTATGTATACCTTTATCTGCTGATTTTACAGTAGCTTGATATATTACATTGTTCTGCAAGTAATTACCGTTTAAGGGACATCCGTTCTTTATTCTGCAGTTATACGTCGGTATAATTTGTTCAGGTGGTTTGTTGATTGTTTTCCTTTTGTGTTTTGTTATTATTTGTATCATCATCTGTAGCTAAATTTTACTGGTTTTTTTTTTAGTATCTTGTGGAGACGGCTTGGTGCGAGGAAGTGTTTCTGTTTTCGGCGGACACTAAGTTTTATGCTACTGTCAAGACATTAGTGCAAATTGATTTTATATCTAAACTGGCCATGAGTTTATCAGTCATATTTGTTTACGTTAGCGTTTTAGCGGACTTATTGTTCCAAGACTTAGGGTTAAAGTTTTTGCTATGGCTCTATCTCGTTTGTGGGGTTAGCGCTGCCTATTTCTGAAACGATGGGCGACTAGGGATCTTGTGGATCTTAGGGAGACCTAAAGTTTAGGTGTTCTATGATGATATTCTAAAGTGCTTTAATAGCTAGTTCAGCCACAGTAAATTTACGTGAAGATTATTGCAACGTTTCACCATTCTTGGCAGCTTTTCTGTTATCACACCATGAAATATCTAAAGACAAAGACGATGTTAAGAAAAAGAATATACAGGGTGCGATGGATAAATTGTCGCCATATATATAATTTTTTTATATTTTATCAACCGCAAGAATTGCCAGAAAGAATATATTGGTGAAACCTCGAGAAGTTTAAAAGACTATATGAACACAAAAGAGACACTTATAAAACAACAAAATAAAAAATGTATTGGTTGTTCACAGTAACGAGACTGTCCACAATTTTGACACAAAAATGTTACTCAAATTAAAAGAGAAAATAATTCTCTAAGACGAAAATTTCTAGGAAGTGCTTTAATCGTTATTTCAGCCACAGTAAATCTACGTCCAGGTTCTTACAACGTTTCACCATTCTTGGCAGCTTTTTTGTTATCACAATGAGGGGTAATTAAAAACAATGATGACGGAAAGAAAAAAACTATAGATGAAATTGGCTAGATTGCAAAAATGTATTTTAAAAAAATGGTGATACTACATATGTTACTCCTACTATTTTCTTTCATTAGTTAAAAGTATGACTCTTTAGAGAATGTAAATCATCAATTTGTTTTGTAATATCACCGAAAATCTGCTCTGAATTGTAAAATAAAAATGCAATAAAACTATGATATTATTTAATTAGAAAAGCTTTTAATTGCTTTTATAAATAAGATTTATTAAGGACACTATTGGCTTAAAAAGATTTTTTTCGATGAATAATTTTTATAAGAAATGTTTTCATATTTTAAAAATTGTAATTAAATAAATTATAATGTTATTATATATTATAATATTATACAAATTGTAATTAAATAAATTATAATGTTATTATATATTATAATATTTTAAAAATTGTAATTAAATAAATTATAATGTTATTATATATTATAATATTATAAAAATTGTAATTAAATAAATTATAATGTTATTATATATTATAATATTATAAAAATTGTTTAAAACTCTGCATTACTTCAAGACGGTTAGCTGATATTGTTTTTAAGTGAAAATTACATTTACGAATCAAAAATTGAAAAGCTCATAACAGTCGTCTGTATTCCATATTTTAAAATTTCTTTTTTTGTGTGTATAAACGTTCCTATTTTCTAACTATAGTAATCCATAGATGGCATTATCCTTAAAAGGTCAAGTGATTTAAGAGCTGTCTGAATGGCACTGCAATTCTTTCACGTTCATTATTTAGTTCTGTTTCACCATTTACGTTTTTGCAAACTATCCCTCCAAAATTTTAAAGTAAGTTTTAATTTTGTAAATATTGTTTAGGGCAATGGGTTAAAATAATAAAAGTTTAAACAATTACGTAATTGATAATAAATTTTAAAGTACTATAAAAACATTAATAAGAAAATAACCATCATAACAATTAATAATAATGAATAAAATGAAAAAATATATTATAAAATATAAATTAACAATAAATAAAATACCATGACATTTCATAAATTATTGAGTTATGTCTATCATGCTATTTCAGCTCAGTTATCAAATTTTAAAATTAATGTAAGAAAATTTTATATTATTTTAAAATCATTATCTTTTCATAAAACATCTTCAAACGTAAATGAAAGTCAATAAAATATTAGATAAATTCTGAAAATATGTTAATATGTAAAAATTACTAGGTAGTTAAAAACAAAAAAATGAGTTCACTTAGGCTTCGTAAATTTATGCTAATTCTGGTCATCCATACTAGCTGTCAACGCCTCGGAGCTCAACGATACATCAATAAAGACAAGAGAAAAACCGGACCCGTCGTTAAGAAATGCTTATATATTACTTTTTATACTATAAGTAAGTAATGTTTGTTTCAAATAAGATTAATTTAACATTAAATTTTCTAATTTTACCCAGATAACATGCAACAAATATATTTTTTATTTTTGGAAGATTTTTAAAATCGATAATTTTGTTTTGTTTACAAATTTCTAAAAAGTGAGAGAATGGCTGCTTGTAAGAAGAGTTTCTGAAATCGACCAAAAAGTTCAAATTTCAATCTATATAATTTCTATTTGAACTATATAAGAATATTTTACTTACTAGAAATAGTAAATTTAATCCTTCAGATTTCAATTAAAGCTGAAAAGAAATCTTCAAGAATGCGTTTTCACTTTTTAAAATTCATTTTAAACCTTAAGTATCGAAAATTGTAGCGAAAAAGTGGAGGTATAATAAACTAAAACAAGTCAGAACGGCTAGAATGTAACTCCACAGAAGGTACGTTGTAACAAAGCCGGAAATGGCTCAATTACACCAAACAATCAAACAAATGAGTGAGAATCAAAACAACAAACTGAGACAAAACCCAACACACTATGTAGCTACAGTAAATGGAAATATTTTGGAGAGCCTAATATGATAGGAACTTTATCGGTTATAAAGCTTTCCAATACAGAACGAGAAAACCTCAGCTTTGGCTTAAGATTTGCCACTGGAATACGCAAAGGAAACATAGTAGACACTATAGTAAAAAAAATCAGAATCAAAATGACCCCGAATTCACCAAATGTTTCATTCAAGGCATCATCACTGCTACTATAGAAACCAACAACAAAAATACATTACCACTGAGACATGTAAATGCACTAAAGAACCTAGCGAGAAATAAGGAAATCTACATCACTCCTTCTAACAAGGGAGGGGAATTGGGATAATCAACAGGAATACATACATACATACATACATACATGCATACATACTGACACATACGAAAAAATAAACGAACAAAAAATATGTACTAAAATAAAAAAATTAACAAGAAAATCAGGAAACTATTCAAAAATGAAAACAAATCATAGAATATGACCCTAGAACATCCAAAATTTACGGTTTCCATAAACCCAAGAGAACTGGTATCACTAAGCGCCACATTACTTTCTGGAATAGGAAGCGCCCTCCCCAAAAACAAAATAGCTAAAGCCATAGCAAAAATATTAATCCATTCTCCTTCATTCAGTCACCATTGGTAGAAAAACTAATAAACACACTTTACATTACAAAAATCATCTAGCACAACCAAAGGTAAACCTCTCCCTACCAATAGCTAAAATAATAAAAAATCTGCCGTATCAATGTTATTTCGCATTTAATAACAATTTTTACAAACAAAAATTTGGAGTACCAATGGGATTGCCTCCCAGTGGACTGATGACTTGTATGGTCTTAGAATTTCTCAAATTTGGTTCTTTCCAAAATATTTTACCTAGACAATCAACTTTCTCCCCATATGTTGATGATGCTTTATTAATAAATCCCCGTGACACTAACTTACCGGAGCTTTTAGATAAACTAAACAAATTCGGGTATATAATAGAATTTACATACGAAATGGAAGTAAAGAATATTTTACCTTTCTTAGAAATAATGTTACACCGAGTTGACTGAAGCTTAATGTCCGCCTACATTCTTGATTAATGTCCACCGAAATGCAACTAATAAAAATGACCTAATAAACTTCTATTCTCATCATAACAACAAAACAAAAAACCGAAAGGATCATTGCATTGTACTTAAGAGCAATCAGAATTTGCAGCCCTCAGTATTTACACGAAGAGGAGAAATATATTGAAAATACTTTCAAGACCCTTCAATACCATAAGTATTTCATATTCAATGCGAAACAATATGCTCTTAAAATATTCCAAAATAGAAAAGCTGTCGTTCCTGACAAATCCAACGTATAAAAGAAATATATTATTCGACCCACCAAATCTATCACAACTCTAAAATGATTTATCTACACTCAACATAAAAATTGTCACAGCTACATCTAAAACAATAAAAGTCTTTATCAATACAAAACCAAACAAGCCAAAACTTGAAGGAAGAATTTACTTTATCAACTACAGGCATTGCCAGAAAGAATATATTAGATAAACGTCAAGAAGTTTAAACAAAAGACTATATGAATACAAAACAGACATTTAAAAAAACAGCACACAAAACGTGTTGGTAAGGAAACTGACTACAATTTGGACATAAAAATGTTACTCAAATTAAAAGAGAAAATAATTCTCTAAGACGAAAATGTCTAGAAAATGCTTTCATCGCTATTTTAGCCACAGTAAATTTACGTGCAGATTCTTGCAACGTTTCACCATTTCTTGGCAGCTTTTCTGTTGTCACACCGTGTAATATCTAAAAACAAAAGACGATGGGAAGAAAAAGAAACTACAGGGTGTGATGAATAAATTGTCGCTATTTTATATTATTTATTTTATCAACTGCAAGAATTGCCAGAAAGAATATATTGGAAAAACCCCGAGAAGTTTAAACAAAAACTATATGAACACAAAAGAGACTGAATGAACGCTGAAAAATATCCGCGAAGATTAAGAGGAGACCCGAGGAAAGCAGAAATGTGGCTCTACAGAAATAGGCTGAGGATACCATGGACTGAACAGATAAGCAACGAAGGAGTTTTAAGAAGAATGTGAGAAAAAATGTTATGATAATTTACCCACGCACGCATGGACTCTCCCAGCTATATATAGGAGCAGGTTAAAGCCATGACTTTGTATGTTGATTTTCAGTTTAGTTGTTATGGTCCAGGTTAGGACCATGGAAGAACAACACGAACACAAGAGTAGAAATAACGAAGATATATTACACGAAATAATAATACAAGATGTGGAAGGTGTTAGTATGACTGTCAGTCTGGTTTGGAGTGAACTACTATCGGCTCGACTCGATTCGTCCCTCTCTCTTTTGAGAGGCGTAGTATACATAGTGTTAGGAAGAGTTCATTCTATAGTCATGGGTAAGAACCCATAACACGCCCTCGCAGGCTTTTACCACGCAGGGCTCTTTAATATTTTTTCATCTTCGGATTAATCATCAAAGGCTCTGTAAATTTTCTTTTTCTGCTTGATTTCCGCGGTTCTGAAATTGCTTGAGTCCTTTGCATATTGAATGTGTCAAATATTGTGTCCATTACTTCCTCCTATTCCTGAGGTAGACCATTAGAATCCTCTAACAGCCTCTTTCTGATCTTATTTAAGTGCCTTTGAACCCTGAATTATGTAAATCACGTTCCCGATTCGATTCTCTATTGTACCTGGCTCCCAATAGGATGTGTTGTTTTTGAACATTTAAAAAAAACTTTCTCCCCTGGGTTAATTTTTTTATTTTGGTACAAACGACGTTGGTGATTGCTTTGTCTGTTTTGCCAGTAATTTGTCGAATACCCCGATCTAATTTTTCGGGCGAACATTGGTTCCGCCGGCGATAATGCCGATGGCGTAGTACTGTTCGGTGTAATTCTATACACTTGCAAGAATTGTTGTAAAGCCTTTTCTGTTGGTATGACATAAGCTTTCCTTAGTGCTCTTTTTAATGTATCTACAAACCTCTCCGCTTGCCCGTTTGATCTTGGGTGATATGGCGGGGATTTGATGTGTTTCACCTGAAAAGTTTCACAAAATTCTTGAAAATCCGCAGATGTAAATTGTGTGAAACGAGCTCGTTAAGGCAATTTATTGTAGTCTCATAAGTATGTTTTCTACAACGAAATACTTCTGGCCATTTGCTGTAACTGTTTACTACAATAAAGTAATAGAAACCCTCTAATGGACCTGCGAAATCTACATGGATTCTCGACCACGGTCGATCTGTCTTAGGCCATGGCTTATGAGTGATCGGAGGTGCCTTGGCTGCTAAGGAACAGCACTTGCATTTGTCCACCATATGTATAATATCTTGATCCATGTTTGGCCAGTACACGTAACTTCGCATTAAGGATTTCATCCTGTTCTTTCCTGGGTGGCCCATGTGAAAATCCTTGAGGATTCGCCTTTGTAGCGTTTTCGGTGTTACTACTCTTTCATTATATAGCATAACATTATCACATAACGAAAAACTGTCTGATATATGCTTATCTTTTCCTACAATTTTTCTTTTTGGTTCCTTTATAAATTCGCCATTTACTGCTTCGTTTCTTATTTCCTGTAATGTGACGGGAAGGTCTCGAATTGTACTACATAATGATGTTCTAATATCTTCCTCATATCGTAGAGCTGCAATTACGGAATCGAAAAACCATCTGCATGCCCGATTTTGTTTGATGGAAGATACTCCAATTTAAAGTTATAGTTTAATAAAATCGTCCCCCATCTTAGCAATCTATTAGCAGTGTAGACAGGTAGACCTTTTTTTGATCCAAATATTGTCAATAACGGCTTGTTGTCCGTCTGTAAGGTGAAAAATCTACCGTAAATATATCTGTAGAATCTCGTAACCGCAAAATAATCTCCAACACTTCTTTTTCGATTTGCGAGTAATTTTGTTCGCCTGGTAGCAACGTTGTTGACGCATGCGCGATGGGTTTTAGTGTCCCATCCGGCATTTTATGAAGTATACATGCCCCAACACCATTGGCACTCGCGTCACTCGCGACTATTATTTCCAATTTTGGATCATAATGCGCTAAAAATAAATCTTCTGTTAGAGTCTTAATGATTTTGTCGAAAGTTTTCTGACATTCATATGACCATTCCCAAACTTTTTCCTTCTTCAACAGTTCGTTTCGAGGTGCGCGTAATTTGTGCCTATTAGGAATAAATTCTTGATAATAATTTACTAAGCCCAAGAAGCTTTGTAACTCGGCTAAATCTTTTGAGCCGGCATTTTTTTTTATTGCCGTGACTCTTTCTGGGTCTGATCTTCTTCCTTCTTCGTCAATAATATGGACCAGTTATTTTATCTTGCTCATCCCGTTGAATGTCACATTTGTGATAATCTTCCCCTCAAATTTGATTTTTCTCCCTGTCTCTTTTATCTGTTCTCAACATTTTTCTCCCTGTCTCTTATCTGTTCTCAACATGGTCGGTTTGCTTAATTTCTTCCACGTTTGTAAGCTAATAATGGTTAAATCTTATCCGGAATCTAATTGTAATCTGATTTTTTGTTTAACATTTCTACTTGTACGATATTTTCGTATATTTATCCCGTCCGCTTGGTCAGTTCTAGTGACTCTTACTCGGCTTTTGCTTTCTTTCTTTCTTCTACAGTGCGAACTTTTATGACAGTAGAAAGAGTAGAAATAACGAAGATATTTTACACGAAATAATAATA
This sequence comes from Acanthosepion esculentum, assembly GCA_964036315.1. Taxonomy (NCBI): domain Eukaryota; kingdom Metazoa; phylum Mollusca; class Cephalopoda; order Sepiida; family Sepiidae; genus Acanthosepion; species Acanthosepion esculentum. The sequence goes on from OZ038481.1 coordinate 120,149,383, forward strand.
CAAGATGTGGAAGGTGTTAGTATGACTGTCAGTCTGGTTTGGAGTGAACTACTGTCGGCTCGACTCGATTCGTCCCTCTCTCTTGAGAGGCGTAGTATACATAGTGTTAGGAAGAGTTCATTCGGTAGTTATAGGTAAGGACCGATAACAATAGTAATTCAGCTTAATGGATTCTTACTCTCATCTCACAGTTTTTCTTCCTAGCTTGCTTTTTAAAATAGATTATTACATTATGCAGTCATTAACAAAAGTCTAAGACCACTCAGCTGCAAATTATCTATTACCTTCAGCCATTGTTCATACATGACCCCTGAGAAGAAAATATTGCCATTGACAAATTAGCAGGCATTATGGTAATATTTCTGTAAGGAATTAGGCTTAGAATAGGGACAAAAAATCCCCATTTTCATCTGTAGGAACAGTTCAAATTGTGCTTCTACATGTTGAAGACTATTCGTAATGTGAAATTAGTGTAAAAATAGGTTTTGCGAAACATCTGTGGATACTGCTATTGTGTATTTCCAAAATTTAAGGACATTTAAGGACAAGAGGGGAAATGGAATTCCAACGAAAATCAGTGCTGGAGATTACCATTTGATGAAGCACATTGTTATACGATCCACAAGATCTTGTAAAAAACATATTTACCCGTTCTGCTCCAACACTGTACAGATGTCAGTTCTGTGACAGTTTCACGCCGTCTGAGATGTCAGCTTGCTCTGAAATCATTCAAACCGACTCGTATACGACGGCTAACTGCAGCTAGGAAATCCAAGTTTCTGACATTTGCTAAGCAACATGAAACCTGGGTAGCTTTAGCGTGAAACAAAATCATGTTTCCAGATTAATCCACGTTGCAACAGTCCGTTATGTGTAAAAGAAATATTAGTAGACAGTTGGTAAAAGATTTGATGAAAGATCATTTATATTATCTTCGTGCCTCCAGGAACAACGATGTATATTGCAAGGTGTGTGAGAAACTGGAACTGCATATGCACATTCGTTAGTGCACAATATTTATGCATAATAGTGCTCCTTGCCACAGGTCAAAGGTCGCTCAGAATCTTTTTAAACCGGATCAACGTGACAACACAGGGCTGGCAGAAGAACAGTCCGGACCTGGACCCAAATGTAAAATATGGGAAATTGTCAAAAGGTAAATTTAGAATAAAACAACCTTCACGTACCGAAGTAATAAGAGATGTTATTAAAGAAAGTTGCATAAAAGCAACCTCGGTTGACTTCTTAACAACTTAGAATGTCACGCCGCATCTAAGTAGTAATCAAGAGCAAAGGAGGTCGTACAAAATACTAACCGTTGGACTGTTTTCCTTAAAATGAATAGAATATATTGCCATGTACAGATGTGTATCTAAAATTGTGTACGTCTCTCATAATTACTTCTTACTGTGTTGTATTATACTTTACGATATTAAAAATGGTATCTATATTTCTGAGATGAGGTATTATTATGTACCCTATTTACTATTCACTAGTTTGCTGCCATATTTATCACAACGTTTTCGGCCGTTGTATATTCCGGCCTTCTTCAGGTGGAAGGAATGTCGAACTGAACCTTTTATTTCACTCACTGGGATTGACTGTTCTAGTTCCACGTGCCATGTCTAATGAATGTCAGATATCTGTTATCTCATGTTAATTCCCCTCTCCAAGTTCTCCACCGCCAGATATTGAACTCAGACTCTTTGGGTCCTGTCATTGGATCTAACTAACGCCTTTATCCACTATGCCATATGTCCTTGAGAACATCTGTGTATGAATTTCTGTGTATTATAAAACTAATGACTTCAGCACCCTTTTTTGCTCATATTGCAATTTTCGCTGTTATCATTGCATTTTTTTTACCAGAGCTCGTATTGCAATTTTCGTTGTTATTATTGCTTTTCTTTGGCACTCCTTATTACTGGTTCCCATATTGTATTCATTTCTACTCTTGGTCGACTCAGGAGATTTTTGTGGCCTAACATATGTGATGATTCCTTAAGTTTATGAATTTTCCAATGGTGTCCTTTGTCTATGATCTCAACCTGATCCCACAGAGGGCGGTGATTTCCATATGTGGTCAGCCACGCCTGATTCGTCCACTTCCTCTCGTGTTCCAACTTTTTGGTGTTCTTGGCCACAAAAATCTCCTGAGCCGACCAACAATCTACCCCAGCGAGCGAAATAAAGGGTTCAGTTCGGCATTATAACTACCTGAAAAAGGCCGGAGCGTACAACGGCCGAAACATTGTGATAAATATGGCAACAACGATGAGGATGATAGTCCAAGCAATGCAAATTGTATTTAAATGGTCTTAAACCTTTGTCAATAACTGTATTGCACGTTTTCCCTCGATATTTTCAAACTAATCATTAGAGTAATGGAGACAAGTTGTCTAGAGATGAGTGCAAGATCATCGGGGTACAAGTATTTTTGGTGTACCTGCTCAGTTTGGTGGTCAGTAGAATCATCCATTATGACTTCTTGTTTCCGTAGGGAAGCACAGCAGAAAGGTATTTCAAAGAACTCAGATCAATGCACAAATAACTACAATGTTTATACGTCAAACTCTATCTATAAAAGGCAGGATGTGTGTGTGTGTGTGTGTGTGTGTGTGTGTGTGTGTGTGTGTGTGTGTGTGTGTGTGTGTGTGTGTGTAACGAATGCACGGCCGCAATTTTCGACGGATTTGCACCAAAATTTACATGCACATACTCCAAGTTAGTAACTAGTCCAAGACCGACGTTGCATTTCCCAACTCCCATCGATAGTGGAAATAATCGATTTTTTCATGCTTCTACGGCAGTTTTCATGTAGTTTGTGGCCATTTTCTACTGGCCAGAGTGAGACACTATAGCTGGCTGCCAGAAATAGGCAGGATGATTCTATTGGCCAGCGTGAGAGCCAACAGCTGACTGACACGAATGTTAACTAGCATGCTAGCATGCAAAAAAAATCGATAGCTGCATTCGTCACAAATGGGAAAAAATTAAATCTGCATGGTACTTTACTCCAATTGGCTCATTCGCTTGCTTAAACTCAACGTTGATTCTGAATCCGCAGAACTGGGTTTGGTGTCAAAAAGTATTTGTTGTTAACATTCTTTATTCATTCGGTTTTTCCAGCTATAATTCCTTTTTTTAAAGCTGATTGTTTTGTGTTCATTTTGTTTAGTTCTTTCTTCGTAACAGATTTAATGTTTAGTATAGAGCTTAGAAACAATTTGCAGTGTGAGATAGGCAAGAAGTAAGGCATGTAGCAACATCAGCACGGCAAAGGGCACGCCTTTAAAGGCAAGGAAGGGCAAAAATATTTTAAGTCAAGTGATAGCGATTGCTGTATGAGTCGTACGATTTTTGAATCAAGCACGGGCAACGCCGGGTCATGCTGCTAGTGGTCAATAAAAAGGAACAACGTAGCGATATACGATGATGCTTATTACACAGGCTATGAATGGAAGCATTATCAGAGATGGTCAATGTCACCCCCACGTACTTTAAACTCTCGGGCCCAATTAGACTGGAGCCCAATATTTTGCTCTAGGATGTATGCGTGTTGAGAATAGTGATTTCCTAATGAAAGCTGGAAGCAAGGAGTTAAAACCGCATAAAGGAGGACCCTCTTTTACTAGCTATTCTGCCCCAGTCAGTGCTACGAGTAGTTAACCCTGGTCGACGCACTTTGTGTACCCGATTTTCAAAACTAGAGCAGCAGTCGCCCCGTCTCACTGTTGAAGCGCATTAATAAACTAGAATGATTTCTTCTACCGTTTTTAGTTGGCCGTGGCCTTTTGAGAACGGGATCACATTTCGATCCCACTACATTCTGTGCCTCCATCTACGGCGATCAACGAAGAAGCGGCAACTAATACCTGGTCGTTCAAGGCGTAAGGCTACATCGATTTTTCTCCATTTCAATATACGACCGCATCATTCGCATCATGGCTCTACAGACATTGAAGTAAATGAAATATGAAACTACCAGAGTCAGAAAACGCAGACTCACTTTCCCCAAGCGACTGACATTTTTCGAAGCATTTCGACAAATTTATGTAATAGATGAGCTCCAATCAGCAAACAGCAGCCTCAAACGGTTTTGAAGAATATATTGGTTCCAGGAAGCTATAATCCTGATACCAAAAGAGACTTGTTGCGTATTGTTGGCAACAATGTGTAGATTCCAATAGATCTTATTTCGATAGAATTTTCTAAACTGAGATGAACTGCGTGACATTCGATGAAGTAAAACGAAATTATTATTGCGCCAACCTAATAGCTTAACTTGTAATTGTTATCCAAAATACAACTCTTTGTTGCGCGTCTCGCGTCGATTAATCACTGGGAAACCGAATCTCCCTTGTCTCCTCAGATAGAATTCGAAGTGTTAATAACGAGCAACGATTTTTTCCCAGTGTGAAATGTTAAACCTGCTGATAAATATGATCGAAGGTAAAGAATTCATTTATTTTTTATTCCACTTGTCAAAAATGACGGTTTAATGTCCACTTTTGATAAAATTCATATGAAAATGTAGAAACAAGAAAACTTTCATGAATACAAATGAGGAGATTGTCATACAGTGGGAGATATTTTAATTGAAAGGGTTTGTTATTTCGATTTTGATTATACAAACAACCATTTGCATGCATCATGTTCGTAAGGATAATAATAATAATAATTATTATTTTAATAATTAAGTGGAGCACAGAGTACAGGATCATAGGCTCAGAAAGTTGATGGTGTAATGGACTGACGTTCGGAAGGAAAAATCGGATATCTGAGTTCGAACTCCATTTGGGTTCGTTACATTCTCCTCCAATTAGCTATGGGTTAAATGGTGGGACTCATATCTGGAGAAGTCATTGTTATTTTTTAAAAATGTTAATGCAAAAAATAGTTGCTATTACAATGCAAACAATGTTCCGGTTTTAAATAACGCACAAAGTGATGAGAAACAGCTAAAAATGGAGTTGCATCCATTACAACCAGGAGCTGTTTTTCACTGTTTGCCAACAAAAGGCTAGAGAGCCGAGTTCGCCCTGATATAAAACCATAACTTGGGGGGGTGAGGGTGAGAAAAGATGAATACATACCATTTAACTGATATTTTAACAAAGCAAATACAAAGGAAACGGCTGGAATTGTATCTCGACTCGTAGTATATTTATTTATTTTCGTCTAAATACTGAAATATATCAGCGCATGTATGCATTTTGTTTCTTAAACACCCGCGGATACTCAAGTCTATTAGATGGCAGAGCGGATATAACTCAACTCACAAGTCTCGCCCAGTTACCCAATCAGAATATATATATATATATATATATATATATATATATATATATATATATATATATATAATTATTTATTCGAAAATTATTACTTAAATATGTTATAAAATCACTACAAAAATAGCCATTTTGTTTCAACACTTCTGGTGCCTTATCAAGTGATGGTGTTGAATATAGAATAAAGATTTATTCTACATTCAACACCATCACTTGATAAAACACCAGAAGTGTTGAAACAAAATGGCTATTTTTGTAGTGATTTTATAACATATTTATAATATAATTTTCGAATAAATAATTTTATTTGTTCTACTCTGTATTGATGACTTTTTAAGAATAGTATTTGTTGATTATTTAAATTTTTTCCGTATACACCGATCCTATACTTGAGTACATATATATATATATATATATATATATATATATATATATATATATATATATATATATATATATATATATTATATATATATATATATTCTTATTGTGTGTATATATATATATATATATTCTTATTGTGTATATATATATATGTATATATATATATATATATATATATATATATATATATATATATGTGTGTGTGTGTGTGTGTGTGTGTGTGTGTGTACTTTTCATTTCTCTTTGTTTAAAATATATACATTTTATTACTTCGAGCTTCACTGGATCTTATGATTTATGCTTTGATAATTTTCAGGATAATTGAAATTGATTCTTTTCTTCTACACAGATAGATAGATAGATAGATAGATAGATAGATAGATAGATAGATAGATATAAAGGTGGACACTGCGGTCATGACACGTAAGTGCAGCTTTGCTGAATTGGCCTGAAGATTGCGTTCAAACATGAACCAGTCTCTCGATGCATGGTGTTGACTTCAGTGTCATATGTTATATCTACATTGGCTTTTTCTCCGATATTGTGCACTTTTACCACATTAAAACTCTCACTCTCTCACTCTCTCTCTCTCTCTCTCTCTATATATATATATATATATATATACACACATATATATATATCATAGACCTATGATTGAGTCTAGCATGTAAGAGCCTGTTGTCTCTGAGTGTTGACTATCTCTGATAGCACTTTATCCCATAAATATAGCACACTTTAAAACTATATAAATATATAAAAAATATAACATATACATATATATATATACATATATATATATATGATGGACTCGACGTACGAGGGTCAGACAGATCAGTTCCCAGAAACTGAAAGCCCGACACCCACACAGGATTTGATTATAGTGGTGAAGGCTTTGTGCAGGGTCATCCACACTTTTTGGAGGGACGAATACAGGGACCTAGTGCAACGAATGCCACAAGGTCCCCAAACGACCCTCCGCAGGTTTTCAATTCAGAGTTGTCCTTCTCCTAGACCAGTTGCCATCCAAGGCTATAGAACCCAGTCTGTCCTGCTATTTACCTATAGTTGGAGGGAGAAGAAGAGGATTCACACCTTTCCCAAGGGTATTAGCACGTAAGTGAATGTAATGGATTCGACTGGAATTCGAACTCGGCTCTCCGATTCCTCAATCCATATATATATATATATATATATATATATATAGGACTATCTATATGTGTGAGGGGTGCATGGAAATAAAAAGCGAGACAAAGCGGAAGAGAGTCAGTGTGAACATAGTATTCAACACTGCATGCTGACTGTCCGTTTCATGTCTGTTGAAATCTTCAGACATAAAATTATAAAATTGACAATCGCCATACAAAATAGATTACTATTTTCACACAATCTATACACTCTATCTCCGATATCGAGCACTATTTACGTATAAATATATCAAATTTTAAACAATATATATGTGTGTATGTGTGTGTTTGTGTATGTATGTGTAAAAGTAATTAATTAAATAAATACACAGATTGAAAGAGTAAAAAATTATATCTTCATATTGTTAAAAATGAACCAGATGTCTTTATTTTTTTTTTCCTTAATGGTTGTAAACTTTCTCTTTTCAATAAAAAATGTTCATTATTTCCATTGAAAAATGTCTTTGAAACGTATTATCCTTTTCAAATAAAAATTTTAAACCTGCTTACGCGGGAAAGAAGCGGTTACTAGAATAGGGCAGGCTATTTCTGAACTTCGTTTAGAAAATCAACATCGCACTCATTGTTCAAGCTGGGGTTTGTTAGTATAAGTATTGACACCTATAATTAGATTCATAGCTTTTACCATTTTTTGAGCATTTAGCTTAAAAGATCATCTGAAAAATGTACAGAAATATGTAATTTTCGCAGGGTTTTGCTTGAAAACTGATTTCAAAATTTTACTCTTTCAAGAATAAATCCAAATAAAATTAATATCTTTCATATTATATACACTGAATGGAAAATATATTCAAATAAGAATTCTAGTTATAAATCACTACAAGCAAAATATTTATTTTTTTCCTGTATTTGATAAGTAAAAAATCTCTAAAAAATTGTAAAAGATTACAAAAAAGGCTACTCAATGAATAAGATCTATTAGAACATTTATTAAAGCATAATTAATAAAAACGAAAAAGATAAAAGTGTATATAACACCAGAATACTGCTGGTCACAAATTGTAAGACAACATTATTTTAAATTTGCAATGTTTATTGAAAACCACACTATAACTAGTTAACTATATATCATAATATAGGTAGATTGTTCAGTATAATTTCCATTTGAAATAAATAAAGGTCTTATTTGATTGCACAATGATTTAGTAATAGTGTGTTTCTGCCATGCATCTTGTCCATATACAATTTGTAAAGCTTCAATAAATTATAAATTTTATAAGGCTGTGTTTTAAGTCTTTCACTGTTCACCATGAAATTCCAACATTACCATTTTGAACCTGGACTTAATCTTTAAACTCGTTTTCTCAAAAAAGGGTAACGAATTTGAAAAAATATCTTGTGTCGTTATTTATCATGTCTGTTATGGTCCAGGTTCCTTGTACCACGGTGATGGTCTAAGGTAGAACCAATGAAGAATAACTCGAACACAGGTATGGAATAACAGATACAAACAGAATGTGTACAAAAGAAGTAGAAGTGTTAGTAATAACAATCAGGTTAGGTTAGAGAGAACTATGTTGTCTCGACCAGTATCACTATTCCAATGTCTTACTGTAATCATCTGCCGCGACTCTGTCTCTGACGGACTCACACACTGACTGTGTCGGTATTTAACAACACTCCCACGTGTGTCGGATGTGGCACAAGGCCGGTTTAGTGTGGGCGTACCGAGCCCGTATGCTCGGGCAAAAATATGCCCATTAGAACCCGTATACACGGGTTCAGGGACTGTCTACCTCCCCGGACGGCACTTTGACCTGCGGCAAAGCCCCGTCCGAGTTCCTCTCCGCCGAGGCAGAGAGTTCGACAGCAAAGAACAGTCTGAACGACCGTTCACACACTGACTGTGTCGGTATTTAACAACACTCTCACGTGTGTCAGATGTGGCACAAGGCCGGTTTAGTGTGGGCTTACCGAGCCCGTAGGCTCGGGCAAAAATATACCCTTTAGAACCCGTATATACGGGTTCAGAGACTGTCTACCTCCACGGACGAAACTTTGCCCTGCGGCAAAGCGTCGTCCGAGTTCCTCCCCGCCGAGGCGGAGAGTTCGACAGCAAAGAACAGTCTGAACGGCTGTTCCGACACTCAGGGACTGTGTCGGTATTTAACAACACTCCCACGTGTGTCGGATGTGGCACAAGGCCGGTTTAGTGTGGGCGTACCGAGCCCGTAGGCTCGGGCAAAAATATACCCATTAGAACCCGTATACACGGGTTCAGGGACTGTCAACCTCCCCGGACGGCACTTTGCCCTGCGGCAAAGCGTCGTCCGAGTTCCTCCCCGCCGAGGCGGAGAGTTCGACAGCAAAGAACAGTCTGAACGGCTGTTCCGACACTCACGGACTGTGTCGGTATTTAACAACACTCCCACGTGTGTCGGATGTGGCACAAGGCCGGTTTAGTGTGGGCGTACCGAGCCCGTAGGCTCGGGCAAAAATATACCCATTAGAACCCGTATACACTGGTTCAGGGACTGTCAACCTCCCCGGACGGCACTTTGCACTGCGGCAAAGCCCCGTCCGAGTTCCACCCCGCCGAGGCGGAGAGTTCGACAGCAAAGAACAGTCTGAACGACCGTTCACACACTGAGTGTGTCGGTATTTAACAACACTCCCACGTGTGTCGGATGTGGCACAAGGCCGGTTTAGTGTGGGCGTACCGAGCCCGTATGCTCGGGCAAAAATATGCCCATTAGAACCCGTATACACGGGTTCAGGGACTGTCTACCTCCCCGGACGGCACTTTGACCTGCGGCAAAGCCCCGTCCGAGTTCCTCTCCGCCGAGGCAGAGAGTTCGACAGCAAAGAACAGTCTGAACGACCGTTCACACACTGACTGTGTCGGTATTTAACAACACTCCCACGTGTGTCGGATGTGGCACAAGGCCGGTTTAGTGTGGGCGTACCGAGCCCGTAGGCTCGGGCAAAAATATACCCATTAGAACCCGTATACACGGGTTCAGGGACTGTCAACCTCCCCGGACGGCACTTTGCCCTGCGGCAAAGCCCCGTCCGAGTTCCTCCCCGCCGAGGCGGAGAGTTCGACAGCAAAGAACAGTCTGAACGGCTGTTCCGACACTGAGGCAGCGTCGGTATTTAACAACACTCCCACGTGTGTCGGATGTGGCACAAGGCCGGTTTAGTGTGGGCTTACCGAGCCCGTAGGCTCGGGCAAAAATATACCCATTAGAACCCGTATACACGGGTTCAGGGACTGTCAACCTCCCCGGACGGCACTTTGCCCTGCGGCAAAGCCCCGTCCGAGTTCCTCCCCGCCGAGGCGGAGAGTTCGACAGCAAAGAACAGTCAGAACGGCTGTTCCGACACTGAGGCAGCGTCGGTATTTAACAACACTCCCACGTGTGTCGGATGTGGCACAAGGCCGGTTTAGTGTGGGCATACCGAGCCCGTATGCTCGGGCAAAAATATACCCATTAGAACCCGTATACACGGGTTCAGGGACTGTCTACCTCCCCGGACGGCACTTTGACCTGCGGCAAAGCCCCGTCCGAGTTCCTCCCCGCCGAGGCGGAGAGTTCGACAGCAAAGAACAGTCTGAACGGCTGTTCCGACACTGAGGCAGCGTCGGTATTTAACAACACTCCCACGTGTGTCGGATGTGGCACAAGGCCGGTTTAGTGTGGGCTTACCGAGCCCGTAGGCTCGGGCAAAAATATACCCATTAGAACCCGTATACACGGGTTCAGGGACTGTCAACCTCCCCGGACGGCACTTTGCCCTGCGGCAAAGCCCCGTCCGAGTTCCTCCCCGCCGAGGCGGAGAGTTCGACAGCAAAGAACAGTCTGAACGGCTGTTCCGACACTGAGGCAGCGTCGGTATTTAACAACACTCCCACGTGTGTCGGATGTGGCACAAGGCCGGTTTAGTGTGGGCTTACCGAGCCCGTAGGCTCGGGCAAAAATATACCCATTAGAACCCGTATACACGGGTTCAGGGACTGTCAACCTCCCCGGACGGCACTTTGCCCTGCGGCAAAGCCCCGTCCGAGTTCCTCCCCGCCGAGGCGGAGAGTTCGACAGCAAAGAACAGTCTGAACGGCTGTTCCGACACTCACGGACTGTGTCGGTATTTAACAACACTCCCACGTGTGTCGGATGTGGCACAAGGCCGGTTTAGTGTGGGCGTACCGAGCCCGTAGGCTCGGGCAAAAATATACCCATTATAACCCATATTCACGGGTTCAGGGACTGTCAACCTCCCCGGACGGCACTTTGCCCTGCGGCAAAGCGCCGTCCGAGTTCCTCCCCGCCGAGGCGGAGAGTTCGACAGCAAAGAACAGTCTGAACGGCTGTTCCGACACTCACGGACTGTGTCGGTATTTAACAACACTCCCACGTGTGTCGGATGTGGCACAAGGCCGGTTTAGTGTGGGCGTACCGAGCCCGTAGGCTCGGGCAAATATATACCCATTAGAACCCGTATACACGGGTTCAGGGACTGTCTACCTCCCCGGCCGGCACTTTGCACTGCGGCAAAGCCCCGTCCGAGTTCCTCCCCGCCGAGGCGGAGAGTTCGACAGCAAAGAACAGTCTGAACGACCGTTCACACACTGACTGTGTCGGTATTTAACAACACTCCCACGTGTGTCGGATGTGGCACAAGGCCTGTTTAGTGTGGGCGTACCGAGCCCGTATGCTCGGGCAAAAATATGCCCATTAGAACCCGTATACACGGGTTCAGGGACTGTCTACCTCCCCGGACGGCACTTTGACCTGCGGCAAAGCCCCGTCCGAGTTCCTCTCCGCCGAGGCAGAGAGTTCGACAGCAAAGAACAGTCTGAACGACCGTTCACACACTGACTGTGTCGGTATTTAACAACACTCCCACGTGTGTCGGATGTGGCACAAGGCCGGTTTAGTGTGGGCGTACCGAGCCCGTAGGCTCGGGCAAAAATATGCCCATTAGAACCCGTATACACGGGTTCAGGGACTGTCAACCTCCCCGGACGGCACTTTGCCCTGCGGCAAAGCCCCGTCCGAGTTCCTCTCCGCCGAGGCAGAGAGTTCGACAGCAAAGAACAGTCTGAACGACCGTTCACACACTGACTGTGTCGGTATTTAACAACACTCCCACGTGTGTCAGATGTGGCACAAGGCCAGTTTAGTGTGGGCTTACCGAGCCCGTAGGCTCGGGCAAAAATATACCCTTTAGAACCCGTATATACGGGTTCAGAGACTGTCTACCTCCACGGACGAAACTTTGCCCTGCGGCAAAGCGTCGTCCGAGTTCCTCCCCGCCGAGGCGGAGAGTTCGACAGCAAAGAACAGTCTGAACGGCTGTTCCGACACTCACGGACTGTGTCGGTATTTAACAACACTCCCACGTGTGTCGGATGTGGCACAAGGCCGGTTTAGTGTGGGCGTGACGAGCCCGTAGGCTCGGGCAAATATATACCCATTAGAACCCGTATACACGGGTTCAGGGACTGTCTACGTCCCCGGCCGGCACTTTGCACTGCGGCAAAGCCCCGTCCGAGTTCCACCCCGCCGAGGCGGAGAGTTCGACAGCAAAGAACAGTCTGAACGACCGTTCACACACTGAGTGTGTCGGTATTTAACAACACTCCCACGTGTGTCGGATGTGGCACAAGGCCGGTTTAGTGTGGGCGTACCGAGCCCGTATGCTCGGGCAAAAATATGCCCATTAGAACCCGTATACACGGGTTCAGGGACTGTCTACCTCCCCGGACGGCACTTTGACCTGCGGCAAAGCCCCGTCCGAGTTCCTCTCCGCCGAGGCAGAGAGTTCGACAGCAAAGAACAGTCTGAACGACCGTTCACACACTGACTGTGTCGGTATTTAACAACACTCCCACGTGTGTCGGATGTGGCACAAGGCCGGTTTAGTGTGGGCGTACCGAGCCCGTATGCTCGGGCAAAAATATGCCCATTAGAACCCGTATACACGGGTTCAGGGACTGTCTACCTCCCCGGACGGCACTTTGACCTGCGGCAAAGCCCCGTCCGAGTTCCTCTCCGCCGAGGCAGAGAGTTCGACAGCAAAGAACAGTCTGAACGACCGTTCACACACTGACTGTGTCGGTATTTAACAACACTCCCACGTGTGTCGGATGTGGCACAAGGCCGGTTTAGTGTGGGCTTACAGAGCCCGTAGGCTCGGGCAAAAATATACCCTTTAGAACCCGTATATATGGGTTCAGGGACTGTCTACCTCCCCGGACGAAACTTTGCCCTGCGGCAAAACCCCGTCCGAGTTCCTCTCAGCCGAGGCGGAGAGTTCGACAGCAAAGAACAGTCTGAACGGCTGTTCCGACACTCACGGACTGTGTCGGTATTTAACAACACTCCCACGTGTGTCGGATGTGGCACAAGGCCGGTTTAGTGTGGGCGTACCGAGCCCGTAGGCTCGGGCAAATATATACCCATTAGAACCCGTATACACGGGTTCAGGGACTGTCTACCTCCCCGGCCGGCACTTTGCACTGCGGCAAAGCCCCGTCCGAGTTCCTCCCCGCCGAGGCGGAGAGTTCGACAGCAAAGAACAGTCTGAACGACCGTTCACACACTGACTGTGTCGGTATTTAACAACACTCCCACGTGTGTCGGATGTGGCACAAGGCCGGTTTAGTGTGGGCGTACCGAGCCCGTATGCTCGGGCAAAAATATGCCCATTAGAACCCGTATACACGGGTTCAGGGACTGTCTACCTCCCCGGACGGCACTTTGACCTGCGGCAAAGCCCCGTCCGAGTTCCTCTCCGCCGAGGCAGAGAGTTCGACAGCAAAGAACAGTCTGAACGACCGTTCACACACTGACTGTGTCGGTATTTAACAACACTCCCACGTGTGTCGGATGTGGCACAAGGCCGGTTTAGTGTGGGCGTACCGAGCCCGTAGGCTCGGGCAAAAATATGCCCATTAGAACCCGTATACACGGGTTCAGGGACTGTCAACCTCCCCGGACGGCACTTTGCCCTGCGGCAAAGCCCCGTCCGAGTTCCTCTCCGCCGAGGCAGAGAGTTCGACAGCAAAGAACAGTCTGAACGACCGTTCACACACTGACTGTGTCGGTATTTAACAACACTCCCACGTGTGTCAGATGTGGCACAAGGCCAGTTTAGTGTGGGCTTACCGAGCCCGTAGGCTCGGGCAAAAATATACCCTTTAGAACCCGTATATACGGGTTCAGAGACTGTCTACCTCCACGGACGAAACTTTGCCCTGCGGCAAAGCGTCGTCCGAGTTCCTCCCCGCCGAGGCGGAGAGTTCGACAGCAAAGAACAGTCTGAACGGCTGTTCCGACACTCACGGACTGTGTCGGTATTTAACAACACTCCCACGTGTGTCGGATGTGGCACAAGGCCGGTTTAGTGTGGGCGTGACGAGCCCGTAGGCTCGGGCAAATATATACCCATTAGAACCCGTATACACGGGTTCAGGGACTGTCTACGTCCCCGGCCGGCACTTTGCACTGCGGCAAAGCCCCGTCCGAGTTCCACCCCGCCGAGGCGGAGAGTTCGACAGCAAAGAACAGTCTGAACGACCGTTCACACACTGAGTGTGTCGGTATTTAACAACACTCCCACGTGTGTCGGATGTGGCACAAGGCCGGTTTAGTGTGGGCGTACCGAGCCCGTATGCTCGGGCAAAAATATGCCCATTAGAACCCGTATACACGGGTTCAGGGACTGTCTACCTCCCCGGACGGCACTTTGACCTGCGGCAAAGCCCCGTCCGAGTTCCTCTCCGCCGAGGCAGAGAGTTCGACAGCAAAGAACAGTCTGAACGACCGTTCACACACTGACTGTGTCGGTATTTAACAACACTCCCACGTGTGTCGGATGTGGCACAAGGCCGGTTTAGTGTGGGCGTACCGAGCCCGTATGCTCGGGCAAAAATATGCCCATTAGAACCCGTATACACGGGTTCAGGGACTGTCAACCTCCCCGGACGGCACTTTGACCTGCGGCAAAGCCCCGTCCGAGTTCCTCTCCGCCGAGGCAGAGAGTTCGACAGCAAAGAACAGTCTGAACGACCGTTCACACACTGACTGTGTCGGTATTTAACAACACTCCCACGTGTGTCGGATGTGGCACAAGGCCGGTTTAGTGTGGGCTTACAGAGCCCGTAGGCTCGGGCAAAAATATACCCTTTAGAACCCGTATATATGGGTTCAGGGACTGTCTACCTCCCCGGACGAAACTTTGCCCTGCGGCAAAACCCCGTCCGAGTTCCTCTCAGCCGAGGCGGAGAGTTCGACAGCAAAGAACAGTCTGAACGGCTGTTCCTACACTCACGGACTGTGTCGGTATTTAACAACACTCCCACGTGTGTCGGATGTGGCACACGGTCGGTTTCGTGTGGGCGTACCGAGCCCGTAGGCTCGGGCAAAAATATACCCTTTAGAACCCGTATATACGAGTTCAGGGACTGTCTACCTCCACGGACGAAACTTTGCCCTGCGGCAAAGCGCCGTCCGAGTTCCTCCCCGCCCAGGCGGAGAGTTTGACAGCAAAGAACAGTTTGAACGACCGTTCACACACTGACTGTGTCGGTATTTAACAACACTCCCACGTGTGTCAGATGTGGCACAAGGCCGGTTTAGTGTGGGCGTACCGAGCCCGTAGGCTCGGGCAAAAATATACCCATTAGAACCCGTATACACGGGTTCAGGGACTGTCTACCTCCCCGGACGGCACTTTGCCCTGCGGCAAAGCGCCGTCCGAGTTCCTCCCCGCCGAGGCGGAGAGTTCGACAGCAAAGAACAGTCTGAACGGCTGTTCCGACACTGAGGCAGCGTCGGTATTTAACAACACTCCCACGTGTGTCGGATGTGGCACAAGGCCGGTTTAGTGTGGGCATACCGAGCCCGTAGGCTCGGGCAAAAATATACCCATTAGAACCCGTATACACGGGTTCAGGGACTGTCTACCTCCCCGGACGGCACTTTGCCCTGCGGCAAAGCGCCGTCCGAGTTCCTCCCCGCCGAGGCGGAGAGTTCGACAGCAAAGAACAGTCTGAACGGCTGTTCCGACACTGAGGCAGCGTCGGTATTTAACAACACTCCCACGTGTGTCGGATGTGGCACAAGGCCGGTTTAGTGTGGGCATACCGAGCCCGTAGGCTCGGGCAAAAATATACCCATTAGAACCCGTATACACGGGTTCAGGGACTGTCAACCTCCCCGGACGGCACTTTGCCCTGCGGCAAAGCGCCGTCCGAGTTCCTCCCCGCCGAGGCGGAGAGTTCGACAGCAAAGAACAGTCTGAACGGCTGTTCCGACACTGAGGCAGCGTCGGTATTTAACAACACTCCCACGTGTGTCGGATGTGGCACAAGGCCGGTTTAGTGTGGGCATACCGAGCCCGTAGGCTCGGGCAAAAATATACCCATTAGAACCCGTATACACGGGTTCAGGGACTGTCTACCTCCCCGGACGGCACTTTGCCCTGCGGCAAAGCGCCGTCCGAGTTCCTCCCCGCCGAGGCGGAGAGTTCGACAGCAAAGAACAGTCTGAACGGCTGTTCCGACACTGAGGCAGCGTCGGTATTTAACAACACTCCCACGTGTGTCGGATGTGGCACAAGGCCGGTTTAGTGTGGGCATACCGAGCCCGTAGGCTCGGGCAAAAATATACCCATTAGAACCCGTATACACGGGTTCAGGGACTGTCAACCTCCCCGGACGGCACTTTGCCCTGCGGCAAAGCGCCGTCCGAGTTCCTCCCCGCCGAGGCGGAGAGTTCGACAGCAAAGAACAGTCTGAACGGCTGTTCCGACACTGAGGCAGCGTCGGTATTTAACAACACTCCCACGTGTGTCGGATGTGGCACAAGGCCGGTTTAGTGTGGGCATACCGAGCCCGTAGGCTCGGGCAAAAATATACCCATTAGAACCCGTATACACGGGTTCAGGGACTGTCAACCTCCCCGGACGGCACTTTGCCCTGCGGCAAAGCCCCGTCCGAGTTCCTCCCCGCCGAGGCGGAGAGTTCGACAGCAAAGAACAGTCTGAACGGCTGTTCCGACACTCACGGACTGTGTCTGCTGTTCCCTCTTGAGGCGCAGTATTTATGAGGTACGGAACAGTCTATTAATATTATGGGTAAGTTCCCATAACAATGTCAAACCCCAACTTTTAAATTGAGTGAAGTACCACGCTTTCAAAATCGACCTTCCCAGTTAATAGAACAGTTTTGAAAGCCATTGTCTTTTTTATCTGCACTGGATTCTCCATTGTTTAACACTTGTGATAAAAGAGGCTAAAATCATTAAATACCTTGAGCTGTTGTTAACGAGTTTAGCAATCCGTTGATCATTTTCGATTTGTGTGATTTGATCCATCATTATTTTTTTTTTTTGCCAGCCAAAATTCAATTGACCTTCTTTTAGTAATATGGCGTATTATCTCTGAATAAGTGCCATGAGATTTTCTAGCAACACATCTAAAATAGTATTGATTTATTATGTATTTTTTTGATTTTCTTATTATCTCGTATTGTTTCAGGTATACAATTTAGTTTTTATGGAATAAATAAAAATGAAGACAATAGATTTTATTTTAAAAAGTCAAATTAAAAAAAGGTTCTTCTTATTTATTCTATGTGGACATCGTGGGAAATAAGGAATTTATGATGACAGAAAATTTCAATTTAACTACAGAACTAATTACTTAAATTATATTGTTGCTTATTATTGCTTAATTAAACCTTAATTACATTATTCAGACTATTGTCCTCATCTTTGTCGTCATATTTATTACAACGTTTCAGCCGTTGTACGCTCCGGCCTTCTTCAGGTAGTTGGAATGTCGAACTGAACCTTTTATTTCGCTCACTGGGGTAGACTGTTCTAGTTCCACGTGCCATGTTTAATGGATGTGAGTTATCAGTTATCTCCTGTTAGTCCGAATAATGTAAATAATGTACATAATACCTCATCTCAGAAATATAGACAGATATTAATTAAACCTATTTAAAAGCGCCTTTAAAAATTCGAATAAAGAAGAAAAGTCACTCTATTTGTACTACGAGATAATTTCGCACCGATAAATAAATAAAAATACATTTAATTCACATAAATATTATTACTAAAACCAGAAAACACCTTTTACTAACGTAACAGATTTATCAAGAAAACTAAAGCGACGAATCACGAACATTTTACTTGCTAGATGCTAAATATTAAAGAAAACATTTTGCAGGATATTCAAACAACCTTCAGGAGGGTTAAGTAACTATAAATGCTACAGTTTAGCGAAAAATGCTATCATTTTATTAGAGAAAGTCGTTAAGAAATCTACAGGGAAAACATCGATCTTTGATGGTCATTGTGTGTTTTTTCCAGATTCAGGAATTGAATGTTTTTGGCAAAAAATACTGTTTTTTAGCTATTCCGTTTAGTCGATAAAAAGTGGGTCGTATTTAATAAAGAGAGAAAAAAGATTAAAACAATCAGTTTCTAGACAGTTTCTCATTCGGAAAGATAGAAAAACAAAATCAATGGACAAAAGTTAATTATGACAACCGCGCAGCTTTGAAATTGATAAACACATTATGTGAGAAACACTTCCAATTTTCGTTTGTTTCCTCTGAATTTTCTAAATGAGAATTTAACCCTTTGATAATTCCTAATCTTTTTATAACTAAAAATCAGAAGTCCATTAATTGAATTTACAATACTTACTGCAATATACAGGGTGTCCATAAAGTTCGTGTGCACTTTTACAAATTTATAACTTTATTTGTATTTGCGATAGAAATAATTTGTAAAAAGGTTTAGAAAGAAGTAAATCTATATTTTTTTAGGTTTTATTGAAGTTTCCACATGTCCTCCATCATTAGCTTTCATGTGAAGTTTTGCCCGCAGAATCTTATGCAAACTAGACTTTGGGAGCCTGAGATCTAATGATGCACCTCTTACAGACTTTCTTGGACTTGCTGTAAAGGATCTTTTCTATGGATGCAACACTTTCGTTTCTGATACATGGCCTTTCAGACCGTGACTTATCATGAACTGAGCCTGTCTCTTTAAATTTGTTCATCCATTTAGCAATAGTGTTCCTATGGGGTGGTTCTTTATTGTATTCAATTCTAAACTTTCTTTGTACAGCAATAGTAGATTTCAGTTCAGCTTTTATCCTCATCTACATTAGCAGCTGGCCTGCCAGTGAGGCTCTTCTAGTTTTGCCATTATCTCTAGCTAACCATCCCTTTGCTCTGGTTACATCACGTGCAACCTTTCAAGATGGGCATTCATTTTGAATGAGTCCTACAGTAACTTTACAATGTTTACCTTTTCTCAACACTTTAGGGCTTACTGATAAAACAAAAACTAAAAACTCAGTCTAATACTGTTAAAATGAATCTTAGAACAGACATCGCCAAGTGCTGCAAAGACAGGAAACTGTGGAGAGCCATTTATCATCTAAGTTCTGAATAGGGAAAGCACATAGAAAATGAAGAATATCACCTTTCGAGCGATGAAGGAAGAGAATTTAAAAAGTGCATGTTAATTCTTATATAAAAGATATCTGTAGATTTTGGCTGCGTAAGGTTAATAAGAAACTGCAGAATCTAGTGTAAGATGTTTTCGTTTAATGAATGTTAAGCTGAGTCAATTATTTTTTAAACCTGCCCACATGATTTGCAACAGCATTAAGCAGCTCCGATTTGCGCAAAGGAATGCTCTTTTTCTTTCAAAATGATTCATTTAAAAATAGACGCCATAATAAGATGGGGTGTTAATAGATTGCGGCTAAACGCATTATCAGTTTAGTCTGTTTTAGTTGCACACAAATAGATTCAGTGAGAAAAGATTAACATATATTTGAAACATTGTCTTATCAAGCTTTCTTTTTTGGGTACACTCTATCTATATTTATCTCTTCTTTCTTTCCTTTTCTTTCTTTCTCTCTCTCTCTCTCACTCTCTCTTTCTCTCTCTAACTCACTCACTCACTCACTCACTCACTCTCTCTCTCTCTCTAACTCACTCACTCACTCACTCTCTCTCTCTCTCTAACTCACTCACTCACTCACTCACTCACTCTCTCTCTCTCTCTCTAACTCACTCACTCACTCACTCTCTCTCTCTCTAACTCACTCACTCACTCACTCACTCACTCTCTCTCTCTCTCTCTAACTCACTCACTCACTCACTCACTCTCTCTCTCTCTAACTCACTCACTCACTCTCTCTCTCTCTAACTCACTCACTCACTCACTCACTCTCTCTCTCTCTCTAACTCACTCACTCTCTCTCTCTAACTCACTCACTCACTCACTCTCTCTCTCTAACTCACTCACTCACTCTCTCTCTCTCTAACTCACTCACTCACTCACTCTCTCTCTCTCTAACTCACTCACTCACTCACTCTCTCTCTCTAACTCACTCACTCACTCACTCTCTCTCTCTAACTCACTCACTCACTCACTCTCTCTCTCTAACTCACTCACTCACTCTCTCTCTCTCTAACTCACTCACTCACTCACTCACTCTCTCTCTCTAACTCACTCACTCACTCTCTCTCTCTCTAACTCACTCACTCACTCACTCTCTCTCTCTAACTCACTCACTCACTCACTCTCTCTCTCTAACTCACTCACTCACTCACTCTCTCTCTCTAACTCACTCACTCACTCACTCACTCACTCTCTCTCTCTCTAACTCACTCACTCACTCACTCTCTCTCTCTATAACTCACTCACTCACTCACTCTCTCTCTCTCTCTAACTCACTCACTCACTCTCTCTCTCTAACTTACTCACTCACTCACTCTCTCTCTCTCTCTAACTCACTCACTCACTCACTCTCTCTAACTCACTCACTCACTCACTCACTCACTCTCTCTCTCTCTCTCTAACTCACTCACTCACTCACTCTCTCTCTCTCTCTAACTCACTCACTCACTCACTCACTCACTCACTCACATGCCCCCACACATTATTTTTTGCGCTTTTCTCTGTTTCTTTCTCTTGTCACGTCTTTTCTCTTTTAGATATTCACTTTGATAATTTCTATTTGTCTATTTTTATATACAGTATTGCTATATATATATATATATATATATATATATATATATATATATATATATATATATATATATATATATGCAGGTATGCAGAAAAATAGGAAAGAACACGTTAGGTAAATAATCCGGAGTATTTTTGTTTTTATTTTTAAAACGACAGTGCTCCATAGAGAAGTAAAGCTTATATTATAATTTTATTTTAAAAATAAGATTCCTTCGCTACATAAGAGTTCTCAGGTTTCAAAAACGAGAGCCGAATGATTCAATATAATTATTGAAATTAAGTTGAATTATCGAGTATCGAGTCCCGTTTCATCTTCAAGCGAAAATTTAGGAATGAGTTGTCTTGTGGTTTGCGCGTGTTTATAAGTATGGTCTCTTGCAACATTAATTACTATGGAAACACTGGTTAGGTGGTCGAAGAGTTAATTCTTATCTACAGACCAGTCACCTTCGGAAAGTTTATGTCTGGTTATGGTGGGGTCTCTATTTCAAATCTGATGGTGGCGGCCACCGTCTAGTTAGTTTAAAGCGAAATATATTTATGGCGCGCCGTTAATTGTCGAGAGGATTCTGTTTTATTATTATCTATCTATTAATCTCTTTATTTATTTTTTAATTCAAAGGGCTATTTCTTATACACGTTGTACTGGACTACAATTGGTTTTTGTTTTTTTACGACTTCACAAAGGGTTTTTCTATTTAATGATTGGGCTAAGCTTTTAAGACTTTTATTAAACTATGGAATTTATTTATCTATTGTTTTATGTTAATTATTTAATGCGAATTTTTGCTGATGTCGGCAAAAAAACGTTAACTCCTTCCTATGGTTTAATAACTTTTCATTATTTAGAAACTTAATGATGTGTAGTTTTTCATGTAGGCATAAAGGGCATGGGTCATCCCAGGTTTTACAAGTTCTTGTTCTATTTATTATTTTCCATTTTACTTTAGGTATTTTATTCGTTTCTTTTAAATGCCAGAAACATTGGGATAGAGATGTCTGATTTCTATTTTGAATATTGTTGAAGGAGCTCTTGTGTTGTCTCCATCTAATTTTAAATTTATTCTTCGTTGACCCAATGTATATCCTATCAGTGTTAGGACTCTCAATGGATGAGACAGTGCATTGGTATACCGCGGATTTTGTAAGGCATTTATTTTCTAACGGGCTGTCTTTAGGGTATCTACAATCACATAATTTTTTATTATTTTTGTCTAATTGCAGTTTAAGAATTTTATTAATACTGTTTTGGCATGCGTGTTTTTCCAGGATTTTAGGAAGGGAGAATTTTAAAATTTATTTTTATATTTCTTTCTATTATAATATTTAATATTGAGGAAGGAGAGGGTAAGGGTCATACAGTGACCTACATAATCGGTCAACACAACGGAAATGATACGGGGAAGGAAAGGAGAAAAGGGAGGAAAAAGGGGGAAGTAAAGAGAAGTGAGATGTACTTAGGATTTTCAGTGGAAGAAGAGGGTGGTATAGCTTTAGCAATTTAGATAAAAACAGATTATAACGTTTGACAGTAATATAAATGTTTAAAAAATTCCACAAAGAAAATAATTTAATGATTATTAGCAATTTAAATATACAATTTCTCTACAAATAAATTAGGGATATAATATATATATATATATATATATATATATATATATATATATCGCATGAATGAGGTAATGTACTCGACTAGAATTCGAACCCTGCATTCCGATTTCTTATTCCAAGCAATTATCCATTACGTCACCCGTATATAAGTTTATGACGATGATTCTGATCGAGTAAAAATAACATCGGTGTGTCACGAATCCTCTTGCGATCATTAGTCTAATCTGACGAGTAAGCAGCCGCAGGTCTTCCGCCATCATCACAAGGATGAAGCCGTTTGCAACAAAAAGGATTTTCATCATAGTGACTAAGGCAACCATCTACAAAGAAAGCTGACGTGATCTGTCTGTCTGTCTGTCTGTCTGTGTCTCTCTCTATCTCTATCTCTATCTATATATCTATATATATATATATATATAAGTTATTTTTATAAATAAAAATATTCAAGTAAATGCTCTGCTTATAATAAACAGTATTAACGACATTTACCGGCCTGAATGTCCGAGAAATTTTCATAGAATATATGCGTCCTCCGACAGGAATCGAACCTGTATCCTATACAGAACCATCATATAGCCTGACGTGCTTTACCGATAAATATCGTTAATACTGTTTATTATAAGCAGAGTGTTTACTTAAATATTTGTATCTATAAAAAGAACGTATAAACATAAAAAATGTCTTTTTATATATATATATATATATATATATATATATATATATATATATATATATATATATATATATATATATATATATATATATATATATAAAGAGAGTACAGGTACTTTGACCATTTCATGTATTATATGAAATGGACAAAGTACCTGTACTCTATACGTGTGCGTGTTTGCAAATGTTCCTGTTACCGAGATCCCCGCTGTTGCAAAATATGTGGATCTGCATGCAAATCACTAGTGGCACTAAGCTAGAGAGAAAGAGAGTGAGGGAGAGAGTTATATATTAAAATTTGGTATATTTATGGTGTAAAAATATTGTATATCGTGGATAAATATTTTGTAGACCGGTACTATATCCGTAAAAGCTCTATCACCGTCACTGGTCACTACTATCCCAGTGCTATTGCAAATGTCCATATATATATATATATATATATATATATATATATATGTGTGTGTGTGTGTGTGTGTGTGTGTGTGTGTGTGTGTGTCGTCATCCACGGACAGACTGTTTCGCTTCAAGACTGTTGTCATGTACTTCTTAACGCTTTGTCGTCATCATGTGCTGCAGATTTTGTTGTCGTTAACTACTAAACACACTCACTGAACCATGAGATCTACATTTTTTTTACCAGATTTTGTCCGAAATGACTTTGCCTGATCATGTGATCATAATCAACCAACCAGATTTCATTTTAAGCAGATAGTGAACCACTTTTTTTTTCCGCAACTCCAGTTACATGCCAGACATAGAATGCCATAGTTAAATATCTCTCCATCTTAATTTAACTGGAAAATCAAAGAAACCGCTAAAGTTATTCTCAATAAATAATCTTCCCATATATATATATATATATATATATATATATATATATATATATATATATATATATATATATATGTAAAGGACAGTAAGATATATAATCCGGTGTTCTTATAGATATTTTTATTTTTACAAAATAGTGCTCAATGTAAATTTACAGAGCATTAATATTATAAATTAACTGATTTAAAATATGTTTTTTCGCTACACAGTAATAACCATATTTCAAAAATGAAAGCTAAAAGCTTCGAAGTTAATTTTGTAATTAAATTAAAAACATTAGTTCCATTTCATCCTCAAGCGAATTTTTGAAGTTTTAAAGGCAGGGCAAAAATACATAATTCGCTGTCTCCAAGGATACAGAGAAATCCACTCATCCAGACAAGGGGTGGTAGCGTGTTTATTTTTCTTTAACTTTTGTTGTATCAGTTATTAGTTACGTTCGAGTAAGGGGTTATGTTTAGGGATGGGTAGGGATGTATTTTTCAACGAATTCTGACATCCGCTAAATGCAGGTCGTCTAGGGTTTTTTTAAATTTTATTGTTAACGGCAAAAAATTTATACGGCATTTTTTCTATTTGTATATTTAAAGATTTTGGGGGGATGTTTACGTTAGAATACGTTTTATTGAACTACAATTTTTAAAAGAATTTCACTTTTAATTTCTAATAGACTATATTTCTTTTTAAAACCAAGTAAATGTATTAGAATTACTTACAGTATGTAAAATTATTTTTTCATATCAAGTATAAGTATGTATATTACCAGGTCTCATTTTTTTAATTTTATATATAAATATTATTTAAGTAAAATTTATGACAATGACGGCAAAAAATAGCTAATTTATTTCTCTGATTCAGTAAACTTTTATTTTTATAAACTTAGTAATATATAGTTTCTCATGTATGTACAACGGACATGGGTCATTTAATGGCCTACATACTTAAGCTTTTCATATTAATTTTATTTTATTGTAGGTGTTTTATTGGATTCTTTTAAATGTTTGAAGTACTTTGAGAGAGGTGTTAAGGTTAGCATACGTTTTATTTAACTACAATTTTTAAAAAACAATTTTAAAATGTTTTCACTGTTAATTTTAATAGACTATATTTTTTTATAAAACAAGTAAATGTAATAGAATTACTTACAGTATATAAAATTATATATATATATATATATATATATATATATATATATATATATATATATATATATATATTCTGTGTTGGTAGTGTAGCTCTCCCAAGAGATGTTGAGGATGTGCCTTGGTTTCAGTTGCTGGAAGCGTTCTAGCATTTTTACCTCGCTTCTATATAGGGTCCATGTTTCGCAAGCGTATAAAAGGGCGGAGAGGACTACTGCCCCAGTGAGCAGCGTCGAGGCCACCATCATCCATCACCGCCTCCGCTGGGCAGGACACGTCCACAGGAAGGAACCTTCCAGGCTCCCCAAGAAAATCCGATATGGCGAGCTGGCCATCGAGACTAGACCACGAGGAGCACCCAAAATTCGCTACAAAGACCAACTAAAGCGCACTCTGAAACTTACCAACATTAGCTCGTCCTCGTGGGAAGAAACTGCCAGGGACCGAATAACGTGGAGGAGATCAATACGCGATGGCATCGCGGACTTCGAAGAAAAGAGGAGGTAGAATGAAGAGGCAAGATGACGAAGGAGGAGGGAGCGATGTGAACGACCCCGTCCTCCACTCCCCTCCCCTGTGAGCATTGTCCGCGACTATTCCACCACCGACTGGGCCTCGCAAGCCATGTCAAACATAAACATCAATCGCGAAGATAGGACTCATGACAGAACCCGATACTCGGACACGACTGGGAGCCGACGATATATATATATATATATATATATATATATGTGTGTGTGTGTGTGTGTGTGTGTGTGTGTGTGTGTGTGTGTATTGTTTAGAATTTATTATATTTAGAGGGTAAGTTTGTTCGATCTGTGATAGTGATATTACACAGTGGGGACATAGAAATGAATACTGCATGGTGAATCAGTTTTAAGCTTTGCCTGAAGATCGCATTGAAGCATGTAACTGCCAGTAGCTATGCTATTTTGTTTCCTATCTCCCCCCTCCCTCTCCTCTCTCTCAATCTCTCTCTGTATATATATATATATATATATATATATATATATATATATATATATATATATATATATATATATATATATATTTAAAGACATTTTTATGTTTAACATTGTTTTTATAGATACAAGTATTTAAGTAAATGCTCTGTTTATAATAAACAGTATTAAATAACATTTACCGGCCTGAATGTCCGAGAAATTTTCATAGAAAATATTCGTCCTCCGACAGGATTCGAACCTCTATCCTATGTGGAACCGTCATATAGCCTGACGTGCCTTAACCGATTCGGCCACTGAGGATCGTTCGGTTGGCAAGGTCGAATTTACTGCTTATAAACTTCAATCTTCCATGAATCTCTCACGTACATTCATAACTGCTCATGACGTATGAAATGTAAACAAATAACGTACGCATTATGAAATGGACAAAGTCCGACAATTATTTAAAGACATTTTTATATTTTATATATATTTATATAAACGTGTGAGTGTAGTGTTATTTGTTAGTGGTTTCATCTCACTTCCGATGTTTGTCCATTTTCCTTTATTTGCCTTTCTTTCGTATACTCTTAATTTCTCACTCGCTCTTTCTCTTTTGCACGCCTTTTGCTTTTTCCTTTCTCCTTTCTTTTTTTTTTTTCATTTTATGTCTCGACTTCTTTCTCTTATTCTAGTCTTTCACATTTTGTCTATTTCCCTTCTCGTTCGATTACACTGTTTCATCTCTCTTTCTCTTTCTCTTTCTCTTTCTCTTTCTCCTTCTCTTTCTCCTTCTCTCTCTCTTTCTCTTTCTCCTTCTCTCTCTTTCTCTTTATCCTTCTCTCTCTCTCTGTCACTCTCTCTCTCTCTCTCTTTATTCAACTTTCTTTTTTCTTGTCCTATCTCAGAATAAATAAATGTCTGCATTTAACCAACTGATCCCGTCAATACTAAACAGCGGTAATCTGCTTAAAGGATCTTCTTCTTCTCTCTCTCTCTCTCTCTCTCTCTCTCTCTCTCTCTCTCTCTCTCTCTCTCTCTCTCTCTCTCTCTCTCTCTCTCTCTCTCTCTCTCCCCCCTCCCTTTTTCACATTTATTTTTCTTTCTTTCTTTCTTTCTCCTCACTCTCTTTTCCACTCTCATTTCTTTTCTTCTCTTTCTCTCTCTCTTCTTCACGCTCATTTCTTCTCTCTTCCCCACTCTACGTCACGCTCATTTATTTTCTCTCTCGCTGTTTCTCCCTCTCTTCTTCACTCTAATTTCTTCTCTCTATCCCTCTCTTCTGCATGCTCATTTACTCTCTCTATCCCTCTCTTCGTTACGCTCATTTCCTCTCTCTTCTTCACGCTCATATCCTCTCTCTATCGCTCTCTTCTTCATGCTCATTTCCTCTCTCTATCCCTCTCTTCTTCACGATCATTTCTTCTCTCTGTCCCTCTCTTATTCATGCTCATATCCTCTCGCTAACTTTCCCTTCTTCATGCTCATTTACTCTCTCTATCCCTCTCTTCTTCACGCTCATTTCCTCTCTCTATCCCTCTCTTCTTCACGCTCATTTACTCTCTCTATTCCTCTCTTCTTCATGCTCATTTACTCTCTCAATCCCTCTCTTCTTCATGCTGCTATCCTCTCACTCTATTCCTCTCTTCTTCACGCTCATTTACTCTCTCAATTCCTCTCTTCTTCTTGCTCATATCCTCTCTCTCTGTCCCTCCCTTCTTCATGCTCATTTCCTCTCTCTATCCCTCTCTTCTTCACGCTCATTTCCTCTCTCTATCCCTCTCTTCTTCACGCTCATTTACTCTCTCTATCCCTCTCTTCTTCATGCTCATTTACTCTCTCAATCCCTCTCTTCTTCATGCTGCTATCCTCTCACTCTATTCCTCTCTTCTTCACGCTCATTTACTCTCTCAATTCCTCTCTTCTTCTTGCTCATATCCTCTCTCTCTATCCCTCTCTTCTTCACGCTCATTTACTCTCTCTATCCCTCTCTTCTTCATGCTCATTTCCTCTCTCTATCCCTCTCTTCTTCATGCTGCTATCCTCTCTATTCCTCTCTTCTTCGCGCTCATTTCCTCTCTCTCTATCCCTCTCTTCTTCGCGCTCATTTCCTCTCTATTCCTCTCTTCTTCACGCTCATTTCCTCTCTCTCTATCCTTCTCTTCTTCACGCTCATTTCTCCTCTCTCTCTCTCTCTCTCTCTCTCTCAATCCTTCTGTCACTCCTGCTCAATCTTTCATTCTCTGCATTCCTCTTCTCCATCTCGCCCATTTATTTTTTCTTTTCCTCTCTCCCTCTCTTTCTCACTCTCCATCCATCTCCCACCTTATGTCTCTCTCTCTCTCTCTCTCTCTTTCAGTCTCTCCTTATCTCTTATTTACAAACAACAATCTCGACAGAAGTGTTTGCAGTTTTGTTTGCAATCATGAACAGAGAATGTAGATTTCGTAAATGAGGAGGCGTGATTGCTTTCAGACATTGATCCGGCACAGGGAAGAAAATCTATGCATATGCCCGGCTATTTAGTCTACTAACTTAATCCTGTCAACAGTAATCCAGTATTTCAAAAGTACTAAACACAACAAAAATGCTCTTTCGTCTGATTTCTATAATCTTTCTTCTTCACCACAGGAGGTAGGCAAGCGCATTAATTAAAAATATGAAGCGGAGCTTCCTAAGCTTATGACACAATCCTATGCAGTGGCCAACAGCCAAGCTATAAGTAAATATAAAGACCACTTGGACATTACAAGATGTCTTAATATAATCTGCTACAAGTTCAAACAGGAGAAATGTAACATGGAAAATTGCGTTACGTCATTTTTTAAGATAACAGAACTGATGACCTTTAAATGATCTTCTGACATGTTTCGCATTTCTTTATTATTTGCCAGTGTTTTAAAAGCGTCACAAAATTCCCCAACCACTAACTTGGTTGTGGATAATGATAGAACTACTACCGTCAGTAATTTTAACGGGATGGATATGGCTGGTACGCTTTCTCAACCTCAGGCTGAAAGACACTAAGAAGAAATACCAAAAAACAAAAATACGTATATGATATTTTGTTTTATCTTCGAGCATTTTCGTTTGAAATAACTCCAACTTCTCTCTCCTACTGCCATCTTTTTCCTTATTTTGAATTTTGTTTCACCTTTTCTTAGACGGTACTACCCACACTGGAAATGGATGCTCTTGGGCAATGAACATTATCTGATGTTGTTTATCTTCTCACAAAATAACTAGTAGAAATGGTTTTGAAGAAATGGATAACAGGTAAAGAGGTAGCGTAACTGTGGGAGCTAGGGGACACGGACGTGATTTAAAATCATTACACCGTAGACTGATTGTCAGAAATAAAATATGAAGCGATCTATCTTTGACATAGTAAAATAAACTCAAGCATTTCTCTCTAGCAAAAATGACGAGTCTATGAGAATTCTAGACAGACATCAGTGGCTTGTGAAAAGAGCATTAATTAAAAATATGAAGTGGAACTTCCTAAGCTTATGACGGACAGTCCTATGTCTTAACATAATCTGGTACAAGTTTAAGCAAGAGAAATGTACGAGAAATAAATGAAAACTTGACTGATATAGCTTTCAACTAGATCTGTGTTTCGCATCTAAGACCAGTTTCACAGATGGTTGCTATGTAAGAATAGAGCACAGACTAGACCATTATATGACCGACAATATCTTGCATAATATCCTAGTCGACCCTTTTACGAAATCCCTGGGAACTTTATTCAAGAGACCTGTCTATCGTATCTGATGTATCCAGTAGTGCATAGCCTATACGATTATAGGGTCAATACTGTCTTGCATGTTATCCTACTCGTCCGTTTTCACGAAAGCTCTGGGAACTGGTGTTTTATCTAACACAAGAGTCCAGTTTCTGTAGTGGTTCCTGAAAAATGTTGGTGAAGCTTCAAATTATTCCGCTAATCTCTAGCGTTGATATATGCGCGCGAGAAGTGGTCTTCAGATACTGTAACGCTGGTTGTTAATGAGGTAACCGAAAATGTCTCGTGAGAGAAGGCGGTACTTAAAGTTGGGGAAGGCCATGATAATATCTCTTTATTGTGAGTGGAGATGTTGATATAGATGAAGAGGAAAAAGTATTGTTGAAAAGCTCACTGCAAAGAACGGATGACATCTGGATTTGTTTCCTTGCTGAATTTCACACTATCTACTTTCCAGTGCCGAAATATTTGCACGTATTAGATTAATGCAAAAATATCCAGCATTATCTGATAAAACATTTTATTCATATAAATTTATAGCATTGTTATTTAGTTATTAAGCGGATTGAATTTGCTTATAAACAGGTAGCCAGATAGACACAAATATATGAAGGAAACGAGGCTGATAGATATAAACAGACTGAGATAGATAGATAGATAGATAGATAGATAGATAGATAAATAGATAGATAGATAGATACGAACAGACGGAGATAGATAGATAGATAGATAGATAGATAGATAGATACGAACAAACGGAGATAGATAGATAGATAGATAGATAGATAGATAGATAGATAAATAGATAGATAGATAGATAATGAACAGACTTAGATAGAGAGACAGATAGATAGATTTACTGTTGTAGACAAAATATTCTCATATAGAAGAGGATATATATATGTGTGTGTGTGCGCGCGCGCACGCGCGCTATTTTTTATGTGTTTACTTAACAATTGGGTCTCCTTTTTTGGGTTGTTTGTTTCCTGCGTGCGGCTGATTCTATATATAGGATATTAGGGGATTATGGGAAGTAGGTTTAAGGGAAAATAGCCCTTCCCAGTCCCTTTGCCTTTCGGCTAATGATTTACATTATAAAGGTTCACAACCTTGAAAATGTTATTTATTTAATTATCTGTTTTATTTAATTCCTTTACGCTGTTTCTATTTCTCATGTGCATTTTATTGCGTTCTCAATGCTGGTATTTGAACGAAATGTTTATTCGATTTAGGTCAACAGATGCTCTCTATGATTACATCACGAGGCTAAATATGTATATTCATCACGTTATATATAAATGAGGTGCGTTTGGGAAACAAAGTATTATTGCGCACGCACCCCACCCAGCACCCATATATATATTGATTTTCTAAGCGTAGCTTAGATGTGGCACAAGGTCGAAAGTATGGCGCACCCAGTGACGATCGGACTCACTAGTCGTAACTGTTTTAGCAAGAGAGGCTTGCTGGCCATTACACCATGACTAGGTCCCAGAAAGGTTGAAAGTAGGAGGCGCCTAGTGGGGATCGAACTCACTACTCAGCTGTAATTGTCCTAGCGAAACAAACTTCCTAACCATTACATCGTGTGTGTATATATATATATATATATATATATATATATATATATATATATATATATATATATATATATATATATATATATATATATAAATATATATATATATAAAGAAATATAGTCTTAAAGTGTGCCATATTTATGGGATAAAGTGCTCAATATCAGAGATAGAGCGTGTGTAAATATAAAAGTGAACATAGAAGTCAACACTTAGAGGCGACAGTCCGTTTCATGCTAGACGCAATCGTTAAGCCACGTGTGCTGTTATTTTTCTCGGCTATTTATATATACGGGACAATGGTGCATTGTGGGTAGTCTATTTTGACGGTTATTTTACCGGAAGTAAATATATATATATATATATATATATATATATATATATATATATATATATTAACAATTATTAGATATAATAATCATTAAAAATTAATTCTTTCAATCATGTTTTGTTGAATAATATTGACAAGTTCTATTTATGAAATTTTTCAAATTATCGAATTAGTTTCTTTTTTTGAATTATCAGTGAAATTAACAAAGTTCATATTTATTTTTTATTATGTTTTCCGAGTATTTGGGAATTTTGGGACATTCATTGCCCAGGATTATGTCTTGTGTATATTTAGGTAACTCTTTCTGCTTAATTCCAGTGGAACCAATTAAAGTGACGTCATATAAACGGTGAAACTGGAATTCTTTTGCTATCTTATGCTTTTGCGTACATATACACATATATATATATATATATATATATATATATATATATATATATATCCAAAGACTGTTCTAGTTTCACGGGCCATGTTTAATGGATGTCAATTATGAGTTATCTCCTGTTAATTCCCCTCTCCAAGTTTTCCATTGCCTTAACAGTGTATTGAACTCACACCCTTTGGCTCCTGTCCCTGGATCTAACCAACGTCTTTATCCTCTGTGCCATGTGTCCTTGAGTCTGCCCCAGTGAGCGAAATAAAGTGTTCAGCTCGACATTCCAACCACCTGAACAAAGTCGGAGCGTACAACGGCCGAAATGTTGTAATAAATATGGCGACAAAGATAAGGACAATAGTCCGAATAATGTAAATAGTGTAAGAAACATTTCTCTTAAATCTTCTTCATGATCAATAGGATTTTACACACACATTACATACGAATAAAGACATCATTACGTAAACACGAGAAGTTGCTTCATGTCATATACTTCCTATTGAGTTTTGCTAAGGTAATCAAATGTTGTTGTATGTTAAATATTGTTTGTAATTTCATTCCAAATTCTCTTGTCTCTCACGAAATATCTCTGACGAATATAAACAGATGATCCCAAAAATCATGACACCATTTTCAAGAGATGGACAAAGCTGATGCAATGTAATACACACCATCCAATATTTTTGCATATTTCACAAAATAATGATGAACGACGTGGGAAAGTGTTAGGTAAGACTTTACCGTGAGCCTAGATGGACCTACACGTCTCCTCGTTTGAGTCTAGAAAATAGACGTATCCCGCCGTTTCAAGGTACTCACTCTTTCCATCAACAAACAAAAGAGGAAATAACAGGTCTAAGCAGTTGAAGGTTTTGTAGCAGTTCAAAAGAAGAGGCAGAAACCAGAAGAAGAAAGAGAGAAGAAGAAAGAGTTAAGGAAGAAAAACTAAGACAAGAGGAAGAGTAGGGGTGACTGGGTGACAGAGACAACAAGGGAAAAGCAATTTAGTTAGTTTGCGATATGAACCGAAAAGAAATACATTTTACCTGTTGTTGCTTTTCTAATAGGGAAACTCGAAGTGATTAATGTTTAATTACAGAAACATAACAGACTTTTAACTCTTAACTGGAAGTTTCAGAAAAAATAAAGTTAAAAAGCCTGTACGAGAAGTCATTAAATATGTGTGGATTCTCTCTCGCCGCTATACAGTATTCGTATCACACGTTCGCATAGGATGCGAACGTGTTTTGTTTTTCAATATAGCAATACTGGAATTCTGTCAGAGACTATCGATATGTTAGTCCGATTGGAACTCTTCATTTGATCGAAGCGGTTGGAGTTGTTTGCACGGTTTATGCCCAACTAAATAAACACAAGATGCACGATTGCCCACAATGATTTATTTAGCCAACATCACGGTTCGCTTACAAAGTTCTACATTATGCAAATGACAGTCAACTTGTCATTTGTCTTCCTGCATTCGAATCAAATCAGCTTTCATGTTGGCCATCCAGCAGGAAGATTTCACTGGTAAGAAAACAAAAATAGAACCAGCAAATTCAACAGTTCGTTAATTTATATCCTAAAGAAATAAGTCTACCTCATGAATTGTAAAAGGTTTGATTCTGAAACTGTACGGAAGTTGGCGAATATGGCGGGCAGTTAAGAAAGACTGAAGCCGAAATGTTCACATTATTATTATTATTATTATCATTATCATCATTTTCTTCTTCTTCTTCTTCTTCTTCTTCTTCTTCTTCTTCTTCTTCTTCTTCTTCTTCTTCTTCTTTTTACTCCACCTCCTCCTTCTTCTTACTCCTCCTCCTCATCCTTCTTCTTATTGTTATTCTTACTCCTCCTCCTCCTCCTTCTTCTTCTTCTTACTCCTCCTCCTCATTCTTCTTCTTACTCCTCCTCTTTCTTCTTCTTCTTACTCCTCATCCTCCTCCTTCTTACTTCTTCTTCTTCTTCTTCTTCTTCTTCTTGCTACTCATCCTCCTCCATCTTCTTCTTACTCCTACTCATCCTACTCCTTCTCCTCCTCCTTTTTTCTCTTCTTTCTTCTTCTTCTTCTTCTTCTTCTACTTCTTCTTTTTTTTTCTCCTATGTTAAAACACTTCTCAGAACGTTGTACTTGTTGATACTGGTATCCCTAATTTGTAATTTTCATGTAGATCTGTCCCTTTTCCTAACAACCATGCATTCCGTTTTGTTATTGAATTGATATAAAGGTAAAAAGATGAATAAATTGGTTTTGGATAATTAAATGACGAAATGATAAAAGAATTCTGTGCAATACGTTTCATCCTTTAAAGAACTTCATCAGACTGAGTAAACAATGGCCTAATAAAATCCTCTTGGTGGGTATCTCTCCTGTTCTGCCATTCATTTACACAACTTCGGGTTCTCTTCTTCTGTCCTTTCAGTCTGCCTTTGTGTGTATCAATTTTTCCAAGCCATCTTTCCTCATTATGTACCCCAGAAATTTCAACTCTGTCTTTTTGATGTTATCTTTTCCATTTTACCTATAAAACTTCGTCATTGTTAGGCCCATGATATTCTCGCCATCCTTCTGTAGAACCACATACTTGTTTGCTTCTTCTTCTCCTTGTAAGGAGATTGTCCAGCATTCACCATCATATAGGAAGATTGATAATGCGTAACAGGTCACTGTTCTTTTCTTTGTTTCTAACGAAATCTTTATGTTTCTTAATACATTGCTTAAGTTTTGGAAGGCATCTTTCGCTCTCCTAATGCAACTTCAGATTTCAGGGTCACACTTTTCGTCCTCTGTTAAAACGCTTCATAGATTGTTGTACCTGCTTGATTTCGGTATTCCCCAATTTGTAATTTGCATGTTGGGATTTTCTTTTTCTAACGACCATACATTTTATCTTCTTGCTATGAACCGACAGAAAAAGTGAATAAATCAATGTAGGATTATTAAATGACGAAATGGAAAAAAAACAAATTCTGCTCAACACGTTTCATCCTTTAAAGGACTTCATCAGACTAAAATAATGTACGTATAAAAAACAAATGTTCTTTTATGGTACGAAACGCATTACATAGAATACTTTTCATTTTGTCATTAATTACCCAACATTGTTCTAATATATAAACATTTATATATGATATATCTCATAAATCAGTGAATAATATAATATTTAATTTAAACAAAGTGTAATCACTCATAAAAATGTACTTATAAAAAACGAATGTTCTTTTATAGACCGAATACATTGAATACTTTGCATTTTGTCATTCAGTTACCCAACATTGTTCTAATATGATAAGGGGTCTCCCCTTTTCACACAGATGAACTCGCCCGAGCTATACATATACTACTACCAGTGAATACCCGGAGTCTGTATCAGAGTATTATTAGAGGAGGGTAGCCCAAGATTCACCGTCAGAGCACCTAGACTCAGTAAGGAGCCATACCGCGATACTTCAATACCAAGACTGTATATATATTATTGCTACTAACCCGCATTCCTGGATCTACTAACCCGTATTACCAGTTTGTATTATTACGTTAATACATTTATTTTCCTTATCCATTCCTGGCGTTTGTTATTCATTAATATCGGATTCATCTCGGAATCCACAACATAATATATAAACATGATATGATCTATCTCATAAATTAGTGAATAATATAGTATTTAATTTAAACAAAGGGTAAACACTCATAAAAATGTACTTATAAAAAACGAATGTTCTTTTATAGACCGAAACGCATTACATAGAATGCTTTGCATTTTGTCATTCAATTACCCAACATTGTTCTAATATATAAACATTTATATATGATCTATCTCATAAATCAGTGAATAATATAATATTTAATACAAACAAAATGTAATCACTCATAAAAATCTCTGGGTGGGTTTCAGACTTTAATTTTTTTGGGAATATTTCATCGATTCTTATGTTTGCAATATTTTATCAAATGCTCATAAATTGCTTCTACTATGTCTAATCGGTAAAGGGTGTCCTCCTGACTTTACGTCCTTAAATGCATAAAACATAAACACTTTCTTGATATTTGTTATCAGCGCAGAACGGACGATGATGCATTTCCAATCATTGGATAAAGCAAAAAAGGAAGCACTCTCATCTTAGTCCGAGGAACACATGG
This sequence comes from Acanthosepion esculentum, assembly GCA_964036315.1. Taxonomy (NCBI): domain Eukaryota; kingdom Metazoa; phylum Mollusca; class Cephalopoda; order Sepiida; family Sepiidae; genus Acanthosepion; species Acanthosepion esculentum. The sequence continues at coordinate 120,185,651 of OZ038481.1, forward strand.
TAATTCAAAGATGTTAAAGGAAAAGAAGATGTGAAGACCCATGATTACCAACAAACGGATATGGCTTTTTTAACTATGTATATTTAATATATTTTGTTTTAAATTTTCTATATTTATTGGGGAAGAGGTAAACAACCATGAAGTGTTGATACTTATATCCACATCATCTCTCTCTCTCTTTCTCTCTCTCTCTCTCTCTCTCTCTCTCTCTCTATATATATATATATATATATATATATATATATATATATATATATATATATATATGAAAATGTCTTTAAACGTATATATATATATATATATATATATATATATATATATATATATATATATATATATATATATATATATATTACTAATGTTAACCCGCTAACGGGACCAAGAACCACTCAAGCTAGAGTATTATTGAAAGCGGTTGTCGCGGCGCACTTATAAGGATATGTGGGAAAGATAACGATTGACCAGGTAAAGATTGCAGTGACTGGAAAAGAAGCTGTTAAAAGATAGATAGATAGATAGATAGATAGATAGATACGAACAGACTGAGATAGATAGATAGATAGATAGATAGATAGATAGATACGAACAGACTGAGATATATATATATATATATATATATATATATATATATATATATATATATATATATATAGATAGATAGATAGATAATAGATAGATAGATAGAATTTAAAATGACTTATCTTTCCATTTCCAAATTTCGCAGAGGTAGATAGCGGTAGATCTACTCGGTACTTTAACGTATATATATATTATGTAGTTTTTGGTCAAAGACAAATGGAATACATTGTGAGTAAGGAAGTTATTTTTTATGTAGTCGTTCAGTTGGGATAGGTCTGCTTGCCTAGAAAATCAGCATTTTGAATGTCGTAGCATTTATCTGTGCTCGAACACCGAAAACAAGCGCTATTAGCAAATACGCAAGTACCTTAGCTACGAGATGGAGGAAAAATTCATCTTATATGAGAATGAAAATCAAAATACAATTTAGACGAATCCATGGAACTGAAATTAGAAAATAAATTAATTGATCAAGTAGTCGAGAGAATAAACGCAATTAATGGACGTCTTTTCGCCCTTTAAGTGGCTTATTTCTGGCATTTTTCTTGTTTTATGACGAGTAATGTTATTTTTTTACCCTTAATTACGAGTTTGGAAGAACCTCTTATGTGAATTTCTTCGCTTCTTTACAAGTGGTCAATAAAAGAGAGAATAGGAGAAAGTGATTGAAAACAAGAGAAGTGTGATAGAAAAAAAGAAGATATGAGAGAGAGAGAGAAATAAAAATTGGGGAAATGGAGAGAGCGAGAAGTGACAGAAGAAAAGAAGAAAAATATAGAAAATTACATTATGAGTAAAAATAATGAATTTTCTATCGATTATTCCGGTTGCAAAAAACTGTTTTTGTTTTTTCTCAGACAATGGATGTTAACGTTAAATAAAATACAAACATCAGTTATAAAAGAAGTAAAAATTGATAAAATGTATTTCCTAATTCATTCCAGGATTTCCAGTTTGGGTTGCAAGTTGCGAATTGCGCTACATAATAAAAATATATTTGTTTTCCCGTATCGTCATTGTACATGCGTTCTCATGATGATGAGTTACACCAATGAGGCAGACATTTTTTTCTGGCAGCTCCTAAGACTTTCTTAGGAGTAGAGCAATAAAATGGCAAAACTGTAGTACAAAAAAATGGTAAAGTTCTGAATGTGGATTTAATTTCCATCCTTATATTGATTGACTGATTAAAAGGGCATAAATATAGGATCCTCGAGTTGTCCTACACAGCACAATCCATTCGTTAGATGTTTAGTATATTCTTCGCCAGCTTTACTCACGATTTTCAATAACGTTTTACCCATATCCTAGACTCGTAACCTAATCAATGCTTAAGAACCCAGTCTAACTTACCATTTAAAGAAAAATCGTAGAATCATCCTACATAACACAATCCATTCGTTAGCGGTTTAGTATATTCTTCGCGAGCTTTACACAGGGTTTTGAATACGGTTTTACCCACATCTTAGATTCGTTACATAATCAATGCTTAAGAACCCAGTCTACCTTACCACAAAAAGAAAAATCCTGAAATCATCCAACACAGCACAATCCATTCGTTAGCTGTTTAGTATATTCTTCGCCACATTTACACACGATTTTGAATACGTTTATACCCGTATCCTTTACACGTTACCTAATCAATGATGAAGAACCCTGTCCCCTTACAATTTAAGGAAAAATCCTAGAACCATCCTACACAGCACAATCCATTCGTTAGCTGTTTAGCATATTCTTCGCCAGCTTTACACAAGATTTTGAATAAGGTTTTACCCTCATCCTCGACTCGTTACCTAATCAATGCTTATGAAACATGTCTACTAATCCTAGAATCATCCCACTCAGCACCATCCATTCGCTAGCTGTTTAATATATTCTTCGCCTGCTTCACACCATTTTGAATACGGTATTAACAACGTCTTAGGCTCGGTACCTAATCAATGCTTAAGAACCCAGTCTACCTTACCATTTAAAGAAAATTCCTAGAATCATCCTACAAACCACAATCCATTCGTTAGCTATTTAGTATATTCTTAGCAAGCTTTACACAGGAATTTGAATACCGTTTTACCCACATCCTACTCTCGTTACCTAATCAAAGCTTAAGAACCAAGTCTACCTAAAAATTAAAGAAAAATCCTAGAATCATCCTACACAGCACAATACATTCGTTAGCTATTTAGCATATTCTTCGCCAGCTTTACACACGATTTTGAATACGGTTTTAGCCACATCCAAAGCTCGTTAACTTATCAATGCTTAAGAACCCAGTCTACCTTACCATTTAAAAAAAACTTCCTAGAATCATCCTACACAGCACAATCCATTCGTTAACAGTTTAGTATATTCTTCGCCAGCTTTACACACGTTTTTAAATACGATTTTACACACATCTTAGACTCGTTACCTAATCAAGGCTTAAGAACCCAGTCTACCTTACCATTTAAAGAAAATCCTCGAATCATCCCACACAGCAGAATCCATTCGTTAACTTTATTGTGTATTCTTCGCCAGATTTACACACCATTTTGAATACGGTTTTACCCACATCCTAGACTCGTTACCTAATCAATGCTTATGAACCGAGTCTACCTTACCATTTAAACAGTAGCTGTAATTAAACGAAATGAAATTATACATTTCCCAAAGACATTTGCGCGAGAGTGTATTTAGCGTAACTCGAATGGAAATCACAAGTCATCGTGGCCGAGAGCTTGAGCATGCTGGCCTTGTTCAAATTGTCAATCACGCTAGATAACACGCTCTTTTCCTGAAACTGTACCAAAGTTCTGGTCAGTATATCTGCAGAATAAACTACAAATAAGCAAGCGTCTGCTCTAGTTATTGGCTAGTAGATGGGTATCCTCGAATAACAATGGCCAGCTATACATACATACATATACATACATACATACATACATAATAAGACAAAGTCACAATGACATAATAGATAGGCACATGTGCGATATTGAGGTTAAAAATGCAGATATCATTCGCGGTATGGCGTTTAAAAACGCAGATATCATTCGTCAAGTTTCTACCCATCAGCAAGTAACCATTCGATATACGTTCAAGAGTTGACACCTTTGGTGATACTTGTTGGTGGGGGTGGATGGTATATTGTAACTTTAATGTTAATATTAGTCGTTTCCTTATATGAAAACATTTGGCATGTATTGACCTAATACCTAGTACTTAAATTTTTAAAAAAATGTTTCTCTTAAAATTAATCTTCAGGAAAATAGGTTTCTCAATCCAGTAACTGTTATCGCCATTATTGATGGGAGTTTCCTTCCTAACCTTTTGTTTTAAGTAGTCTGGAATGTCAACATATTGATTTTAAAGTTCGATATATGTCTATTAAAAGTTACCAGTAAATATTCTGTCATTTGATGCAATAATAAATGTCCGACATCATTTGACAGCATTTAAAAGAAAATGTAACAATTTTTACATATTATCGTCCAACATTTTATCAGCGCCGGGGCAAGAGTTTAAGGTGTGACGTTATTTTGAAAAATTTTGTCTATATGCTACGGCTTATGACAGATATCATGTAGCGTCTCGTATTGCCGAAACACTGTTATGCAGGTAAAGACAGGAAGTTGTGGAGAGTCATGATCGCCCACGTTCTATGAGAAAATGGTATATAAAGGAATAATATAGCCAGTTCGTAAATCGTTTGTTAGATTCAATTGGACTTTCAGAGAACTTTTTGATCTGATGCGTATGAAAATACCAAAAATCTGACGCAGATAAAAATACCAAAAAATCGATTAACAAATAGAAGTATGTCTAGTGTTCTTATACTCTCGGTTTGAAACATTAGTTCTTTTACGGTTTCTTGCACACAAATAATTCCTTCAATATCTGGCCTCATTATTGGATATCAAACTGTAGAAAGAAAACATTCACAGAATAATGGAAGCATTCAACACAAAACATAGTTAGAAATTATTTAGGAAGCAGGAAAATAGGGTTTAAATTTAAAGCCAAAAGGAGAATTTTATGATGGTGAAGGAAAAAAAGAATTTTTCAAGATGGTGAAGATAGTTCAAGATGGAAGAGGTAAATCGAAATATTTCAATGGAAGAAAAATATAATAAAGATTTCAAGAGGAAGAAAGGAAAAAGAACGATTTTAAGATTAAGAATACCAAGATGATGAAAGCAAAAGGAAACATTTCAAATGAAGTTAAAACAAGGATTTCAAAATGTGACAGAGATAGAGTTTGGGAAACACACACAAACACACACACACATATTTTTTCCGTGAAATTTGATAAGATTTGAATAGCGAAATTAAATCAGAGCATTTTGTTTACTGATGGGGAAATCTGATCTAGGACAGAAGTTGTACCCATTGAATCTGGATCATCAGAAGACAACGGAAATGGTCGAAATAATTTTTATCGATTAAAAATTGAAATACAGCTGAGTATGTTAGGTTATTTTGAGCACATTATGTACTAGTGAGCAAACCAAAATGAGCTGACTCATTTTATAGTACACCCATAGAAGGTTGACCAATCAGAAGACTAGAAATATTCGACCCGATGTGTATAAAGGCGGCCATTTTGTTTTCTTTTTCAGAATATTTACAGCTAACCTGTCAGCTGAGGAGACCTGCAGAACTATGTTTTCCTACTCTCTCCAAATATCCACTGCCAACCTCTGATATGGAAGACCTTAAGAATTCCTGAATAGCTGCTACTAGACATTGGTGCTGTTACATTGGACAAATTACTTCCTACGTCGGATTGCAACATTCAAACAATATTAAACATATATTACAGAGTAAGCTAGAAGAAACTTTGGAATTCACATGATTTTGGTTGAAGCAGCCAGAACCCCGTGATAATCGCGTGCGTAGTAGTAGGGCCGAGGGTCAGTTATAACCAGCCGGTTTTATCTAAACGCGTAATTATGCTGAAAAAGGCATACTGGTGAATATTCCTGAAGAGAGAAGAAAGAATTGGCCCGGGCAAGCGTTGGGAGGAGGCACGCCACTATAACTTTAAACCCCGCACAGAAATATTTATCCCTCCATCGCAAGAGTCACATATCGTTCTGAGACGATTTAATAAGTTAATCCCATACACACACACACACACACACTCTCTCTCTCTCTCTCTCTCTCTCTCTCTCTCTCTCTCTTTTTTTTGCTGCATTCTAAATTTCTTAGCGCAGACTCTCCAGCCGTGTCTACACCTTCAGTCGACCGTGAATGGACGGACATAACTTCTGCTTTCTGGATGAAACAAATCACAACGTAGCTAGGAAGCAGGATTAAACCAGCGGACCGGTCGTATAATCTACGGATGCTCAAGGGACCTATGGCCACTCCCTTAAGTTCGGTTAGGAACGAGTAGACACCTCAACCCAGAGAGTAAGACGAGGTTGAGGGGCCGGGGTGAAAGTGCTAGAAAAAGGACAAAGGGAATGATTACAAGATGAAGAAGATAGAAAGAAAAATTCCAAGGTTAAGGCAACAAAAGGAATGATTCCAAGATTTATCAAGGCAACAGGAAGGATTCCAAGATTTATGAAGATGAAAGGAATGATTCCAAGACGGAAAAGTGAAAGGAAAGATTTCAAAATGAAAATGACAAAAAATAAAGGATTCCAAGATGATGAATGCAAGAGGAAAAATTACAAGAATTATGAAGACAGAAGATGTGATTTCAAACTTTTTAAAGGGAATGGATTCAAGATGATGAAGGCAAAAGAAAGGATTCCAAGATGGAAAACAGAAATGGAAGATTTCCAAGATGGAGATGGTAAACTTATTTAAGAGTGTAAGAGGAAATGAATAATTACCGAGGAGAATAAAAAAAAATGGAAAATCTCAGAACTGATGAATACCGTCCATTTTACCTCAATTCACGACATTCACGGCGTGGACTTGAAATAAAGAATTAGCTTCTAAGGGGATTTAAGCTTGGATCACCAAAAAAATGTTGCAAGTGATCATTAGTGATGGCGACGTTATCCCTCCATTCATCTTCCCACAGATCCTCGGACTCAACAAGGAGGCCGACATCAAGTGAGTCTCAGAAAAGAACTCCCGAATGTGTTGGTAAGGCCTACATCAAGTGCCTTGAGTAGGTAGTGCTGCCCCGAGTCAAGAGGGTGGCCTCTGGATGTCTGCATCATGCCAGACAACAGGACAGCCCAGTTATGGCTGTCAAACAATTTCTTCGACATCATCACACACTATATCTGGCCACCTAAATCCCCAAACTGCAAACTCCTTGATTATTATGTGTGCAACGCCAAAGAAAAACTGAAAGGAAGGATTATGACAGCATTCACCAACTTAAACAAGGAGAACGTCCAGAAGAGTTGCAAGATATTCCGAAGTCGTCTGGAGGCCGTGGTTACAGACAAAGGCGATTTTATTGAATAAATTTACTCTTTAGCATTTCAAGATATTTTTATGTAATTTTGGTAAATCTATCTGTTAGAATGAGAAGTCAGTGTTATTTTCATTTTTACAAAATTTAAACGACAATTTATCCATTGCCCCCTTTACCTACATATATATATATATATATATATATATATATATATATATATATATTTGTGTGTGTGTTTACATAGACTACTTTTATTAAATTCAGCCTTTTATTACTAGACACTATCATTCATTCCAGCAATATATATATATATATATATATATATATATATAGATGTGTGTGTGTGAATGTTTGTTGCCTAATATATATATATATATATATATATGTGTGTGTGTGTGTGTGTGTGTGTGTGTGTGTGTATAATTATTGTCATCCACAGGCAGACTGTTTAGCTGTATCACAGCTCTTCAGTATGGCTAAACGTCCGGTTGCCTCTGGCTAGGATCGAAACCCGACTGAATTGGCGTCAGTCGGAAATTCATTAAGCACGGCAGGGATGAAGGTGAATTTTAGCGTATTTATTTTTAGATAAGCACACAGTGATACATATATATATATATATATATATATATATATATATATATATATATATATATATATATATATATATATATATATATATATATATATATATATATATATATATATATATATATATATATATATCAAGAACAATTTTAGTGGAATGAGGGTATGAAAAAGTGAAAAACCTTTTGTGTGACACGATTCGTTATTTAGGACTTCGTCGGATTTAATTTAACCTTATGTTTTATGCAACTACATATATGCACGAACGTGACGCTGAGAATTTTAAATTTAAAACTCGTCACACGAACACCTTTTTTATACTTTTTCCTGTAAAATAAATATATATATAAATAGATATCTATATATTTTACTTAATTTCTTAAGCGCCAAAATGAATCTAAGCAATATATATATATATATATATATATATATATATATATATATATATTACTTTTGTCGATTTGTCAGGAAGGTAACTCTTAATGTTATCAGTCTGGGAAGACGATCCCAACGTGTGGGAGCTTTTGAAAGTGTTTGTACGCCCGACAACGGATTTACCCATCCTGGTGAGTTAAATTGTATAGACGGAACTATAAGGAAGCCGGCGGCGGCTCCGCTAACACGAAACCCGCAACTCACCGTGACCGAAGTTTTAAAATGTACTGGCGTTGTTCGTGACAAATAAAACGTTCTCTCTCATAAACTGTAACTAAGGTCTGCTCAACATAGTTGCAGTATAACCCACAGTGTGGGTGTTGAACAAGCACAAATGTTCTTGGGCTGGTGTCTACCACAAGGATTGGCTTGCCACCGAGACGCGTATACCGAAAAGTTAGAATAGGCCTCTATTACACACACATACACACAAACACACACACACACATACACACTTATATATATATATATATATATATATATATATATATATATATATGATAAAAATAAAAGTGAACATAGAAGTCAACACTTAGAGGCGACAGTCTGTTTGATGCTAGATGCATTCGTCAGGTCACGAGTGCTTTTATTTTTCTCGGCTGTTTATATATACGGATTAGTGGTGCATTGTGGGTAGTCTCATTGGCGGTTATTTTACCGGAAGTCGTTTATTTGTTTATTTATTTATTTGGGTTAAATTATTTTGCTTGTTTTTATTTATTTATTTTTCTTTTTTTTCTTATCTTATATATTTTTTTTTTATATAAAACATATAAGACATTTATTACAGCGATGAAGTAAACTACACCTTCAGGTTTTACCTTATTGTTTTGTTTAGTATTGACTAAGTCTTTTATTGATTTGCATGTAGTAAAAGTCATAATCAATAGAAAACAAATCAAGAAGCAAAACCTGAAGGTGGGGCTTACTCCATGTATATATATATATATATATATATATATATATATATATATATATATATATATATATATATATATATATATGCACATTTCATTGAAAACGACAGACAATGTACTTTTATTTAGTTTTGTATACAATTTCTCATGCGATCTAATAATTTTTTTCTTTTCGGATGATAAATTATATAAAAACTGTCCGAATGTTCTTTTTTCCGAGCGCTTTCGGCTATACATTTATCCATTTTCAAGGATTATATTTTAACTGTTAAAATAAGAAATAAAAAAATGAAAACATTTTATGAAACGTACATACAACAAACTATTAGATCGCATGAGAAATTGTATAAATAACTCAATAAAAGCACTTTGTCTGTCGTTTTCAATGAAATGTGCGTGAAAGAATGATTGCTGCCAAAATACACACACACACACACACACACACACACACACACACATATATATATATATATATATATATATATATATATATATATATATATATATATATATATATATATAACTTCAAACATTATTTTAGTGGATACCCGTGTTTGAAATAGGCACCAAGTTCTTTTTTATTTTTAAACACTGTGTATTACGTTTATCGGTCTGGCCGCTTGAGAAAAGTTAATAAAGAAGACATGACCACCGGGAGGTTCTCATCTGCTTCCTCGTTTGTTTAGAAGAAACGCCGTTTGAGCCGATGGACTTTAGACAGCTCGGCCACAGAGGGTGGTCACAGCCCAGTCAGGTTCTATTTAGCCTTTTAAAGAATGTCCATGTGCTCGTTCACTTATTCATATATCTGCAAAGTTTCCTCTCCGAAACGTAAGCGAGGAGATTTCCGAAGAACGAATTGATCAATTTTTAATCCGACATTTTTAGTACTCCCATCGGCAGGATTCGAAACTGAGTCCCCATTTGTTGAGAGATGCTACTATTGCAGATGTGTGAAGTGTTAGAAAGTATCAAAAGGTTTGATTGGTGAGAAGGCATAAAATTGGATGTGTTTAATAATCTTCCATCCACAACAATTAATACAAGACAGAACATACTGGTTCAAAACATAAAATTTGATTTTATTTCTTTTAATGTACATGCAATTAAGCTAAAGGTTTGATAGAGTTATGTCTCTTAGATTTGGAAATATTTGTACCGGAGCTCATAAGGTTTAATTAACTATTAAACTGTAATTTTAGAGGAATAAAGTTCCCGTTGCATGTTAGGAATTATATATTGGAAAAGTTGGTAAGAGTTCAGAAGAGTTAAGAGTTCGTACTTGCGTGAATGTTGGTAATTTTCTTTAACGCCTGACCGCATGGTCAAGACGAGAGTTCTTGAAGGTCACATTTTGGCAGCAAGGAATGAGACGCAAGAGAAAACGAAGAGAGAGCAAGAGACGGAGAAGGGTAAAGCGACAAGAGACAAGAACCACTCGTGTTTTGTTTATATAAGATGGTTTATCACGTGACAGGCTCAAACCTTAGTGAGCGGAAAATTTCATTCCTAGCGTGCAGGATATCTGATTGGTCGGAATTGACCAATCAGCGATCTAGTTTTGAGGAGATTAGCCAATGAATGCTTGTCGCATGATCTCAATGTATGTATGTGTGTGATGGTGACGATAATCACCACAGGGGAAGAGCGCATTTCCCCGCGGGGGGTATCTGGCAAATGTGGAAGATTCCACACTACCGTTTAAATACTGTGTACTTTCGACCACTGCGATCGTCACAGCTCAGCAAATTTCTATTTGCTCTTTTACAAAACGTTTAAAAAGCAGAGTGTCTATTTCAAACACAGCTATCCACTAAAATATCGTTTGCTTAATAATCGATATATATAAATGTCAATTTCTGTCTGTTTGTCTGAATCAAGTTACCACCTAAACCAGTGAACAAATATTGATGAAACTTTCTATACATGTTTAACTGATATCTAGTTTGTTATTAGGATAATTGCCTTTTTAAAAAAATCTATAATGTGATCTCTATGGTCCCTTGATCGCAGCTCGCCGGGTCTTACGCGAAACGCTGTTTACTTTGTTTAAGCAAGGGAAATAATTAGCCTCGCAAACTCTTTAGAAATTAAGATATACGTGTTATGACATAACAACTGTAAATCTTAAAATTCCAGACATATGTGGATCTTTGTTCGATTTTAAAAAATTAGGAGGCAACATCTGAACGAATCGCAGGTTGTTTTCTCAATAGAATCTGTACTTGACACGTCAGTTCAGCATTATCTTTCTTTGAATGCGATCTCTGCGGTATGTTTACATTGCAAATATTAATTCATTTCAAATTTCGCCACGTGCATCATTAACTACGCCAGGTTTGAATTTATTAAATACAAATAAATTGTCTCGATCCATTCAGTCATTTAACCGTAAAATAACACTTAAATTGAGTTTATTTGAAAATAGAAAATTTACCTAATCTCATATTTCAACCTAACCTTAAAAAGCATATAGTGTTTGTGCTTATGGTTGTTGTTTGTGAAATAAATGACGGGATCACCATAATGTAGTGGTGAACGTGTGAAGGGTGTTCGCCACAATTATTTTATTTTTGTTTAGGAAAGGTGTGGAAAGGATCATGCCATTAGGCTGGAGGTCTCTATCCAATGTGGTGGTCACAATGCAATTAATATTTGACGTAAAATAGCACATGGTATAAAATACAAAACAGACCGTAGGGTTGAAAACATAACAATTGAATTTATTAAGTATTTGATGTACATGCATGTGAACTGAAAAGGTTAGACAGAGTTGTGTCTCTTAGACTAGGTAATATTTGTACCTAAGCTCATAACGAATAAGTTGATTATTAAAATGTAGTTTAGAAGATTGAGTGTTTGGAATTGTGTATTGTGCAAGTTGGATAAAAGTTCAGAATTATACTTGCATGAATTGATGTACAGTTCTTTTACGTCTGACTGCATTAGTCAAGACGGGAGTTCTTTAAGAGTCACATATTGGCAGCCATGTTGAGATGCATGAGTGACGAAGAATCGAAGAAGAGTGAGTGAGAAAGAGAGGGAGAATCACACGTGTTTGTTTTTTATAATTTTGTTGTATCACGTGGGAGGATCAGATTTAGTTGGCGCTAAAATATAATCTGTCGCGTGGGGGTAATTTGCTTGAAACTGACCAGTCAGCAAGCTACATTGAAGGTGATTAACCAATTTATGCTTGTTTTATATTTTGTATGTAAAATTGTGGTGGTGGTTACTACAAGACGATATCAATTCGAATCGCGACTAAAAGCGTAACTAAAATCAAAAATTTAATAAAGAATTTTTGATTTGTTATTTCGGATAATCGATTTGACTGTTATTAGGTAAGACCCTTTACAATTTTGGTATTCATAACTTATTGGTATTTCCTCCAAAAGTCATAGGGGCGGCGGTCTAGTATTCTCTGTAAACGCAAAAAACCCATTTCAATGATATTTTGAATTGGTAGTTTCGGATAACCGATTTGATTGTTATTACGTAAGACCATTTAAGATTTTGGTATTCATAACTTACTGGTATTTACTCCAAAATTCATAGGGGCGGCGGTCGAGTATTCTCTGTGAACGCAAAAAAGCCTATTTCAATGATACTTTGAATTGTTACTTTCGGATAACCGATTTGACTGTTATTACGTAAGACCATTTAAGATTTTGGTATTCATAACTTATTGGTATTTCCTCCAAAATTCATAGGGGTGGCGGTCGAGTATTCTCTGTGAACGTAAAAAAGCCCATTTCAATGATACTTTGAATTGTTACTTTCGGATAAAAGAAAGGATATAAAAACGGGAACGCATATATAATACTGTGTAAGTTAGCTAGTAACGTATTAAAAATGTCTTCCTGAAATATCAATAAAAAAAAATAACGATCCACACACACACAGACATATATATATATATATATATATATATATATATATATATATATATATATATATATATATAGGGGTGGTGTATCGTTATTGGATTTTTTTTATTGATATTTCAGGAAGACATTTTAATACTTTACTAGTTGACTATATTCTTCTCTCAACTCCACTACGCTGTCATGACGTTTTGTTTTTTCAATAAGCAAATGAAATATCAATAAAATCCAATACCAATCGATATATATAGATATATCCAATACCGATCCATATATATATATATATATATATATATATATATATATATATATATATATATATATATATGAATCGGTACTGGATTTTATTGATATTTCATTTGCTTATTGAAAAAAACATAGCGTCATGACAGCGTAGTTGAGTTGAGAGGATAATATAGTTTTGTACGCTAAATTAAATTATAACTTCTTGATGAACTTTCATAGCTACATAAATAGTAATATATATATATATGTGTGTGTGTGTGTGCGTGTGTATGTGTGTGTGTGTTTGTGTGCGTGCGTGTGTGTCTGTGTGTGCGTGTGCGTGTGTGCTTAATACTGTGAGTCTTATCCGTTGCTGCAGACTTAAAGTTCTTTTTTGTTTATTATATGAGGACATATTGGGGACATCTTTGTCCCCATCCACAGCAAATTCAACACTGCTAAATTGTCTTTTAAAGTGGGGTGTCTGAATTCAATTAAAAAGTTTCTTTTTTTCGATAAAACTAAGTAAAAATATAAAAGCAAAAATTATATCTTAACTATTACTCAAAAAAAATTTGCAAAAAAAATGTTTTTTTTTCCATTTCAGGATTAGTTCGCTTATGCTACATCGCATTTTCTGCTTGATAAATGCTTTCCTAACATTTTTGTACATTAAGGTTCTATTGTACGGGGGCGGTCACTGGAGGGTAATGGTTACTTTATTCGGATAGGAAGTGAACATGTTAAGATTGTAGTGATTGGGGAATCATTCAACAGAGAGTCTGATCCAAAGAGCAGATATTTGCGGGAAGAAGCTGTTCGAGTGGAACATATTTCTCGCCGATGGAATACGGAGAGAATGTGGACGGTTTGCAACTATGTAAGTGGCATGGCGGTTTCTAGACGTGAAAGTTAAACCTGGCGGAACAAAGAAATGTAGTTCGTCCGAGTACTTTCCATAGAAGTCCCGATGGAGCGGCGAGAGACTTGTCACATCCCACCTGTGAGGAAAAGGTCGGAGAGTGGAAAATTATTTGTCACCTGAAAATTATTTGATAAAATATTGTAAAAATAAGAATCGATAAAATATCCAGAAGCGTTAAGGTCTGCACCCCACCTATAGATTTTAATGGGCGGTTACACATTGTTTAAATTAAATATTATATTATTCACTGATTTATGAGATAGATCATATATAAAGGTTTATATATTAGAACAATGTTGGGTAATTGAATGACAAAATGCAAAGCATTCTATGAAATGCGTTTCGGTCTATAAAAGAACATTCGTTTTTTATAAGTACATTTTTATGAGTGATTACACTTTGTTTAAATTAAATATTATATTATTCACTGATTTATGAGATAGATCATATTATGTTTATATATTAGAACAATGTTGGGTAATTGAATGACAAAATGAAAAGTATTCTATGTAATGCGTTTCGTACCATAAAAGAACATTTGTTTTTTATACGTACATTATTTTAGTCTGATGAAGTCCTTTAAAGGATGAAACGTGTTGAGCAGAATTTGTTTTTTTTCCATTTCGTCATTTAATAATCCTACATTGATTTATTCAGTTTTTCTGTCGGTTCATAGCAAGAAGATAAAATGTATGGTCGGTAGAAAAAGAAAAGCCCAACATGCAAATTACAAATTGGGGAATACCGAAATCAAGCAGGTACAACAATCTATGAAGCGTTTTAACAGAGGACGAAAAGTGTGACCCTGAAATCTGAAGTTGCATTAAGAGAGCGAAAGATGCCTTCCAAAACTTAAGCAATGTATTAAGAAACATGAAAATTTCGTTAGAAACAAAGAGCAGTGACCTGTTATGCATTATCAGTCTTCCTATATGATGGTGAATGCTGGACAGATGAAGAAGACCCTTGAAGCAAACAAAGATGTGGTTCTACAGAAGGATGGTGAGGATATCATGGAACTTTTTAGAGAAAAATGGAAAAGAAAAAGAACATTTATACTTAACATGAAAAAGACAGGGCTGAAATTTCTAGTGTACATAATGAGGAAAGATGGCTTGGAAAAATTGATACACACAAAGGCAGACTGAAATGACAGAAGAAGAGAACCCGAAGTTGTGTAAATGAATGGCAGAACAGGAGAGATACCCACCAAGAGGATTTTATTAGGCCAGTGTTTACTCAGTCTGATGAAGTTCTTTAAAGGATGAAACGTATCGCACAGAATTCTTTTATCATTTCGTCATTTAATTATCCAAAACCAATTTATTCATCTTTTTACATTTATATCGATTCAATAACAAGACGGAATGCTTGGTTGTTAGGAAAAGGGACAGATCTACATGAAAATTACAAATTGGGGATATGACTATCAACAAGTACAACATTCTGAGAAGTGTTTTAACAGAAGAAGAAGAAGAAGAAGTAGAAGAAAAAAAGAAGAGAAAAAAGAAGAATGAGGAGGAGGAGAAGGAGGAGGAGGAGGAGTAAGAAGAAGATGAAGGAGGAGGAGTAGTAAGAATAACAAGAAGGAGGAGAAATAAGAAGAAGGAGGATGAGGAGTAAGAAGAAGAATAAAGAGGAGGAGTAAGAATAAGAATGAGGAGGAGGAGGAGTAAGAAGAAGGAGGAGGATTAAGAAGAATAACAATAAGAAGAAGGAGGAGGAGTAAAAAGAAGGAGGAGGAGGAGTAAGAAGAAGAAGAAGGATGTGGAGGAAGAGGAGGAAGAAGAAGAAGGAGGAGGAGTAAGAAGAAGGAGGAAGAAGAAGAAGAAGAAGAAGAAGAAGAAGAAGAAGAAGAAGAAGAAGAAGAAGAAGAAGAAGAAGAAGTCTTTTAACAGGACAAAAATGCTTTGAAAATTTGTCACTCACAAGATAGATTGAAGTCAAGCGAGCAGAGGAAAGGAACCCATAAACTACTTAACGACTTTGTAGAAATGGATGGCAGAACAGGAGTTAGGAGAGATAAATTATTTAAAGCTACAAAGGACAGGAAATTGTGGGGAGCTATGATCACAAATGTCCTGATGGGACACGGCATATAGAAGAAGAAGAAGAAGAAGAAGAAGAAGAAGAAGAAGAAGAAGAAGAAGAAGAAGAAGAAGAAGAAGAAGAAGAAGAATGATGATGATGATAATAATAATAATAATAATAATAATAATAATAATAATGATGATGATTTGTTAAAATGAAAACATTTCAGGCTTCAGATTTTCAGAATTCGGTAACTTCCATACAGCTTCGAAATTAATCCATTATTCAATTAATGCAGATATCTTTATAATATAAATTCCGAGTTAATAATTAACGAGCGGTTCAACTTGTTGGATCTATTTTCTTACCAGTGAAATCTTCCTGCAGGATGGGTAACATGAAAGCTGATTTGATTCAAACGCAAGAAGACAAATGAAATGTATTTCTGTCATTTGCATAATGTAGAACTTTGTAAGCGAACCGTGATGTTGGCTAAATAAATCATTGTGGGCAATCGTGCATCTTGTGTTTATTTAGTTGGGCATAAACCGTGCAAACAACTCCAACCGCTTCGATCAAATGAAGAGTTCCAATCGGACTAACATATCGATAGTCTCTGACAGAATTCCAGTATTGCTATATTGAAAAACAAAACACGTTCGCATCCTATGCTACGAATACTGTATAGCGGCGAGAGAGAATCCACACATATTTAATGACTTCTCGTACAGGCTTTTAAACCTTATTTTTTCTGAAACTTCCAGTAAAGAGTTAAAAGGCTGTTATGTTTCTGTAGTTAAACATTAATCACTTCGAGTTTCCCTATTAGAAAAGCAACAACAGGCGAAACTTATTTCTTTTCGGTTCATATCGCAAACTAACTCAATTGCTTTTCCCTTGTTGTCTCTGTCACCCAGTCACCCCTACTCTTCCTCTTGTCTTAGTTTTTCTTCCTTAACTCTTTCTTCTTCTCTCTTTCTTCTTCTGGTTTCTGCCTCTTCTTTTGAACTGCTACAAAACCTTCAACTGCTTAGACCTGTTATTTCCTCTTTTGTTTGTTGATGGAAAGAGTGAGTACCTTGAAGCGGCGGGATACGTCTATTTTCTAGACTCAAACGATGAGACGTGTAGGTCCATCTAGTCTCACGGTAAAGTCTTACCTAACGCTTTCCCACGTCGTTCATCATTATTTTGTGAAATATACAAAGAAATTGGATGGTGTGTATTACATTGCATTAGCTTTTTCCATCTCAAAATGGTGTCATGATTTTTGGGATCATCTGTTTATATTCGTCAGAGATATTTCGTGAGAGACAAGAGAATTTGGAATGAAATTACAAACAATATTTAACATACAACAACTTCTCGTGTTTACGTAATGATGTCTTTATTCGTATGTAATGTGTGTGTAAAATCCTATTGAAGCGTTTCTTAATAGTTTCTTATAGTTACCAGCGTAAAGTATTTGTATTGTGCGATGTTTGCATGCGACACGTGGTTCACATGGGACTAAGAAGTCTCCTATAAAGAAGATGATACACGTCTTATTCATACGGCACCCATGTGTTAAAGAGAACGTAAAAACATACGTCTGATTTCACTGAATCTTCGTGTGGGCAGACTACACAGTCCCAACAAATCAAAATAATGCCTAAACTCAATCCTCCAACCGTCCCTGTTGACCTACAGTTACAATCAGCAGACATCTATACTTGAATCCAATTGCTGATTTTTGACCCACCGACGTGACATCAATGCCAAAGCTTCTATGAAATCTTCGACAACCACACTGCGCATCTGCACTTATGTCACCCCCCTCCCCGGGATAATCAGTATATTGCCATAGTATGCTAAATTGATTGTCTACCAAAACACAAACTAAAGCATACTTCTTATTTAGTTGATTGTTTATAAAACTATTCTACGTTCTACAAGCTTTTGCGTGGTGGAATGTGTCATCCTAGAAGTCTAATAGATTCACTGGGTGCAGCATAAGCATTTACCCATTATTCATTTTATCATAAAATAAAAGGGTTTATAGTCTGTCTATATTTCTGAGATGAGGTATTATGTACAGTATTTACATTAGTCGGACTATTGTCCTCATCTTTGTCGCCATATTTGTCACAACGTTTCGGCCGTTGTACGCTCCGGCCTTCTTCAGGTGGTTGGAATTTCGAACCGAACCCTTTATTTCGATCACTGGGGTAGACTGTTCTAGTTCCACGAGCCATGTTTGATGGATGTCAGTTATCAGTTATCTCCTGGTAATTTTCCCTCCGAAAGTTCTCCACTGCCTGAACCGGGTATTGAACTCACACTCTTTGGGTCTGTCACTGGATCTAACCAACGCCTTTATCAACTGTGCCATGTGTCCTCGAGGACATGTATGTATATAGGGGAGGATATGTCGAGTATATATATATATATATATATATATATATATATATATTATAGAAAAGGCTCAAAAACTAATATTTTACATATATATATATATATACATATATATACAATTCAAAATAGCCACAATTTGCTTTCTCCATAGCCCTTAATTTCTTCTTAAGTGCATCATCTCTTTACAATCGCTCAAATTGCACCACGTCGTCGTGAGAGCTTCTTTCAGGTCTGAGATACGTGAAACACCGCTCCCCAATATGGACCATATCGCAAAGACAATAGGAATAATATCAGGGCTTGAGGGAGGCCAATTCAACTCGTAAGATCTTCCTTTTCATCGGCTCTGCGTCAAATTTGCCGTATGTGGGGGAGCTGCATCTTTTGTGAAGCCATAGCGCCTTTCAAATGTGGCTGACAAGTAGGGAAACTCATCTCTCTCCTACAATATTTGCTGGCATAACCTACTATTCACTTTCATTCTTACTTCAATACTGTTGCCATATGTGGTCCGGTGTCCCTTCTGTCCATCTCGAGGTACTCAACAAAATCCAAAGACGAATATGCAAATGTGATCGGTCCTGACTTGTGGTCTCGACTACAGTGAATTTCTTACCGACGTAATGTGGCTTCCCTCTGTCTTTTCTATAAGTATTTTCATGGCATCTGCTCTGACAAGCTATTTTCACTGGTGCCCCGACTGCATGAATTTAAGCGTACTAGGTTGGCATCTAGATCTTACATTTTTAGTATTGAAACAATTAAATTATCTACTCCAACAGCTTCTTCTTTCGCACTTCCCGACTGTGGAACTCTCTTCATCTTAACTGCTTCCCTGATAACTATAATCTTCAGAAATTTAAATGTAATGTCAATTGACATCATCTGATGCCTTGAGCCTCGTTCTTCTTTTTATCCTTTCTTTATCCTAATCCATTCTTCTTTTTTATCTTTTAAATCCCCCTATACCCAGTCTTTTCCCTTAGTTTCACTCTCTTTCCTACTGGTGGCATTCTTCGAAACACCAGATACCACACCACCCCAAACAATGACACCAGTCGGCTTCTGTCACAGGAAATGTGCTCTGAGACCTTCGGGAATGATTCCTTATTGTGTTGTAGATAACCAAAGACTCTATATTAAAAAAGAACCTTTCGTCCGAACAAAAGAAGACGTTGTCTGCGCCACGTTGTATCTTCCCCAACATTGTCTTCCCTCTGCCAAGACGTTTTTTTTATGGGTTCCTTTGAGAGCAACTATTATCTTTGAATCTTGTATATGTTACTCCTAAATCATCTATCCCAATCTTCCTTCGCTACCCGCTACCTATCCGAATGGTCCGCCTCTTTTGCACTTTTCCTCGTGTTTCTTTGTAGATTTCTCCTCACCATGTTCTTGGATGTTTCAATGGTGCCACTTGTACGAACTGAATGTTTCCTTCCTGGAATTGGATTTTGGTGATGTTCTTTGCTTCTCTTCAAACTTTTTCCATACATTAAAAACATATTTCTGCAATCATTCAACTGTATTTCACCTAACAATTCTTTATCTCGGTAATTTTCAATGCGATAAGTTGACCACGTTTTGTTTGATCCGCCATATTTAATTAAATTGTAAACAAAGAAACATAAAAAATTGTGAAGCTTATGCAAAATCTGAAAATATTTTACAAATATGTAATCGGAATATTTCAATTTATATTTAAATAATGGATACTTTTATGATTAAATAATGGGTAAATATTTAGCTTCACATAGTAAACCTAAAATAGTTAAAATAGTAGGTACAAAAGGTATCTCCAAATCAGTTGTAGAACCAGAGTCCGAATGGTAGGCTCAAAGGCATCTCTAAATCAGTTTAGACCCAAAGTCCAAATAGTAGCTGCAAAGGCATCTTAAAATATGTTGTAGACTCAGAGACCAAATAGTAGCCTTTAAAGACATCTCCGAATCTTTTGTAGACCCTGAGTCTAAATAATTGTCTCCATGAATCTCCAAATCAATTGTAGACCCAGAGTCTAAATAGTAGTCTCCATGCATCTCCAAATGATTTTAATCCCAGTATCCATTTAGTAGCCTCAAAGGCATCTGCAATCTGTTTTAGACCCAGAATCCAAATAGTAGCCTTTGATGACATTTCCAAATCATTTGTAGACCCAGATTCCAAATAGTAACCTCAAAGTCATCTGCAAATCTGTTGTAGACCTAGGGTACAAATAGTAGTCGTTAAGGTGTTCTCAAATCCCTTCTCAACCCAGTCCAATTAGTAGCCTGAAAGGCCAGTGTCCATAGAGTAGCCTCAAAGTCATCTGCAAATCATTTACCGAACTCAAATAATAGCCTCCGACATTTTTATCAATTCAAACCTTATTTTAGATGACACTTCGTCTATGAAATAGACGCTACATTTTATTGATTATACTCTATTTATTTTGTCTATGAACCTGTGCTGTTTTACTAATATTTCTTGAATGTACAGACCGAATGACGTAATACACATTTTAATCCATAAAAAGAGGCGTTTATTTCAAATATGAAGTGTTCACTATTATAAATTTGGAAATAATAAATGTTTGCGTGTGTGCATATGTGTGTGTGTTTGTGGCTAAATAACATGGAAATTTCTATTCTCGATGAAAAAGTGTATTTGATAGAAAATTCTGAGGTTCACAGTTTCAAAATGACATTTATTTAACTGAGATCTTCACTAATCTCAACTTCGTTTCGTACATGATATTTTAGTTTCAGTTTAGTAAATGAAAAGAGGATTTCAATTTGGTCACAAAAATGTAAAGATTAAACCGCCATGTCTAACAGGTCTGACGCATAGATGCTAAGCAATTCCATTTGAGACAAAGGAAAGAAACGAATCATACGAATGAAGAATTCACAGGAAAAGGAGAGTCATTTTCTCTTGTTGCCAAAATGATATATAGATTTACAAGAAGAAAAAGAGGCATAGATTTTCTTTTGTTTTTGCTTGTTTTTCAGACTGATAAGCAAGCACGTAGATTGGTACTGTTTGAAGAAAATAGAAAACATTAAAATTCGAAAACCAAGAAGATTGTAAGGTAATTTATTTCCTGAGAGAAAATATTTTAGAAACGCCCTGAAGACGTAGACAACAGCGAAGAAAATAATGAACACATTTCAAACTGAAGATAAAAACCTACCGTCATTACCTCAGTTAACATATATATATATATATATATATATATATATATATATATATATATATATCAAAGGAGTCTACCCAAAACATGAGCGGAATTATTGAAAAGTTCTCAACTGGATCCACTTTTCAAATTGACTTTTCTGACCAAAACAGATTTTTGTTCTTGCTTGCCACGAGACCCTATAAAAATCCCCTCGAATAGATAGATAGACAGATATATAGATAGCTTGCGGATATAGGTATAAACACTTCATGGTGACGACCACCTTCGCTCCTCAAGCAATCATCGGAACAAGAAGTTGTTTGAGGCGGGAAACAGGGAGACGCCATACATCGTCTATAACTACAACGACTCTGTCTCCGATATCGAGCACGCTTTATTCATAAATATAAAACGTTTTAAACAGTGCATTTATTAATATATTTCTGTGTGTGCGTGTTTAAAAAAATTCATAATAAATGAGGCAAGGCAAGGGAGCCTAGTCTACATCAATATTTAACCCATAACTGGGGGAGGAGATAGGTATTCCGGTCTTTCCTAAATGTATTTGTGTGGCACTGAATGCAACTGACTAGATGGAAATTTGAACGTTCGCTGATTTCACTAAAAACTGTTGTGATGCCCGCACACCCCAAATGAATAGATTGATTAACTTGATCCGATTCAGCGAACATAAATAAAAGCGATATAAAGTTTAATGAAATCCCTTAAATATGTAGATCAAGTAGATCTGAGAAATTTAAATTTTATTATTAGTGTCCCTGTATCATCGTTTTAAAATTTTAAGCGACGCATATCTAATATTCCCCCGCTCTCTCTCATATATATATATATATATATATATATATATATATATATAACGTCACACACTACGAAATAGGACAAAGTCTGAGAATTATTAGCAAGGTCTATTATATAGACAATAAAACATATTAAAATAATTGTCCGACTTTGTCCATTTCGTAGTGTGTGACGTCATTTGTTTACGTTCAGATACGCTTTTGAGCAGATATGAACGTTCGAGTGAAATGATGGAAAATTCTAGTTGAAAAGCAGTAAAATCGACCTTGCTAACCAGACGCTCCTCTGTAGCTAAACTGGTATAGCACGTCAGGTTATATGAGAGTTCCGTGTAAGATACAGGTTCGATTCCTCTTGAAGGACACATATTTTCTATGAAAATTTCTCGGACGCCCATGCCGGTAAATGTTGTTAATACTGTTTTTTATAAACAGGGCATTAGCTCTGGCTGACACCAAATTAGTTGTGTTTCAATCCTGGCTTGAGGCATTCGGAAGTCTAGTCGCACTGAGGAGCTGTGATACAGCGAAACAGTACTGTCTGTGAATGATATATATATATATATATATATATATATATATATATATATATATATATATATATATATATATCATAAAGAAGTAATTTATAGAAAGAATTAATTGCAATATTAATGTGATTAATGCCGAAATCATTTCACTAACAAGACTTAATGAGACATTAACTTACTATCAATTCCTTGAATAATACGATCCTTATATTTCAGTTGTTGTCAGATGAAATTGACGAGCCAAGTACTTTCAACAACTTAAAATTGTCATCTTCATGGCGCAATTTTTGCATTTACTGGCAAAACACTAAGACGAATTATGTGTAGTGTAGACGTAAATATTTTTTTTTAAATATTCTATTTATTGACAGTTATATTATTTTGGAGTGTGTGGTACAACGACGCTAGAGATCTTGTTTAACTCAATCAATTGAGAATTTTGTTTGAATTTTCTAACGTCATAAATCCACGAAATTTTTCTTGTTATATATGTTTTTCAGTTAAAGTGAGATGGACTTAAATATAATCCAATTAGCAGAGTAAAATATCTTTGTAGTTTTTCCACATAATTTAAGATTCTGAATATTACGTACGGCGGATATATATATATATATATATATATATATATATATATATATATATATATATGTATTGGGGTTCATGGCTCTCCACAATTCTCAGTAAATTGTGTCTTTTTGCTATCTCTCCTAATCCTTTTCTGCCATCCATTTACACAATCACTTTAGGTTGGTTCTGCTCTGTTTCCTGCTGTCCTGTGAATGTCAAATTTTGCAAGCCTTCTTTCCTCATTATATGCCCTAGAAATTTCAACTGACTCATTTTGAGTGAAACAGAATGAGGAGACTTTAGGGAGAATAATGAACAATAAACGAACAGGATCCATGGTAGACAAAAGATGGCGATTGGCGTTGCATTTTAAAAAAATCGTTGGTGGTAGGAAAGCAAGAAAGTGGAAGATAATTCCACAGGGGATAAAAGAAACTGTTAGCATAGAACCTACGGTTCAAGAGTAACACGAGGAAACCTAGTGTTGTCAGTCTATTAGTAGGATTAAATTCATGCGGTCGAGGTAGCAAGCAGGAGAACTCAACAGAAAACTTACCATGAAAATATTTATAGAAAAGACGGAGGAAAGTAACGCCACGGTGGTTGAAAAGTGACTGAAGACAAGATGACTGACCAGGACCGATAACATTACAGACCCTTCGTTAAATGTTGTCGAGCATCTCGAGATATACAGCAGGAGCAGCGGACCAAAGATGGCAACAATGTTCAATTCACGAACGAATGATAGATTTATAAATGTGCAATATGAATTCTGACGAAAAAACTGTCTGGATACAGTGAACAAACTTTCCTAATAGCAGATCTACCTATTAATTTAATATAAGCACTTCACTTTAAGTGGTAAACCTGGGACGAAGATGGCAAATGGGTCGTTCTGTTAAAGGTTAGCATCAGCCATACTGACAGAAAGCAAAAAATACGTCTCAATATTATCATTATCAATCCGAAGAAACGCGTTACTTATCTTTTATATTATTTTGCCATTCTATTTCACACTAGTAGTCTAATATATATATATATATATATATATATATATATATATATATATATATATATATATATATATATAAAGGGGAGAGGTTATAGTAGTTGTAACGAAAGAAAAGTGTTTATATTAAAAAGAAGAGAGAAACCGCAAACGTTTTTGGTTGTAATGTAGATTAAAAAAATATATTATGCTTTATTTTCCATAATTTTGCTTCACGTGTTTCCGGTCTCGCGACCGTCACCAGGCAAAGGGTGGAGATTTCCACATATTATTAAAAATAATTCATTTTTTTCTTTATGTTTTCCGATGTTAAATATTCTCGATATGAGACATTTTCTTTTTTTGTCTTAGTGATCCAAACGTCTTTCTTGAACTGGCAGTGAAAAGTTATGCGTTTAAGGTTATAAAACAATTAAGATTAGTTCGAGACATGATGGAGTAGTTATGGGCATGCTTATTTTTTAATGACCCCTCTGTGTTCTTAGATCTATTTCCATTTTCGTGTGCTCTTGTCAGCATGCATGTATATATGTGTATATCTCCTCTCCATACATACACACTATCTGACTACTAGGAATCAGTGAACATATCTGTACACCCACACACACATACACACACACACATACACAAACAAACACACACACACATATATATATGCGTGTGTGTATGTGTGTGTGACCTCAATGTCCACTTTTATGTTTACATACGCTCTATCCTTGATATTAAGCACCTTAACCCATAAATAATATGCCTTAAAACTATATTGTTATCATTACATTTATATCATTCTGTTCCCCATTATTAGTTTAATATATGACACTATATATATATATATATATATATATATATATATATATATATATATATATATATACAAACTCAATTGCTGATACCCCCTTACGAGTGGCCGGAATAACTTCTGCATGGTCCGTCGTCGAAACACTGGAGTCTGGATGCTGAAAATAACATCAATCAAAGGTGGGCAGACATTTTTAAATAATTATAACACAGTTAGCTCCAAAGATCTGAACCTAGTAGCTTGTCTTCCCACTGACCTAAACCAGGTGACTCAGTGGGGAGGGGGAGGACTAACCTGCACAAACAGACCCTGAACGTTCACTTAACATGTTGGTAGCTCTTTGCCTTGAACGTCTACTGGGATTCAAGAACCTTCCAACTACTCTAATTGAATTTATATATGCGATTTATTGCTAAAGATCTATTGCTGAATAATGTGTAGTTAATTGCACAGCTTCAAAATGCATCTGGCTCTCATTTACAAGAGCCATATAAGATTTTTAAAAAAAAAGAGGGGCATTGCTGCTTTATCTGTGTTCAATATAGTTCCAAAGCGTCAACTCGGCTTTGTGGGGGATAAATTATTCCTTTCCCCTACAATGTCGCGTGACCCTCGCTGATGTATCACTATTTCCATGGTATGCGTTCTGACGAGCTGCATTCCTTGGTACCAGCACCTTTCATCTATGCGACTTGGACTCGTCATGCCAAGAACATATGGATGAATCATGCTCATTCACTACGTATTTCAATAGTAAAAAATAAGTTCCAATCGGGCGACTTCTTTCCTAAAACTGCTGCTTTGTGGAACCTGACAGGATGTTTACACTATCACTATAATCTTCACCTGTTCAAGTGTAAGGTTAACCGTTATCCAGTGTAGTAATGTTACCAACCTTTCGATTGCAAGATAGATAGATAGATAGATAGATAGATAGATAGATAGATAGATAGATAGATAGATAGATAGATAGATAGATGTGAATAGACTGAAATAGATGTGAATAGACTGAGATAGATAGATAGATAGATAGATAGATGTGAATAGACTGAAATAGATGTGAATAGACTGAGATAGATAGATAGATAGATAGATAGATAGATAGATAGATAGATAGATAGATAGACAGATGTGAATAGACAGATGTGAATAGACTGAAATAGATGTGAATAGACTCAGATAGATAGATAGATAGATAGATAGATAGATAGATAGATAGATAGATAGATAGATGTGAATAGACTGAAATAGATGTGAATAGACTGAGATAGATAGATAGATAGATAGATAGATAGATAGATAGATAGATAGATAGATAGATAGATAGATAGATAGATAGATGTGAATAGACTGAAATAGATGTGAATAGACTCAGATAGATAGATAGATAGATAGATAGATAGATAGATAGATAGATAGATGTGAATAGACTGAAATAGATGTGAATAGACTGAGATACATATATAGATAGATAGATAGATAGATAGATAGATAGATAGATAGATAGATAGATGTGAATAGACTGAGATAGATAGATAGATAGATAGAAAGATAGATGTGAATAGAATGAGATAGATAGATAGATAGATAGATAGATAGATAGATAGATAGATAGATAGATGTGAATAGACTGAAATAGATGTGAATAGACTGAGATAGATAGATAGATAGATAGATAGATAGATAGATAGATAGATAGATAGATAGATAGATAGATAGATAGATAATTTGTACTGTCTTCTCAAACATTGAACTTACAAATATCACTATGAAAATCTTTCAGGTTCGTCGCATTTTTGGAGAGGGAATAAAAGACGTTCTAATTTGTTCGGAAGTGTCCAATTATTTTCTCAGAAACCTAACGATTATGATTCGCTATAAAAAAAAGGTCAAAGATTACCAACAAAGGGCCATTATAAAATAATTATGTTATTCCAGACGAAAACAATCCTAATAGTACTGAATTGATCACTTTTGTATACTTAAGTGTTACTCAAGAAGTGTACCATTTGATCATTAGTAGATTGGCCGATTATTATTGGATATATCATAATTGGGCCAGACTACATAGAATTAAAGGTGTCACAGAAAATGTTTTGTTGACTGATTACACGGTAATCTTAAGGGACTAAAATACTTGATTTAGGAAGATGCATTAAGCTATATTAAGCTAACAATTTATTTTTACTTAGTATATTGCACTAATGTCTTTTAGTCCCCATTGTTATTCTGAAGATGTAAACGTTTTTTGTTCACCAAATCAAAATAGTTTCTTGGCACTTACGACTATTCACGTTTAGACTTTGTCCGATGCAAAGTTAATATATTCCCTCCTCCCGATAGTTCACCGGGCCTTATCGGTTGTGATCTTGATATATCTGTAACATTATCATTTTAAGACTTCTATCTGCCGTGTTCCTTCACATAGTGGGAGATCATAGCTCCCCACAACTTCCTATATCTGGTAACCCTGAGTAAGATTTAACCTTTTACCTGGCGTCTCACCTTCCTTTCTGCCAACTTGGAGGCAACTTCGACGTGGCGTAATAGTTAGCAAGTTTCTCTCGCTAGATCATTTACGACTGAGTTAGTTCCTTACTGCTTGCCTCATATTCTTGGCGTTGTGCCGCATCTAAGCTACGCTTAGAAATTTATTTGCTACCTGGGCGTGGTGTGATGGCTTACAAGCTTCTCTCGCTAGATCAATTACGGCAGAATAGTGAGTTTGGTACTCACTGGGTTTCACATACTTTCGTCCTTGTGTCACATTGAAGCTACGCATAGAAAATCATTTGGGCACTTCGGCGTGGTGTAATGGTTAACAAGATTGTCTCGCTAGATCATTTACGACTAAGTATTGAGTTCGATCTTTACTGAGTGCCTCATAATTTCGGATTTCTGTCATATCTACGCTTAGAAAATCACCATTCACATAAGCTCGTCAGTTAGGTGATCCGCTGCCTCCATCTGTACCTCTGGGTGGTAGCATATGTTAGGGTCCCGCCTATGAGCAAATAGTTCACCCCCAAACTAGGTTCAAAGCCATGCGAAAGTGTAAAAATAGGTTTTAATACCAGCAATGAATTTTTGAGGAAAAATATTACCAGCAATAAATCTTTGAAGAAAAAATATTACCAGCAATACTAATTTTAAGGAAGAAATATTACCAGCAATACATTTTTGTAAATAATTATTACCAGAAATACATTATTACGATTACATTATTTTGAAAGAAAATATATATTACCAGCAATACATTTTTTGAAAAAATATTACAAGCAATAAAAATTTTCGGCATTAAATAACCCATTGAGGTTGATATGCCGTAAAACAAAATAAACCAAACCAAATTCGCCAAGCCAAACTTCCTCCGTTTGTGCCTAAGAAATGTTAGCAATCTCGTTCTGATTTTGATTCTGATTGTCCTTTTCCCTGAAGAATTCTTCGTTGCTTACTCTCTCCCTCCAAAGTATTCTCAGCATCCTTCTTTAAAATTACATTTCTGTTGCCTCCGGTCCTCATCGGTAAGCAGACTACCCTGCATTCACTGTCATATAAAAGGATTTATATTATATAACTATTCATGCCCTGTTGGCTGGGGCTTCAGAAATTTTGTGATTTCAACGTACACTCGTTGCCACTTTCGTAATGCTCGTTATAGTAGAGACTTTGTAATCGCAGATACAGCTATATTAACGCTATTGAACAATACTTGTGTCAGACGCCTTCGAATAACACTCGCATTTCCTTCCATCGTTTTGATAAACAACTCAAAAAACTTCTGTTGTTGTAGTTGTGATTGCAATTGCTGTTCATGTTGTTGCTTTTGTTCCTGCAATTGTTGCTCTTGTTGTTGTTTTTGTTGCTGCAACTGTTGTTCTTGTTGTTGCATTAGTAGCGACAAAATTTGAATCATGATAGTTTTTAATTCTTCCATTCCGCTATAATCTGCTGAAAATTTGCAGATTAATTTTATCCACGTGTAAATTGAACGAATCCTCGTGTAAGCTGAAAGAATGCTCGTGTAAGTTAAAGAAATCCTCGTGTTAGTTCAAGGAACCCTCGTGTAAGTTCAATGAATCCACGTCGCCACTTTTGTGATGTCAACGAACACTTGTTGTTACTTTTGTAACGCTCGTTGTAGTAGAGACTTTGTAATCGCAGAGACAACTATAGTGTCGCCGTTGTACAATACTGGTGTCAGGTGCATTCGAACAATACTGGCACTAATAGTACTTGCTCGATAATACTCGCTCAAAAGTAACCACCGAATAGTGATCAGAATAGTAAACCGTATAGTGATCAGTATAGAGAATAGTGTACAGAAGAGAATAGCGATCCGTATAGTAATAGAGGATAGAATAAAAATGATCTACTTATTCAAAATGGGACCACCTATGTTTGCTCACTGGTGATCTATGTTCAAACTACAATGTCGGCAGCGATACTTTATTCCTATATAACAAGAATACGCTAACAGCAGCTCTGCAAAGGGGTAAGAACGATCTCCGAGGCGTCTTGGGAAATGACGATAAAGTATATCCGCGTCTTGTGTATGGCCATAAACTACCACCGGCAGCAAGGCCTCTGATCAGGAGGTTTTGAGGAGCGTGTAATCACCTTTTAACTGCTGGTGTTCCCCGGTCTACCCTGACTTGAGTTGTTAGGACCTGCAAATAGTTAATCCCCAAACTGGACTCAAAACACTATGAAAGTGTAAAAAAAGGTTTTAATGGAAGCCATATATTTTTGGAAAAAATATTACCAGTGTTACATTTTTGAAAAAAAAATATTACCAACAATAATTTTTTTATAAAAAGAAAATATTACCAGTATTGCATTTTGGAAATAATATTACCTGCAATACATTTTTGGAAAAAAATTACCAGCGATACATTTTTGGAAAAAATATTACCAGCAATACATTTTTTTTTAAATATTTAAATTAAAATTTGTTCAGCATTACAAAACCCATTGAGGCTGATATGCCGTAAAACCAAACACACCAAACCAAACCATAACAGTTCAGCCCTTTTTCTTTTCTGACAAAATTTTCTTATTTCTTATTACTTCGCTTAGCTTCTGGAAGGCAGCCACTGCTATTCCAATACCCGTTCGGATTTTCGTGTCGTATTTTCTATCCTCTGTTAAAACACTTCGCGGATATTTATATTTTTGTACTTCTTTGCGCTTCTTTTTTCTTAATAACAACCATCCATGAATTTACGAGACTCAATTTTCCATAAGTAAAATAAATGTTTATTTCGTTTTGAACTTCGTCAATTTATGTCCAGGTAAAAGTGTATGATTTTCGGCGGGGAGGAATTATTCAGACGTTGATCATCTTCTTGCAAGGATGTGAAAAAACACTGCATTGTAATAAATCTGACCATAGCTGAAAATTAAAGAATGCAGTTTCGATTCAAAAGAAAATAATATATTGAGGTGAAAATGAAAACCAAGTTCCTAATGTATACAAGCACATACCCATGTACATAAAAAAGAATATCAGGAAACTCCAGTCACATAAAAATGTTCAACCGAATCAAAAATTAAAAAAATTATATGAAACAGCATTAAGAAATAGTAGTTATCCGAAAAAATTAGAATATACAAATGAAATCAAATTAATCAAACACAATACGAAAAGAAAGATAATCTTGTTCAACCCACCTACAACAATACAATAAAAGCAAACAAGGGGAGAATATTCTTCAAAATAATTGAAAAACATTTCCCCAAACGAAACAATCTATCAAAAATCATCAAGAAAAATACAGTAAAAATCAATTACACCTGCATGGATAAAATTGAAAAAATAATAACCAAACACAATAAAAAAATTCTCAATAAAGACAATAATAACCACAACAACAACAGATGCATTTGTCAAATAAAAAAATATTTACCTACTTAACAACAAATGCCTAACCAACAATATAATATATAACGCCACTGTAACAAAAAACACGAATGTGGAACAAAAAAAACCTACATAAGAGCTACAGAAACAACATTTAAATAAAGATTCAATAATTATCAAATTTCATTTAAAACAGAAAAATAAAAAAAACAACTGAACACTATCAAAATAGATATGGAGCTAGAAACAAAATAACATCATTACCAAGATTAAATTGAACATAAAAAAGCAGACCCCACACCGCAGCAACAGCAGAAACTGTAAATTGTGCCAGGAGTAAAAATTATCAATTATCACATTCAAGGATCAAAACAACTTACTGAACAAAAGAAATGAAATAATGGGGAAATGCAGATATTTAAATAAGCTACTTTGCTACTTAAATACTAATATAAAAAGAAAAGAAATACAACCCAAAACGAAACTCCATCACAAACACAATGTACCATACCTAACTCGTAATCTGTATCAATCCCAATCACAATCCACCCAGAAAAAGAGAAACCATAATATGAACAAATAATAGCCAACAAAATAATACCAATCATAAAAAAACACATACAAAATCCAACATATAAATCAACACAACCACGCACTTATAAAACGCAACAAAACACACAAATACTCTTCACAACACCAACAACATCAGCAAAATGATACACATCCACACATAAGACAAATAAAATACTCACACTATATTCTACAAAAAGCAAAAACACACAAACACTAAATATAAAATAGCGGAAACACATACAAACACATGTATAAAACACTACGCAAAGTAAAAAAAAACTAAAGTTAAATAATACAACCTACTAAAATACATTGAAATATAAAGTTAAAATAAAAACACACACAAACACAATTAGATGCGCAAATCGATTAACACAAATACACATACAAATACAAGCACACAGACGCACATACACGAACACACATACATAAAAGGGCAGGTGGGTGTGAGTGTGCGTGCTTGAGTATATGTATGTGTGTATGCGTGCGCAGACATAGACGCACACGCAAACATACACCTGGCAAGAAGAGGAAGAGAAATCAGCAACCTATTAACACCCATTAAAACGACAGGAAATAAATAACACCGTCATACCAACAAAAGAACAAGAGAACCGAGTTATGACAGCAGATTAACTCTGTTCCAACGAGTGTCTATATCAATATACACACACACACATACACATACACATACATAGAGGAGGCACGGTGGAGTAATGGATAACGTTTTGGATTGAGGAATCGGAGAGCCGAGTTCGAATTCCAGTCGAATCCATTACATTCACTTACGTGCTAACACCCTTGGGAAAGGTGTGAATCCTCTTCTCCCTCCAACTATGGGTAAATAGCAGGACAGATTAGGTTCTATAGCCTTGGATGGTAACTGGTCTAGGAGAAGGACAACTCTGAATTCAAAACCTGCGGAGGATCGTTTGTGGCATCCGTTGCACCAGGTCCCTGTATTCGTCCCTCCAAAAAGTGTGGATGGCCCTGCACAAAGCCTTCACCACTATAATCAAATCTCATGTGTCTCAATGGCCCGCTGTTGCTGTTTGCTGTAAGATCAAAGTAACGACAAACTCTTATTTACGAGCCATATTTACTTTGAGCTTATTCAAACAGAAACGGCGGGTCATTATTGTGATTTCGTATATGTGTTGTTTGATTTATTAAAATTGTCATCTTTGATAATGGCTGATGTCAGCCGAAAGCTTAGATTGGATTCAAACATATGTCAATATGGTGGTTTCCTTTCGTCTTTCAACGATAATATGATTAAGCTTATCAGACAATACGAAAGGAACTTACTTAAAATAAATAGACAAAACTTCTCTATATTATTTAATGAAACATGCATTAATATATATATATATATATATATATGTGTGTGTGTGTGTATGTATGTATGTATGTATATGCGCGCGCGTGTGTGTGTGTTGTTTAATTTTATCAATCTTTTCTAACACGTTAAAAGGCAGTTGATTTTTAGTAAAAGATTTTAATGGAATTTATTCATAGCATGTCGAATGAACCAATTTGAGAAATCACGTCTCTTGGGACATTTCTACATTTAAAAATACTAAGTGTTTTCTAAATATTCCATTTTTCACCTGAAGGCGTATTTAAATGCCACTTTTAAAATGACCAAATCAACCTCCTCTTCTTCTTCTAATGAAATTACCTAACCCATTACCTAATCCATTAACTAATCCATTAACTAATATACTGATTTGCTATGTTCTAGTTGGGGGTATATGAATCCCCTGTTTTTTTTCTCCTTTAAGTAAAATAATAGGCAGCGAAAGGAAAATAATAAGATTGTATAACGTCAATTTTCCAAGTCAGAGCCCATTGTCTGCCTTGAAAATCAATATATATTTTTAAAGGTGCCTCAATACAGATTCGTGTCACGAATTGAGAACATGTAACTATTTATCCAGACAAGAGGGTTCATATGATTTCATCAGAACAAGGATAAAAGACAATTTTGTGCCAGATTTTCAAATGAGGAGATCCAGCCAATTTCTAATATTAACATTCAAATGCCTAACTTAATGTTACACTAGTTGCTGTGATTGAATCTAAGCAATTATATCATTATCAATCATGTACCTTGTTCTTTCAGAACATGGGTGATCATGGCTGAACACAACTTCCTGTAGCTCTAAACAATGTTTGTCATTTTAATATCCCTCCTTGTTGCTGATCAGTCATCCATTCACACAAATCCATTGGATAAGTTTCTTGCTGTTTCTCTCTCTCTTCCTTCTACTCTCAATAAGCACCGAGTGCATGCCATCTTCCAAGCTATCGTTCTTCATAATATGTCACAGAAATTTCAACTGCAAAACTTCTGATTTAAATATGAGTTTCATAAGATACAATTAAATACAAGGTGAAAAAAGGGACCTATTCGATATTAAGTAAAGTTCGTATGACGCAGAATGAAATGAGCGGTGTAAAGGGATTATCCCTGGCAATACATGCGCCCCTGTTAGTAATAATAGGACTGCCAAAATGCCATAAGAACGTTTTAAAAATTCTTACTTAAGGAAGAAATAAAAGAAAAGAACCTTTGTCATTTACTGACTTGTCAATAAACGATGTTCCCTCAGCATCGGGTCCTATACAGTATAAAGCTGCACCGATTGGAATATCCATCCGCCTTCGGGGCTACACTCCGGGTTTGAATTTAGAGTTGTCTTTCTCCTAGATCAGTTGCCATCCAAGGCTATAGAACCCAGTCTGTTCTGCTATTTACCCCAATCTGGAGGGAGAAGAAGAGGATTCACACCTTTCCTCTGAAAGCACGTAAGTGAATGTAATGGAGTCGACTGGAATTTGAACTCGGCTCTCCAATTCCTCAATCCAAGCCGATATTCATTACTCCGTCGTGCCTCCTCACTTTCTGCTACCTTCCGGCAACTCCTGCAGCCGCGTTTGTACCAAACTGTATTGGTTTATACTCTCCTTTGGACTCTGCTATCAAGGCTGAGAGGGGGAACTAGACGTCTGGGCCGCCCTAGTTCTCCATATATCCCGTCCAGGCTCGTAGCGCACCGCGCTACTCCATCGTCTCTCGAGACGGACGGATACCGACGACGACGATGACGATGACGATTTGAATATTCAGGGTATTCTTATCCAACAAAGAAGCGGTACTATAGCGTCAAAATCGTTGTCGCCAAGCGGGTCACTGTTAGAACTTTGAAGAATATAAAAATCTTCCGTCGGTTTAAAAGGCATTGCTTTGGTTTAGTTTGACTTGGTTGTCTTTTTTTTTCTACTTTTATTGCTACGATGTAACGAACAAATTCAATAACGAAATTTGAAGCAATTTAACACTGACCACGGTTTGCAAGCCAAGGAATTACAAAGGGACTGTTCGCTAAAACGGACAAATATATAAATATATATCTGTCTTCGGCCGAAACGTTGTAATAAATATGGCGACAAAGATGAGGACAGTAGTCCGAATAATGTAAATAATGTATATAAATATATGTCATAAGATTTTATTGCGTCAATGTCCCACATTTAAAATTGAAGAATAACCACATCACTTTATAATAAGCATGCAAAATTCTGTTTTTTTTGTTTTGTTTTTTTTTTAATTTGTATCTGAGTTGGAAATCAGGCGCCTTCTTGAATAACGATAAATATATTTCAATCTCAATCTACAAGGTGAGTGACCATGCTACGCCTATATTTTTAAAATGATAAAAGTTGAATTTTCGAAATATGAAACAGACGTCAAAAAATTGCATAGAGCTTTCTATAATAAAAGAACACTGCAGTGAGCTCCTTAAATTCCTATTATCGATTCAATTATCGGACACAAAAGATTACGTGATGTGGCTATTTCATTTTTTAATCGACAGAATCGATAGAAAATTTCTGTTCATTTTTCCACCAATTATATTGCCTGCGCATAGAAATCTTTTGCTTCTCTGAAAATTTGTGAACGAAGAAAAAGCAATGCAACCTATAGCCAATGAAAACTGGCTATTAAAGATAAATAATACGTCAAGGATATTAATGGGTTTCAATAAGTCTTCCCTGGAAAGCATATTGTTCTCATTCTAACATAAGGCTACTTCTACAAGGGCCAGTCAAAAGTCAATGCCTGTTCTTCTTTAATTAAAATAGGTTTAATAATAGAAGCGTACAACGCATAAGATGGGCAGAAATCCACCAGGATTCCAAATTGAGTTCTCAACATAGTCTTCTTCTGTCTGTGATAACAGAGTCGGTGACAACGTTATAACTGCTCTTGCTTAATTAACATTCATAAGGACACAAAGCATAAATAAACGCTGTTTTCCTCTTGGCTTACGGTCATATCACGTCGAAACACCAGTTCCCGTACAATCACAGTAGTTAAGCAACGTCAAGCCTGGGTGACCGCTTGCGAATACCAGTTGCTGTAATCATGGATATGCGGATGATTGAATGGATAACGAACAGGAATTGTTAACCGGAGAACTGAGTTCCAATTCCAGTCGAGTTCGTTATATTCACTTGAGTGCAGTTAACCATTAGAAAAGGCATGAATCCACCTCTTCTCTACCCAGCTATACGTTGATTAGTAAGACTTGCGTTATTAACATCATTATTATCTCCAAATGATTCTTACAATCTAAAAAAAGTATGGCTTTAAATAACCTGCAACAGGTTGATAAGCCATAAAAAACAGATCAATCGAATCAAGCATTATTTCCACTCTTGTCTTCCATATGTCCTGTGAATATCAAATTCTCTAATTCCTCTTTCCTCGTTGTGTCCCGAAATACGACGTCCCTAGAATTGAGGAGGCACGGTGGAGTAACGAATTGTGGAATCGGAGAACCTAGTTCGAATTCAAGTCGAATCCATGACATTCATTTACGTGCTTAGGAAAAGTATGGGCAAATTGCAGTACAGACTGGCTTCTATATCCTTGTGTGCCAACTGGTCTAGGAAAAAGACAAAAATTCAAAACCTGATCTTCCAGGTTGTGGGGGGTGCGCAGTAGGCTAACAACCTACTCACTTAAAAAAAAAACCTGGCTTGTTATAGAAACCGCAACGATATCTTGCGGCCCTCTGTTCCTCAAGGAATTTAAAAACATATATATAATTAAGTAATTCCTCGAGTCTAGAAGAAACCTCAACAGAATGCAGAAAGCACTGGACGGCCGTTTCGTGCTACATTTGGGACTCATAAACAGTGCGCATCCACTACCTAGAATTGAAACCTGAACAGTTACGTTATCAGGCAAATGTCATACAAACTGTTCCAACGGGCCTCGGTGCCGAAGAGGTAGCGAATCAGACTCGATATAGCGCCGCTCGATCACATATTTCGTGGTGGAACTCATCCGAGTTTCTCTTTTACCCACAGGACTGTGCCCCTACGAGCCACGACTACTGCTGATGAGTCCCAAATGTAGCACGAAACAGCTGTCCAGTGCTTTCTGCATTCTGTTGAGGTTTCTTCTAGATTCGATGAATTATTTAATTATAATTATCTCAAATCCTCCTAATTTCTACCACTTCATATATATATATATATATATATATATATATATATATATATATATATATATATATATAAACGTCCTTCAAAACGAACTAAAAATAAAAACTGACGAAACAGGACTTCTGTATGTACAATCTTATTTTGAAGTGAGTCATTTACAAGAAGTAGCAATTTTTATATACGTCTTTCAAGGAAAAATTCGTTCTTAAATGAATATAACGTGTCTGTATCTCAAAAACCTGTAGCTATATGGTGAGTGATATTTAATAATAATGGATAGATGACCTTTTTTCGGTGTACACCTGACTGCTAGATTGTTTATCTAATCCTTGTTGGCCTGATCAGGCCTGCACGCTCACACTATCGTTCACGATGGATTATGATTTTTATTCATAAGGTTAGTGTGAACACTTGGTATTGTTTTCAGGTATTTCCCAATGTTGAAATTGTCTCCTCAAGCCGATATTATCAAGAAGTCACGCTCTGAAAAATCAACCCCAGCAAGATTTGAACTCAGGACTAATGGTTGGAACGCTGACGACATTATTGGTATTTATTGAAGTTAATTTCGATTTAAACAATGCAGGGAAATTACAGAAGGGGAACATTGACATCTGGAAAAGGCCCGCCTTTTATATACGGTGTCAATTAAGGACTTAACCTACATGGTTCTCCACAACTCCTGGCATTTGATATTCTAAGACATAGAGCCATATCACGTTGAAAGAACGGTTCTCATCCGATCGCAGAAGTTAACCAGCTTTGAGATCGATCCGTACTCAGATAGGTTGACCGCTAGCGATTACCAAGTAATGTAAGCTACACGACAGGCCTAACAAGCCGGTGATGTGTACAATCTCGCTACTTATACGAACGAAAGGCCTCGATATGAGGAGGCGCTTCTGGACTGACGGATAGCAACATTTACCTGGATTTGGGTGAATGCTCTAAGTAAATTTTGACCCTTTATTATCTATCTTTGTCAATCATCCATTCTCTCAAAATTAAAGTTAAACATATTGACTTTTTACCCGATCATTATTCGCTTTGTAAATTGCGTAAATATCAACGAATCGGAGTAACTATAGAATTAAGTGTTTCAAAAACCATTATTTAATCAAATTTTCTAATGGCTATATATTTTAATTATTAGTTTTGACTGTTTTATCTTTCATATTATTAATGATTTTTATGCTAATATTCAAGTCATTTTATGTCCTCCGCATAAGTAAACAAACAGAAGAGGTCGAAAATAAAGAACTAACCGTATATCACGCGTCTCTGGAAACTTGTCTGGCATAGAGGATGATTTACCGACTTGGTCACGTTCACCCATTATCTAGTCATATAAATATATTTTCTATCCTTCGATTTTTTCAAAAAATCTACTAAAATAACAGTCGAAGAATATAAAACGACCTGATCTTTACAAAACAAGCAATAATAATAAAATGAAGTAGTCAAAATTAATAATGAAAATTTTTCTCCGAAGAAATTCAAAATTCTTCAGACAATTACATCTATTAGTGTTGGATAATACGAATTATAACTATATGGTATAGAATCGAACGAAAAGGAATAGTTACGGTTAACGAGTAATGTTCCGGAAAACTTTAGAATTTATACAAATAATCCTAAATACTGAAGAGCAAAGTTTCGAGAGAGGTGAATTTTAATTTATTTTTATTAAAAATCTGTATTCTTTTATGAAAAGTTTAAGTGAAAATCTGAAATCTCTTCTGAAAATGCTCGTTCAAATAAAAGATCTGCCATGAATAGAGTCGATAAAATATTTTACAGAAACGGCTGTTGGAATATATGTTTTACCCTGAAAATACTCGATAAAATAAATACAAGTCCAGCGAAATCTTCTAAAAATTCGGTAATTTTTCTGAACATTCTAAATAAAGTATTTCTTATTTTTATGAAAATGCTTGGCAAATAATAAAATATATAAGTAATCAATTCTGTATAAACTGTTGTCTGTTATAAAAGTATACTAAGTGACTAGTTGTAGCTTTACAAACTTTCGGAATTGGTGATACTTTTTATACATATATAATTCAAAACGTATATTTTATAAACTTCAGTTAGGAATTTACTTAATAATTTAAAAATGAGTAATTAATTACTCATCATATAAATTCTAGTCTGGAATTTGACACAAGTAAAACCACATTATCGAGGAGAAAATCATCCTTTAATACTGATTGTATATAAATCTACGAAACAATAGTGTCGGGTTACGACCTCGTATTCCAGAAGAGTGTGCTGGTAAAAAAAACTAACATGAAAGCATTTTGTAACCTAGGAAGGGTTACTAAATGAGGAATAACCAACACGGGGGTTGGAAATGAAATGGTAATCTTTATAAGGACAACAAAAAATACTGCCAACAGCGTGAAATAGGTAAACCACTACACTTAGACAGCATATTACGATATTTACCTGCCAACCACGAGGTAGGATGTGGCACAAGGCCAAATTTAATGTGGTAGATTCCGAGCCCGTGGCTCGGTTAAAAATTGCCCGTAAACCCTGCATACGCGGGATCTGATATCGGTTTGCGTCCCCGGACGAGACTGCCCTTCGGCATAGCCTCCTCCGGGTTCCTCTCTGCTCGAAGGCAGAGAGTTCGACGCGGCTAGAGCTTCTCAAACTGCCGGGGTAGACAGCATATTGCCACCACCTCCAATAGTAAGTATTCACGAGGATTGGGATATACCCATTAGTGTTCATAGGTACGGTATATAACAATGCATAAGAGCAAAGATTTTCACACAAGTGCTCCTAATCAACGCAATTTGATCAAGAGAGCAGATCATCAACCCCAGGTTATCATCGATCAAGGAATCACTCCATCAACCTTGGAGGGAGTTATTACATGCAACCAGCGAGAAATAATTACGGACACTCAAAGCCAG
Organism: Acanthosepion esculentum; assembly: GCA_964036315.1. NCBI lineage: Eukaryota > Metazoa > Mollusca > Cephalopoda > Sepiida > Sepiidae > Acanthosepion > Acanthosepion esculentum. The sequence continues at coordinate 120,225,750 of OZ038481.1, forward strand.
CCTCTTCGGAGAGTACTCTCTCATATTATTGCGTAATCTGTCATAGGAGGAGATAGTGAAAAGATAAGTATAATTACGCTAAAGTATCTTTTGACCGGACAGTGTGGTGATTCTAAAAAAATCTAGAACTCCTATCAGGATTCATTATTAGCGGTCACAATTTAAGATATGCAGATGACACAGTGGTGATAGCAGAAACAGAAATGAAACTACAAAAACACCTAAAGAGGCTAGTGAAGGAAAGTGAGTAGAAATTACAAAACATTATTATACATTTTTAATTAAATATTATATTATTCATTGATATAAAAATATCTATATATTATTATAATAGTATCTATATATATAAATATCTATATATTAGTATAATGTTGAGTAATAGACTGAAAAACGCAATTTATGAGACTAGCTTGTTAACTGTCACGCTTCGGCAGCCATCTTTCTTCTTTTATATGTAACCTTAATTATATTATATTTCATACATGAAGATTTGTGCTGTTTAATTTTCGTCAAAATTTTATTTTTATTTTATTGTTGCTTTGTGTAGCAAGCAAAAATAAACGTCATGAAAGAAAAACGCATTACAGGTAATTAACGAACTCGGACGTCCTATTTTTAATGCTCTTTTCCTTTCCAAACTTTTTTGAGTGAGGTCAAAATTAGCAAAGTATTCTAATGGGTTAAGAAAGCATTTGATAAAATATTGCAAACATAAAAATCGATAAAATATCCAGAAGCGTTAAGGTCTGAAACCCACCTATAGATGTTAATGGGCGGTACACTTTGTTTAAATTAAATATTATATTATTCACTGATTTATGAGATAGATCATATATAAAGGTTGATATATAAGAAAAATGTTGGGTAATTGAATGACAAAATGCAAAGTATTCTATGTAATGCGTTTCGGTCTATAAAAGAACATTCGTTTTTTATAAATACATTTTTATCAGTGATTACACTTTGTTTAAATTAAATATTATATTATTCACCGATTTCTGAGATAGATCATATCATGTTTATATATTAGAACAATGTTGGGTAATTGAATGACAAAATGAAAAGCAATCTATAAAATGCGTTTCGTTCTATAATTAAGAACATCTGTTTTTTATACGTACATTATTTTAGTCTGATGAAGTCCTTTAAAGGATGAAACGTGTTGAACAAAATGTGTTTTTTTCCATTTCGTCATTTAATAATCCTACATTGATTTATTCACTTTTTCTGTCGGTTTCATAGCAAGAAGATAAAATGTATGGTCGTTAGAAAAAGAAAATCCCAACATGCAAATTACAAATTGGGGAATACCGAAATCAAGCAGGTACAACAATCTATGAAGCGTTTTAACAGAGGACGAAAAGTGTGACCCTGAAATCTGAAGTTGCATTAGGAGAGCGAAAGATGCCTTCCAAAACTTAAGCAATGTATTAAGAAATATATAAATTTCGTTAGAAAGAGCAGTGACCTGTTAAGCATTCTATGTAATGCGTTTCGGCCTATAAAAGAACATTTGCTTTTTATAAGTACATTACTTTGATGAAGTCCTTTAAAGGATGAAACGTATAGAACAGAACTTGTTTTGCCATTTAATTGTCATTTAATTATCCAACATTGATTTATTCAGTTTTTTTTTTCTCTGTTCAATAGCAAGAAGACAAAACGGATGATTGTTAGAAAAAGAAACAACCTAGAATGCAAATTACAAATTGGAGATATCAAAATGAAACTTGAACAATAATTTAAATATCTGGGAAGTGATTTAACAAGGGACAGAAAGTGCGACACCGAAATTCGATGCTGCATTGGGATACCAAAAGGTGCCTTCCAAAAGGCAATGCAAATTATTAAGGAAGAGTAATATGTCGTTAGAAACAATGAAAAGATTACCTGAAATAACTACGTAATATCAGTTCTCCTATACGTCAGGAAATGCTGGACAATCAGATGAATAAGAGATTTGAAACAACAGAAAAGTAGTTCTACAGATGGATGCTGGGAATACCATGGACCGAAAATGTGAGCTAAAATGGAAACAAAATGGATGCTTATACTTAAAATCAGGAAGAGACAGTTTAAATTTCTAGGGTACATAATGAGGAAAATGTGATACTCACAAGAAAGATTGAAGGCAGGAAGATCAGATGAAAACGGTGCATAAGCTAGCTAATGAGTGTGAATAAATGGATGGCGGAATAGGTTTTTGGTTTGATTTGGTTTCTTTTGTTTTACGGCATACATCAACCTCAATGGGTTATTTAATGCCGACATTTTTAGGGTAGATTTGTATGAATAGAATATGTATTCTTTGGTTTAGATTGGTTTCGTTTATTTTATTTTACGGCATATCAACCTCATTGGGTTATTTAATGCCGACAACATTTTTAGGATAGATTTGTATGAATAGAATATGTATTCTTTGGTTTAGATTGGTTTCGTTTATTTTGTTTTACGGCATATCAACCGCAATGGATTATTTAATGCCGACATTTTTAGGATAGATTTGTATGAATAGAATATGTATTCTTTGGTTTAGATTGGTTTGGTTTATTTTGTTTTACAGCATATCAACCTCAATGGGTTATTTAATGACAACATTTTTAGGATAGATTTGTATGAATAGAATATGTATTCTTTGGTTTAAATTGGTTTCGTTTATTTTGTTTTACGGAATATCAACCTCAATGGTTTTTTAAATCCCGACTTTTTTCCTGGTAATATTTTGTTTTGTCAAAAATCTATTTCTGGTAGTATTTTTTTCCTCAAAAATGTATAGCTAGTAATATTTTTAAAAATGTATTGCTGGTAATTTTTTTTTCAAAAACGTTTGCTGGTAATTTTAAAAAAATATATATTGCTGATAATACTTTTTCCTTCAAAAATTGATTTCTGGAAATAATTTTTTTTACAAAGTATTTCTGGTATTAAAACCTATTTTTACACTTTCATAAGTCTTTTTACTTCAGTTTGGAGGGGTTAACTATTTGCCCGTAGCTGGGACCCTAACAGATCAAAGGCCTTGCTGTTGGACGTAGTTTATCGTCTTACCCAGGACGCGGATGTAGTTTAACGTCATACCCAAGGCGGGAATAGGTTTTACGAGATATAACAAAAAGACAACGTTTATTAAGAACAATGATCGCCAACATCATGAAGAATGTATCGCATCACATCATCACGGTTTATTAATAATTTTCTTTAATGTCAGGTTGCTGAATAAATTTGAAAAACAAGATTATTGATAATACGGATAAGAGTAAAGATAATGCTAAACCTATTTAGTAACAATGGGATTCGTTTGCTTTTAAAATACCGAAGTCGTTCATATCCACGTGAATAAAGGTTTAAGCTAAGAATCGTTTCATTTTTCTTTGAGATTCAGAGAGAACATCTCATTTAAGTAAATATTCCACATGACATACGCCGTCATTCTGTCATTACTGCGCAGAAGGTGGAACCTGAAACCTTGAACTTTTGACTGCAGAATCTGAAATCCGAAACCTTCCATCCCGTGCATCGACTTGTGACCTACGCCCAAATTCTGAAGCGTTTTTTACGACGTATTGAGATTTAAATCCTAAAAGAGAGAAATAAAGAAGTGAACACAAAATTTCGTTGTTTTTTTTTTCTTTTCTATTCCCTTTCAAAAGATTGCATTCATCTTATGGTCGACTTTCTTTAGCTTTTACTTAAAGACCCTCGGTTCAAAGACAGAGTTACTACATAGAAGCATTGTAAAAGGAAGAATAGACATTCTGATTGGAAACCAAAAATCAGTTTAGAACTGTGCTAATGGTAGCATAACCACCACACGCACGCGCTCAAATACACGCACATATACATAAATGTATGCATCCATATATATATATATATTCATTGATGCATGTTTCATTAAGTAATATAGACAAGTTTTGTCTATTTATTTTAAGTAAGTTATTTCATATTGTCGGATAAGCTTAATAACATTATCATTGAAAGACGAAAGAAAATCACCATATTGATACATGTTTTAATCCTATCTAAGCTTTCGGCTTACATAAGCCATTATCAAAGATGACAATTACATTTCAATATATCAAACAATACACGGACAAAACAATAATGATAGTCTGTTTTTGTTGCATGAAGAATTTCAAAGTAATGACAAACTCGTGTATACGAGACACGGAAGCGAAAATCTCATCGCAGCTTGTGACGTCACACATGACCACGCGAGATTGAAAACGAGAAGTATTAAGTATGGTTAGCCGTTGGTATAAACCAATGGCTTCTGCTATCAACTATAGGTATTTAAGAATATTTGTGGAGATTTCGTAAATATATATATATATATATATATATGTATATATATATGTATATATATATATATATATGTATATATATATATATATATATATATATATATATATATATATATATATATATATATACACACACACACATATATATATATGTAATTGTATATGAGGTTCAAAAATATTTACATTTGCGATTTCCTTTGCTTGACGCTAACAAACAAAGAGACGTTACTCGCTTAAGATCCGTGTTCCAACTATAACTCCTTCAGATGGTTCCCTGCTCAACCTTTCGTACTTGATCACGTGAACCTGCATGTGTGTGAGAAGCTATTGGGTTGTTCGGAAACACCATACCGATTTTTAGTCGTTCATGTTCCAATAACACGTCAGATTTATGACAGATATAATATGCTTACATTTCTGATTAGAGAACATTTCAAACTATCTCTTAAGTAAGAAAGTTTAAAATTACTTAATTCGTGTCAATCTTTCAACCTTATGGAAATGGAAGACTTATAAGGTGCATTTTAGACACTTGATATTATTTGTTACCATATAGTCAAAAATGATTAGAAAACAATAAAAAAAAATATGTGCTGTGTACGGTGAATGTGCTTTAACTGGCAGAAATATACTGAAGTGGTTCAATAAATTTTGAGTTGGCGATTTTAACCTTATTGATGAAAAAATCTGAGGCAGACCTCCCACTGCAGATGACAACCAAATCAAGAGAATGATCGAGAAAAACCTGCATTACACAACGCGGGAATTGGCAGAAACATTATGTTTATCAAAATACATCATCTATGTGTACTTGGGTTATTTAAATCGCTACAAATCTTGGGTACCATAAAATCTGAATGAAAAGAATCTTTTGGATCGCATTTCATCTGTGATTTTCTGTATAAAGGCAATGAAAATGAGCCCTTTTTGAAGCAGATTATGACAGATGATGAGAAATGGATCGTTTACAACAATGTTCATCGAAAATGTTCCTGGGTAAGCCACCTCAAATGCAGGTCTTTATCCTAAGAAAGTTATGCTGTACATCTGGTTGGATTGGAAAAGAATCCTCTATATGATCGTCTGCTAAGTAACCAGTCAATTGAGTCTGAAATGTACTGCACTCAATTGGACGAATTCAGGGCAGCAATTCAAGAAAAACGCCTAGAATTGCCGAACAGGAAAGGTGTTGTTTTCCATCAAGACAATTCTAGATCTCACATTCTTTTGTTGACCTGACAAAAATTGTTGCAGCTTGCCTGGGATTTGTTACCCCACCCGCTATATTCACCAGACATTGCCCTTCGGATTTCTATTTATTCCGGTCTTTGCAAAATAATCTCAATGGTAAAAATTTTAATTCTTTGGATGACATAAAAAAAACACCTTAATGAGTCCTTTGCCAAGAAACCACCAAAATTCTGGGAAGACGGAATCTTTAAGTTGAGGGAAAGGTGGAGAAATGAGTTGATACAGGGGTTGAACAAAATAATTGGAACAGGTACAAATTCCACTCCTATATTTCAAAGACCTATTATATTAAGAACTTTAACAAAAACTTCGTAATTACAGGTTATATCTATTGTAAATACGTTTATTTATCTAACTTACTGTCTTTGTCTTATTTATTTTTAGAATTTAGTAAAATTTAAGCTAAATGCTTCAAGTTCGAAAAAGGGCAAATTGTTGGAGCTCGCATGGCCTGAGCCTCGATCACTAAGGTTGCCGATCTGTTTGATTTTTCAAGATCTACTATATCAAGAATTATGACGCAATTTGAGAAACAGGGCAAAACCTCTAGCAACCGTAGCAATTCGGGCCGGACTTACAAACTTACTGACAGGGACCGACGTGCATTGAAACACAATGTGGTAAAAAATCATCGGACTACTGCGGCCAAAGTGACTGCTGAGTTGAATAATCATCTGAGTAGTCCAGTTTCTACTAAAACTGTTTGACGTGAGCTCCATAAACAGGATATCATAGAAGAGCCGCCGTAAGGAAACCTCTTCTCTCCACTCGCAACATTCAGAAGAGGTTGAAGTGGTGCAGATATCACAATGCCTGGTCTGCAGACCAATGGAAGCAAGTCATATTCTCAGACGAGTCCAATTTTTCTCTTTTCTCAACTTCAGGGTGAGTTTATGTGTGGAGGCAGCCCAAAGAAGCTTGCAACCCTGACTGCCTTCTACAAACAGTGAAGCATGCAGGTGGATTAGTGATAGTTTGGGCCGCCATATCATGGAAATGACTCGGTCCAATAGTTGCCCTTGCCTGGTAGAATCAACAGCAAAGATTACCTGAACATTGTGGGAGATCATGTTCATCCAATGGCCCAGACTTTATTCCCTGATAGTGACTGCATCTTCTAAGATGATAATGCTCCAATACATACCGCTTGAGTGGTTAAGAATTGGTATGAAGAGCATGAAAGTGAGCTAGAACACATGAAGTGGCCTCCCCAATCTCCAGATATCAATATTATAGAACATTTGTGGTGGATTTTATTACAGCAAGTTCGGAGCCGCTATCCTCCACCATTGTGTCTTAAAGAACTGGAGCAGGTGTTAATGGAAGAATGGCTGAAAATTCCTCTGGATGAAGTCAGGAAGCTGTCTGATTCCATTTCTAGACGTATTAAAGCTGTATTTGAGGCTAGAGGAGGACCAAATCCATATTAATTAAATTTTATTTGAATTTAACAAGTGTTTCAATTATTTTGTTCAAACCCTATATATATATATATATATATATATATATATATATATATATATATATATATATAGTTGAATAAATATTTAATGCCTAATTTTGATTTGTCTTTTAATTTCACTAAAAAATCGACATGAACTTTCCAGACAACCCAATATTTTTAGATCTCGCTAGGATCTGTTACGAAGGTCATCAACCTTTCTGACTTAACTCTTATGGTAGTCAGCGACTACTATGACAGCTTGAAAGAGAGAGGTAAATGAATGTACTATATTATAGGGAGATGGAAAGAGAGATGGTTCACTAAGTGTAAAGTTTGTGTGAATAGACATTTGGGTTGTGTATTGATATAACAGTATTTAACATTAACTTCAGAAATTTGATTAGATTTTCCGAAGCTAGGAACTTACAACGTTTATTACAACGTTTCGGCCGTTGTACGCTTCGGCCTTCTTCAGGTGGAATGTCGAACTGAACTGGAGTAGACTGTTCTAGTTCCACGTGATATTGTTTAATGGATGTCAGTTATCAGTTATCTCCTGTTAATTTCCCTCTGAAGGTTCTCCTCTGCCTTAACCGGGTATTTAACTCACACACTTTGGGTCCTGTCACTGGATCTAACTAACGCCTTTATCCACTATGCCATGTGTCCTTAAGGACATCTGTGTATGAAATTTGATTAGATTTTCCGAAGCTAAAAACTATGCAAATGTGCTGGCTAAGAAGTTTGAAACAATTCCTCGTAAAATAAGCTTTCATCTTTTGAATGATTCGTCTGAAATAAGAATGATTTTCGCATTTCGAACAGAATTTGAATTTCAACTAAGAAAAATACTTAAGCAATTATTTTCCAGTTGTCCCATATTATCAATCTGCTTATAATATAATCAACTAGTATCACACTACACTATTTACATTATTCAGACTATTGTCATCATCTTTGTCGCCATATTATTACAACGTTTCGGCCGTTCTACGCTCCTGCTCAGGTGGAATGTCGAACTGAACCCTTTATTTCGCTCACTGGGGTAGACTCTTCTATTTCCACGTGATATTGTTTAATGTATGTCAGTTATCAGTTATCTCCTGTTAATTTCCCTCTGAATGTTCTCCACTGCCTTAACCGGGTATTGAACTCACACTCTTTGGGTCATGTCACTTGATCTAACTAACGCCTTTATGCATGCGTCCTTGAGGACTTCTGTGTATGAATTTCTGGGTATTATAAACCTAATGTCTTCAGTAACTATTTTTTACCAGTGCTCATATTGCAATTTTTGCTGTCATCATATATGATTTTACCAGAGCTCATATTGCGATTTTTGTTATTATCGCTTTTCTTTAGCGACAAAGATGAGGACAATAGTCCGAATAATGTAAATAATGTACATAATACCTCATCTCAGAAATATAGACAGATACTAGTATCACACTGTTGTTAAATATGTTCCGTATTTTTACTAGAAGTATTATTTAAGTCAATCTTTCGTACAAGAAAATTCGTGTAACCCGATCTCCAGTAGTTTGCTTTCTTAATCCAACTAAAACTTGATCGAGAGACATTATAGAAAAGAATCGTAGGCTTTTAAAAGATGGAAAAGTTTATTCATGAATTCATGGTTGTATATCGTTACTGTTATTTTTTGTACATGAAGTTTGAAAAGTCTTGAAACTTTTTATGACCTTGTAATCTGGATAGTGACACAGCACGAAAAATTAGAGAGAATAAGAGCCACCCGGCGCATACTACAGTTTAAATAAATTAAATATTCAGATGTGAGAACTTCTTATGCTAAAATTTATACTGGTAACGAATGATAGCTATAAAATTTCTGATACAGCGTCCAGGTGTTAACTTTGAAGTCGTCTCTTATTTTTTTATAATGAAATTTGGTTCGCGATAGCCTAACCAAACGAACCGTCTTAACAACTAACTCGATAAATATAATTTGGTATCATAAAAAAAATAGGTTGTGCCTGCGATAATGTCTTTCTTGTTGATAATATCTATTCTCAATATTAACGTTAGAAAAAGATGAAACGTCTCCTTACGTCTGGCCTTGAGAAAAAAAAATTTCTAAAAAAGAAAAACGCTTCGATAAAAGAATTGATTTGTTTTGGTGCTGTGAAAAGCCAGACGTGTAAATGCATTCAAAAAGAAAATCAACATAAAAATGGAAATATTAAAAAGTGAAAAACTCTCCTAAAAATTTACCAGTAGTTTGTTTCCAACGTTGCTCCATTGTGCAGGATGACTCCGCAGCTGAGCAACCATTGACCAGTCCATTCCATATACCCAGATTGAATGTCGGATGGTATTCATTCGTGTTTTGGGTTAGCAGACCATACGGTGGCCATCTTTTCCGAGGTTAAACCCCTGTCGATATCTTCCAACCTGAAGGCACGTCATGTACCCGTGCCCGTTGATTTAATCGGAAGAATCATCGATGGTGGTCGTTGACATCACTCTAGGAAGCCCCCTGCCGAGCGAGGCCGTATCGTCAACAAACTGACGGTATACATAACTGTATACATATGTTTTTTATATATGCTACCTTTTATATAGTTTGATTGCATACATAACTGCACATACACACGCTGATTTATATATATATATATATATATATATATATATATATAGAGAGAGAGAGAGAGAGAGAGAGAGATTTCATATATTTGTATAATTTTAATATTTTTTAATATATTTGAATATTTTCCTTCCGTCTATTTTCCTTCCGTTCTAATTTTTTATTTGTGAAACAATATATATATATATATATGTGTGTATATATATATATATATATATATATATAGAGAGAGAGAGAGAGAGAGAGAGAGAGAGCGAGAGAGAGAGAGAGATAGATAGCTAGATAGATAGATAGATATGGTGGATTCTCCCGTCGTATTCAACGTATGAGTGTAAAGCAGCTTCGTTCTTAGGAAACCGACAGCCTGACACCAGCACATGAGATTTAATTCTAGTGGTGAAGCCTTTGTGCAGAACCAACCACACTTTTTGAAGGGCGGAATATAAAGACCTTGTGCACTACGTGCCACAAGGTCACCAAAGACCCTCTGAAGCTTTTGAATTCAGAGTTGTCCATCCATTAGACCACTTGCCATCCAAGTCTATAGAACCCAATCTGTGTCCTGTTATTTACCCATAGCTGGAGGGAGAAGAAGAGGATTAATATCTTTCCCAAGGGTATTAACCCGTAAGTGAATGCAATGGATTCGACTGGAATTCGAACTCAGCTATATTTGTGTGTGTATGTGCGTGTCTTGTGTTTTGACTCGACTATCTATATATGCTGGCTCGTGGTGCACTATGGGTAGTAAGGTATATCGCATTATCCTGACGTTTAGTGGATGGGTGGTAACGCTTATGTTTCAAAGTAGTCGGATTTGTGGATCCAAATGCGGTAATTAGTAACTATTTTATAATGTTGTTTAACTTTTTACTCATTAGTTATTATTGATTACTGAATTATTTGCTGTTAATTATTATTATTATTATTATTATTATTATTATTATTATTATTATTATTATTACTTGTGCCCATTCGGAGTTTGTTAATTTGTTTATTTAGTTTTTCTTTATTTATTCATTCGATTTATTTTATTTTTAGGGGCCTGATTAGTATATTTGTTTTGTTGAAAATATAGGCTTTATCTAAGGTATTTTAGTGTACTTGAGTTATATGTCGTCATATATTTACATTTGTCCTGGTAGTAGATAGTACTTTTCTAGCACAATACGTTTCTTAAGTAACGTAGTAAAATGTCCTGAAACAGATTGTCACCGGTCGGTGCTAACCGACGTGTCCACTTTTATATTTACATATGCTCTATCTCTAATATTGGACACTCACAAATAGAGCATATTTAAAACTATATTTTTATCATATATATATATGTATGTATGTATGTATGTATATATGTATAAAGAAATATAGTCTTAAGTTGTACTATATTTATGGGATAAAGTGCTCAATATCAGAGATAGAGTGTATGTAAATATAAAAGTGAACACTGAAGTATATATATATGTGAACATTGAAGTCAACACTCAGAGGCGACAGGCTGTTTTATGTTAGTCGCCTCTGAGTGTTGACTTCAATGTTCACATATATATATATATATATATATATATATATATATATATATATGGCATTTCGTCACTATTTAAGCAAGTGCAAACATAATCGATAGGCTTTCATGAACTTTGGACCTTTTCATTTTCTTGCTTCTAGCAAGGAAAATCTAATTACTTTTGTGGTCTTGAAGACTGATTCGCTCGAATTCACGGAAAGCAAACTCGAAACTGATGCCAATAAATTCACTTTCCCTAAAAATATCGAATCAATATCAGCTATCAAGCACCGAATTTTCTGATAAAGCATTCTGAATTTTACATTTATCTCGTTTTTATTTACCACAACAAAATAATGTATGGCACAAAAAAGACCGCTCTCATATCGGATAACAAAAGACACGTGAATGAAAATGTCCATGAAATTTTAATTTTAATGTATAATATTATTTTATGACGGTAAACAATTTCCGCAAATTTAATCAAGTATACTGAAAATTGCGGCGTACAAGTCGAGTTTACAAGCCTAAAAATGTTTCCAAAAATAATGGTCGTCTTATATGGCGAGTATAAAAGTCAAACCTTTACCACCGAGTTGTAAACAAGTATGATTGCACCAACAATTTCTGTACACCACTAACCGGTAGACTGCCACAAATATGTCACACTAAAACTTGCATTTGGTGAAAATATTTGGCATGTCAACACAGAAATGAATATAAAATAATCAGCTGATATTGACTTTAATGTGTGTATTAGTAAACGTGGATAATTTTAAATGTTCGCTAATTTACAATATACGGTACCTACCGGTGCGTACTGTAGCTTGTTTGCTATACAACGCATATAGAAAGATATTACGTTTAGTGTTTCAATATACAGGTAAGTGGTATGACCGTACGTAACTTTGACACAGGTTATCGTATACTTCCTTTTAGCGGTAGGCCTAAGTTTTATGCCACTATGAGCCTGCAGTATTTTTAAGGTCGACCTATACGATAGGTATAGGCTTAACACAGAATTTTGAGCTAAAATTCTTGAGGTCGACTTGTACACCAGGTCGACTTGTACACCCCAATTTACGGTAGTTTAAATGTTTTTTTTTCGACCTACAGAACACAATCATGTCAATCAAGTTATTCTGATTTGATAAGCAAATGAGCACTTCGTAAGAAAAAAATAAGTGAAACATTTAGATATGCCTAATATCATTGAGATGCCACGTTGACTTTCAAGAGAAAGTCAACATAGAAATCATCGCAGTCTTCTGCTTTGGCAACTGAAGTAAAAGTTCGGAAAGTTTATGAATTGTTGGAAGGTGTCCATGAAACTAATTAAGAGATTTCTCAGAACGGACTTGCGATTTTAAGGATTGTCATCCACGATTTTATTGATGGTCAAGGATTGGTTGAGATTCTTCTCCAATGAAATGACGTAGGCGGAGTCCAAACTACTTGCCTCACTTTGGAACTGACATTGGTTGATTGACTCTGACCAGTGAAGTATCAGAAAATAAATGACAGAATTCCGTGAAACAAGTTTTCAATTTGAAGACAACCCTCGGAAGGAAGAAAGACAAATTCTGACTTTTCTACTTTTCTTTTTACCCTCCACACTTCCTTAGACCTGAAAATGCTCGATATCGGTGATGGAGCCTGTATCAATAAAAGAACTGTGGACACATCGAGTGGCAACAGCTTTCATGTTTGTACTCAGTCTTCAGGCCTGAGAAAGGTGTTGTAAGTTGGAAAACAATTAATCACTCAGAAGTCCGCGTCTGAACTTTATCAAAATTGGAAAGTGAACACTGATCAGATCCTGCAACAGTACTCCATTTTCAACCAGATTTGCACCTTGTAAAGGTATAGCAGATTATTGTTGTTTTTGTTTTGTGGCATATCAACCTCTATGGGTTACTTAATTCCAAAATTTAAATATTATGAACACAATTTCATGTCTTCAATAAATTACATTTTGAAAGCAATTGTATGCCTTCAGAAAAATATATTCTTCGTCATTTTTCTGTAAAATGTATTGTTGGTAATTTTACTATAAATGTATATTGTTGGTCTTTTTTATATAAATATATATAGCTGGTATTTTACTATAAAAATGTATTTTTATACTTGCATAGTGTTTTGTTTGGGGTTTCACTATTTGCAGATAGCTAGGACCCTAACAGGTGCTACCACCTCAGGTCAGGATGGACCTGGGAACAACAGCGATTAAACTTTGGTACCACGCTCCACAAAACCTCCAATTTTCCTATCAGAGTCCTTACTGCCGAATGTAGTTTATCGTCATTCCCAGGACGATAGAGCAGATTAGGAGGAGTCAGATACTTACGAGAGCGGTACAGGATACCAGTCAGTTTTTCAGCTTCTTAAGCATCTCATATATATGCTAATATATAGATCGTATATGCGAGTTTCACTTTCGCTCTGGGATGAGATTGAGTCTTAGTAGGCGTTCAAGTCCAAATGGCATCCTTTAGAGAACTTCCGTTCATTGCTACGGAATTCAGAGTAGGCTCAGTGATGATAGAACGATTCAAGTGTCGTTTTCGAGATATTGAATGTAACCAGTCAGTTATTCTCCCAGTGATTTGTTAAAGCGAGATCAGAGGAGAGATCGGTTACCAGCATTTTTATGGAACTTCTATTTATTTCAAACTAGCAGCTGGTCGATCAGAAAAAGCGTTCAATTAGAATGTAGCAAAAACAGCATCATGTTTAGATGTAACAGAGTCTATCCTCTTCAATTACTTTATAGTACTTTCATTAAAAAACATTTTTAATTAATGCAATTACTAATATAACAGAAGTATTTATTCAATCGTAGTCGAGGACATGAAGGGGTAAAACTGGCAACATGAAGACCCACTCCAGGCCATAATTATTTTGGAGTTTTTGAAATTCATTTTGTCAGTGTGCTACAAGTTATGTAAAAGAGAATACATTTATAAAGCATTTTTTAGGTTTAATGAAAATTGGTTGAAAGATCAACAAAAAATAAGAAACTATTAAAAATCACCATTTCTTGCTATTTACGCGGATTTTCACTATATGGGCTGACTCAATTATCAAGTTAAATGACTGTTAAACAATCAACTTATTATCGGCTACAATTAAGTGAAATTTGTATTAGATTGGTTAAAAATTGAGGGCGTTTTTATTTCAAAATTTGTGTTGAAATCGATTTTTTGCTTTTCGCGGTTTTTCGCAGTGGTGTAGAAATAGAAATGAGATAACATTGTACACGTCATGATGTAAGTAACCTACATACCGAGTTTGAACGAGATCGGAGGAAAAAAGGTTGAATTTATCGATTTTTGATCGGCTCTATCGATTATTGATGTTTTTAAAATTATCGACTTTTTACACGAAGAACTTGTCTCTTACATTGTATAATGTATTGCCAAGTTTGGTCAAATCGGTTGCATGGATCACGGGTGAAAACGTATCACACAGACAGACAGACACCCTCTGTTATATAAATATATAGATATGTCAAATAATTTTGATATAACAGCGGTTATGAGCCCAGCACGCTTCCACTGCGCTGGGCTCATAACCTTTGTTGACCATGTTCACCATAGTCTATGAATATAGAATCCAGCGCAGTACGTAATCTGTTCAATGAAACAACGTTAAAGATTAACACTCACGAGTCAGACACTCTACTGAATCTGACTATATCGCCAATACCACCAACAGCTGTTCCGTAATTCTTCAGTCTTCGATATCAAAGGCTGGCAGTGAATATTCCGGAAAAAACATGGCCGCCTTTATACACGTACTATTGAATATTTTGACTGGCTCACTAGTACACCAGGGTAGCCCAAAACTCCAAAATACTTAGACACATGCTTGAATGTGCGGAGAGTTGGATTTTGTTTCTTTTACCATAAATACTCTTGCGAAAGAAATTAACCCGTCTTCTCACCATACCTAGAGAATAACAGCAAGGTAGACTGGTTTCTATAGCTATGATTGTTGGGCCTCAATGTAAGAGACAGAACATTTTGAATTTAAAACTGGTTGGTTGTGGGGCTAACAGCTAAACTCTTTAAAAATGTTTTCTATAGAAATCAGAGTGGTTAGATCGTAGCAGAAACATAGATTTTCTGTGGCAGCCGGAGCGTTTACCTGTTTCTATATGACAGCAGCGCTTAATGTCTGAACCCGTGTGAATAGCCGCAAACCCTATGTTGATTTTAATAATACGCAACTCAGTCTTTCTAGCCTTTATCAAGTGTCAATAATGCTAGAATATGAACTGAATTAAGCGCACCTAATACAGGATGTGCGGTTAGCGCAGGAAGAGAAATCGACGAACCGGTTTCGAATTCTGGCCGAATTAGTTACGTTCACTTTCGGATAAATGCCATTCGGAAAGGCATGAATTCTTTTTCCATCAACCAGCTACGAATTAAATGGTTCATATCTATCTATCTATCTCTCTATCTCTCTATCTATCTATCTGTCTGTCTGTCTGCCTCACTCCATTCATTATCTATTTATCTATATATCTCAATCTGTTCATATCTATCTATCTATCTATCTATCTGTCTATCTGTCTGTCTGTCTACCTGCCACACTCCAATCTCAATCTGTTCATATCTATCTATCTATCTATCTATCTATCTATCTATCTATCTATCTATCTATCGGTCTTTATTCATATCTATATATATATATATCTGTCTGCCTGTCTGTCTGTCTCACTCCATTCATTATCTATTTATCTATATATCTCAATCTGTTCATATCTATCTATCTATCTATCTATCTATCTATCTATCTGTCTGTCTACCTGCCACACTCCAATCTCAATCTGTTCATATCTATCTATCAATCTATCTATCTATCTATCTATCGGTCTTTATTCATATCTATATATATATATCTGTCTGCCTGTCTGTCTGCCTCACTCCATTCATTATCTATTTATCTATATATCTCAATCTGTTCATACCTATCTATCTATCTATCTATCTATCTATCTATATATCTATCTATCTATCTATCTGTCTGTCTGTCTATGTAACTGTATTCATCTATTCATTAGCTATCTATCCATCTATTTATTTATTTCAGTTTGTTCGTATCTATCTATCTATCTATCTATCTATATATATATATATATATATATATATATATATATATATATATATATATATAATTTAGTCTGCTCATATTTTCTCTGTTCATTATCTATCCCATATCTGTCACAACCTGTTCATAGCTCTATCTCCACACACATTCATATATACATATATATGTGTGTGTGTGCGTGTGTGTGTGTATTTGTGTGGGTGTGTGCGCGTACACGCGCGTAAGTGCGTGTGTCTGTGACATCAATTTCAGTCTGTTCGTGACTTGATGTAGTAACCAGTCTAGAAGAGGGAAAATTCCAAATTTAAAAGCAGCCTGAAGAAGGATAAGATCCGTCTATCTCCATTGCCCTAGACATAACACTGCTGCTATGCCCGCAGTACACATTCGCACCAAGTAGAAAATCGCACTCGTGACGTGTCCCTATTATAATCCATTTCAGATTATATTTATCAAATTTTATCCGTAAAATATCTATCTATCTGTCTGTCTATCTATCTATCTATCTAAATACTTCATTGCCGAAAAAAAATTGCATTATATTTAATAGTGTCGTTACATAACGACGAATATTACACAATCTTATCAAGGTAATTTATTATTATTATTATTATTATTGAGACGATCTAGACAAAACTGGAAGTGAAGGAGTAGAGAATGGCTTGGAGTGGCCCTGTCAAACACATTGTGGAAGAGAGTTAATGGGATGGACATTCATGTGAGGAGAAAACTTCAAATAGTGCCATATGCAGTGGTTATTTCACTGAGAAGCCCAAGGAAAATATGTCGTGCGTCCACGTTTTGCCAGAAGGAACGCATGAAGACGACATAAATAGGATAGGAAATTGCAAAAATTTACGTAACAAAGGATGGGAAATTGCTTCAAGCGACAGTCAGGCGGAGAAGGTTCATTCCTCTTTATCTATACTCCCACCCCGGAACATCACTCTCTCTCTCTCTCTCTCTCTCTCTCTCTCCCCACACACACACACACTCCATTTCACTCAGTTTCTCTCCCTATCTTTCTCTTGTCTCTCTCTGTCCTTTTCTCTCTCTCCCTCTCTCGCTCTTTCTTTGTTTCATTCTCTCTCTCTCTCCTCTCTCCCTCTCTCTCACACGGGAACGCTCCTTCTGTCTTTTTTCTTTCTTCTCTCGGTGTAATATTTAATATATTCAACGTATGACAAGGCAAATCGAAATAAAACAAATGGAGCGGAAATTTTGTGTTACACGTTCTGTCAAGTGCGAAATCTTATCCTAGAAAATCTGGATTCGAAATCAGAGCTTCACACATGTGCTCGAACGTCAATCTCTGGAATTGCTAGTCAATACAGAACTATTTTAATCAAGAATCTCCCTTTCTTTCACTTTCTCCTTTTTTCTCACTTCCTCTTTTCTTTCTTTCTTTCTTTCTTTCTCTCTCTCTCTCTCTCTCTCTCTCTCTCTCTCTCTCTCTCTCTCTCTCTCTCTCTCTCTCTCTATACATACATATATATATATATATATATATATGCCTATCTCAGACTGTTCATATCTATCTACATCTGTCCATCTCTGTTCATATCTATATATCTATCACAATCTGTTCATCTCTCTCTTTCTCTCTCTCTCTCTCTCTCTCTCTCTATATATATATATATATATATATATATATATATATATATGATGAAGCAGGTATAATTATATATATATATAACTATTCTCTCTCTCTCTCTCTCTCTCTCTCTCTCTATATATATATATATATATATATATATATATATATATATATATATATATATATGATGAAGCAGGTATAAATATATATATATATATATATATATATTATATATATATATATATATATATATATATATATATATATATATATATATATATATATATATATATATATAACTGTTGTTATAAATTTATGTAATTACAAAAAAGTAAATTTATGTACCTCCAACGAAATGCGATATGTAATATTTAAAATTAATTTTTAAAAATATAAAAAATCTTTCTTGAAGCTTTTAGTTTAGTTTTAATTTCAAGCTAATAGATTAAACTTAATATTTCCTAACTAAATTAAAATGACTGGAAGGAGTTTTCGTTTTGAAATCAATAACATCACTGATTTTAGGGCTATTTTTAGTCTCCGTCATCACAATGTGACTTTCTTTATAGAAAAAGTCTTTCAAAAATAAAATATACGTTTATGAAACTTTATTTGAGGAATATTACCTGAATTAATGTTTAATTAATCTAATTTAAAGTAGATATTACTTACGTTTAATATAAAATATCTCAGAAATGCATTTTTTAACACAGAGTCAGGTGTTTTTATTAGGTATTGACAGCTGTTTTGACAGCTTGACAACCGGATTTTTAACTAATTTTTCTACAGGCAACATATCGATAAAGACTACTGTATAACAGGAATCTCTTTTATATATATATATATATATATACATATATATATATATATATATATATATATATATTAACTACCCAGTCGTTTATGGATACCATATTGACAAAAATCAGTACGTTTATACACAAACACACACACACACACAAATTAAAGTTGTTTTTAAAAGTTTTAATAACAACATGGAATTTTTCAACTGTTTGTGAATTGTAGTAAGCTTTTCCATTTATTATAAATAAATATAATTTTTGGTTAATAACAATGTCACATAACCGATGCAAATTAATACAGAGTTTTAAAAGATTTAATACTTTATAAATTATTCTAATATTTTTTAATTGAAAAGAATTCTTCTTAAAATATATTATTCGTGGAAAACAATAGTGTCCACAATATATCTTACTAATAAAAACAATTAAAATATTTTCCAATAATGTCTGAGTTTTATTGAATTTTTTTATTTTACGATTTTAGAGTAAGTCTTCGGCCCTGTTTTACAAAATAAAAGAAAATGATTTAAATTGTTCAAGGACTTCTTCTTATAACTAATATAAACTTCAAACCGTACAAAAAATAATTTCTCAGAATTTCATGAAAAATTAAATAAGTGGGTGGGGGAGTAATCGGATGTAAACATTCTAAAAACAAAACATTTCTCAAATACTTTAATTCATTTCCGAAAAATTCCTGAAAGATTAATTGATATCCGACAAATATTTGATTTTTGCAAGAATTTTCAAACCAATATTTTTTCACCACAAAAAGATATTAAAGTTTTCTATAATAATTTATGTGTGTATGTCTATTTGTATTTGTTTGTTTGTGTGTGTGTGTGTGTGTGTGTGTGTGTGTGTGTGTGTGTGTGTGTGTGTGTGTGTGTGTGTGTGTGTGTGTAAGAATTTGTTCATATCTATCTATTTCATAACACAGGTTCACTCAAGCCTTGTGAGTGAAATTAGGCAGACAGAACCCTTGCTAGCACGAAGTCACAAGTCGTCGTGATCGAGGATTTGAGTGTGCTAGACTTGTTCAGATTGTTGTTCATGCTGGATAAAATGCTCTCTGCTAGAAACTGTAACTAAGGTCTGCTCAGCATAGTTGCAGTATAAACCACAGGTGGGCTCTGTGAATGTTGAACAAACACAAATGTGCCTGAGCGAGCGTCTACAATAGGGATTAGCTAGCTCCCCATTTCTTGTTAACAGTTAATATATTTCAACCTTGAAAATGGCTAAATGTATAGCCGAAAGCGCTCGGATAAAAATAATAATTGGACAGTTTTTTATATAATTTATCATAATTTTAAAAAACCAAATCGATGCATCTTGTCTGCCGTATTCAATGAAATGCGCGTATATATATATATATATATATATATATATATATATATATATATATATATATATATATATATATATATATATATATAAGCTAAGTTTCTAATCCATAAGTATAGAAAGCAATTCTTAAAGAATTAATAGATTTGTTTTTAATCCCACATTTTTATTACTGCAATGTTCGTCTACGTTTATGCATATGTGTATATAGCATCTAGTGTTTGTCTGTGGATAGATAGATAGATAGATAGATAGATAGATAGATAGATAGATAGATAGATAGATAGATAGATAGATAGATAGATTAAGTCTGATCAACAATATTCGGGACTTTTGTTAAATTAACGGAGATTAGTACAGATAGACCTTGAACTATGTCCGCATACACACTAAGTTATAACGTTAGCGCTCAGTTCCCGTGTTCCTGCTTGGAAGGAAAATGTTGTCGTCTTACTAAACCATAGGGTTTCCATTAGTAACTTATGGAATAAACGAGACACCCCAGGTGACACAAATGATCACCTTAAATAAAGAACTCAAAGTAAGTCAGGCAGCCTGTTGAAGTCAGTCGAGGAGAATTTATACGACGTCACGGGGTCTGTAGCCTAAGTGAGACATAATATTATAACCGCTTGGAGCGAGTTAAAAACAATGGAGGCAAAGGAAGGAAATTCATACGGTGTAGAAAAAAGTACCTTTTTTTTTTCTTCGACGACGAGAAATTAGAACAACGCTGGGTTTCTTTTTCTCTTCGGTGTGTGTAAAAAAGAAAAAGAAGAAAGGAAGAAAACAGATATTCTTCAAATATAGAAGAATTATTAGCCCAAGTGCTAAAAATACAACAGTTTTTGGGACTCCAGAAACAAGAACAAAATTTAATTGAAATTATACGGAAAAAATTTCTTTCACTCCTGACGCGGTGTCAAATGCCATGGCTGAATTCACATACAATTCAGATGATGGAATTACCTTTTCTGCTCATTTTAGAAGATCCGAGCAATTCTTTTAGAACAATGCAGCGACTGGGAATACGAGAAAAAAAAAACAATACTTTTGTTGAGAAATTTAGCACCGGTAGAACATGAAAAATACTGTAATTTTCTAAAAACAGGAAAAATTTGCTTTGAAGTAACAGCAAATATTCTGACTAAAATTTTAGCGAAAAATGTTCGTTATTCAATACTCGTTGGCAGTGTATGAATCTGAGATAAAAAAAAAGAAAAGATTTTGTCACATATGCATATTTTACAGAGTAAATACCGCGTCAAAAAGCGTTTGAAGAATTAAAAAAAATGTTCATGTTAGACTTAGCATTAGCGCGCTACGATCCAAAAGAAGAAATTGTACTTGCGTCAAATGCTAGTGACTGTGGTATAGGAGCGGTAATTCTGCATAAATAATAATGACCGTAACATAAAAACCGTTGCACATGCTTTGCGTTCGCTACTGTTGCAGAACAAAAACTACAATCAGCTCGAAAAAGTGGCGTCAGCAATAATATTTGCAGTGAAAATGTTTTACAAATACATACACGACACGGAAGGAGTTTTCGTTTACAGACAGATAACTAACTTCTGTTATCAATTTATGGTTGGATGAAAGGTATTCCTACATATAAAACAAATAGTTTACAACGCTGGGGTGCCATCTTATTGAATTACAATTTCAAAATGCAATACCAACCGTTCCAAAAATTAGGACATGCTGATGGTATATCAAGATTGATACCAAAAATTACTAAACCGTTTGAGGACACTGTTATTGCAGCATTAAAAAATGAAACAGAAATAAAAAATTATATTATACAATGTAGTACTAGCAGTACGCGAACTACCAGTTACTCTGGAAGAAATAAAAGTAAAAGCAGAACAAGATACGTTTATTTCGAAAATAATAAAATAACTAAAAGAAAAAAAGTGGCTCAAGCTATAATTGAACAAGTTATGGATACTATGCTTTCAGATTATAATTTCGTAGTTGCTTATGTGGATGACAATTTAAAATAAACGTGTACCTAAGGAACAGCATATCGGGCATTTGTGTATAGTTTTTGAAAATATACGAGAATACCGGCTCAGACTCAGTATGGAAAAGTGAGAATAGTTTTTGCTTAAAAGCAAGTACGGAGGATAAATCGCTCACAAAAATTATCTTCAACGAGATCCGTCGAGAGCAAGTGCAATTAAGAATGTACCTCCTCCAACAAACGTTGCTAGGTTACAAGAAATTTTTCACCAAATCTATATCCCTAATATGCAGAATTTGAGAGCTCCACTGAACAATTTGCTTATAAAAGGCGTAAAGTGGAACTGAACTGATAAGTATCAAAAGGCGTTTGAAGAAATAAAAAAGAAAATGCTAGACTTAGCATTAACGCGCTACGATCCAAAAGTAGAAATCGTAATGGCTTCAGATGCTAGTGACTGTGGTATAGGAGTGGTAATTCTACATAAATAATAATGACGGTAACATAAAAACCG
This sequence comes from Acanthosepion esculentum, assembly GCA_964036315.1. NCBI lineage: Eukaryota > Metazoa > Mollusca > Cephalopoda > Sepiida > Sepiidae > Acanthosepion > Acanthosepion esculentum. Next base: position 120,248,200 of record OZ038481.1, read on the forward strand.
TCGCACATGCTTTGCGTTCGCTATTACCGACAGAGAAAAAATACAGCCCGATTGAAAAAAACGATTATAAGAAAGTAAGATAGACGATTTTTTAGAACGCAATCCAGATTGAAACACTTACTCGCTAGGTTTACTCAAAGAGTAGTAATACCTATCATATTACAAAAGCGGTTATTAAATGAATTTCATAGTGGACATCCAGGAATTTCAAGGATGAAATCTCTTATGAGAAGCTATGTATAATGGACCAAAATGAATCAAGACACTGACAAATTAATAAAAGTCTGCATAGGTTGTACTCTGATATCAAAATCACTTACAGCGAAATTACAACCTTGGCCAAAGACAGATACACTGTGCTCAAGACAAATTTCGCAGGTCCAATAAACGGATCCCATTATCTTGTGGTTGTGGATAGCTTTACTAAGTGGCCTGAAATTTGTAAGTGCAAAATAACAATTACAGTGAAATTCTTACACGAACTGTTTGCAAGATATGGTATTCAGGGTGATATAGCCTCGGATAACGGTACACAATTCACCACTTACAAATTTAAAGAACTTTGTAAAATGTTCTCGATTGAACATTTTACTGCCCAGTCATATCACCCAAGGTCAAACGGAGAAGCTGAACTGTTTGTAGGAACTTTTAAGAGAGCTTTGTAAAAAATCAAGTAATGAAAAAGTGGGCGAAGCAGTACAACAATTCTTGAGAGTATAGCGGATAACACCGAATCTCAATACACCGGCAAGCGTGTCACCGGCAGAATTGATGCTTGAAACAAAAATTAAATCGGTTTTCGACAATTTGTTATCAGACCAAAAAAAGAATAACATATAACAAAAAGGAGACGAAATTGTTCGATACTGGCGAAAAAGTGTTTTTTAGTGTATATAAAAATAGAAAAGAAATATGGGGAAACGGCGTGATAAGGTCACAAAGTTGAAAAAATGATATATGCTAAGAAGCAAATAATGTGAACACGAAAATCCTTGGAAACAGTTAAAAAATAGGTTTACTGAAGAAAGGCCCGTAAGAAAGGAAGAAAGCATGGAAGTACTGTATGATATTTTTAGCGTACCAATTCCCCAGGAATTTGTTGTATGTACAAGGATCATTACAAGAAAAATGAAACGTACGATAAAACTAGAGGTTGATAGAAAACGTAAAAAATACAAAGTTCAGTACGTGGCAAACTCACCAAAAAGGTGTAAAAACTAAGAAATAAAATAAAACATTGACTAGTAAAAAAAATACAAAATCTCAAAAGGAGGAATGTTGTGACGTAAATAAGATACCCCCGTTAAAACAAATGACCTAGGTAAAACGCCTTAAATAAAGAACTCAAAGTGAGTCAAGAAGTCCGTTGGAGTCAATCGAAGAGAATGTCTAGTTGCTTCACGGCAAGTAGCCTAAGCGAGACACAATATTATGTCCGCTCGGAGTGAGTTATAATAGCAACCATAGTTTGTGCAGCAGTTTTTAACCAAGACAAACATTTTCCAGGTTAGACAACAATTATATTACCCAGATCTCGCCACTTCTCTTCAAAAATTAAATCTCACTTGAAAAGAACACGATTTGAAGACATCGGGGAAATCTAAGGGAATTCGACAAAGCAGCTGTTCGCTATACCAAAAATAGTTTTCCAGGAATGCTTCCATCAATAGAAACTACGCTGGGTAAAGTGTGTCGCTTCAGAAGGCAAACTAGGAGATTAAATATATATATAGCGGCGCTATGTCGACTTTAATTCGTTAACTCTTCGTCACCGGAGCCCGTCGTACAGTTGGTATGGCGTTTGCTTAATAACGTAACTGTCCGGGTTTCAATTCCTGGTAGTGGATGCGCACTGCTGATGTCTCCCAAATATAGGACGAAACGGCCGTCCAGTGCTTTCTGCATTCTGTTGAGATTTCTTCTAAAAACTCGATAAATTATATAAAGACATTTTTATGTTTAACATTGTTTTTATAGATACAAGTATTTAAGTAAATGCTCTGTTTATAATAAACAGTATTAAATAACATTTACCGACCTGAATGTCCGAGAAATTTTCATAGAAAATATTCGTCCTCCGACAGGATTCGAACCTGTATCCTATACGGAACCGTCATATAGCCTGACGTGTCTTAATTTACTGCTTATAAACTTCAATCTAAGGGATAGGAAAACATTTATCATCAACACATCTGTCATCGCCACTACTCAGAGCAAACCTAATGATTTTATTACCACTTAGGCAGAAATTCACTTTTGCCAACAGTCCAGAAATGCAATCAAGGCTCACTACGAATACAGAAAACGAACAATGAAACATTAAAAGAACATAAGGAAAATTTATTCCTTTAAAACATATTTCCTTTAATTTGCCTAATGAAGGTCACGAAACCGGAAACACGTGTAGCAAAAATATAAACAATAAAATATAATATATATACTAAAACAAATCCACATTATAACCAAAAGCTATTGCGGTTCCCCTAATATATATATATATATGCATGTGCGGTACTTATTGGAAGGTACTCAATATCAGTGATAGAGCTGACATATTCATTTGTATGTATATGAGTTTGTGACCCTGGGTTTCAGGCTTTTGCGATCATCAGAAAAAATATTAAAGTCAACACTCTGTCGCCTCTAAGTGTAGACTTCACTGTTCACATTTATATTTACATAAGCACTATCTCTGATATTCAGCAATGTATCCCATAAATATATCACACCTGAAAACTATATATATATATGTGTGTGTGTGTGAGCGTGTGTGAACAGTGAAGTCAACACTATTTCATTCCCATAAAACTTCCTGCCGCCTCTGAGTGTTGACTTCAATGTTCCCTTTTATATTTACATAAGCTCTGGCTCTGATATTGAGCACTTCATCCCATAAATATAGCATAACTTAAAACTATATTTCTTAAAATATTATATATTGTCGCCCACAGACAGCTAGTTTCTCTGCATTGCAGCTCTACAGTGTGGCGAGACGTCCGATTGCTTGAAGCCGGGATCGAAACACGACCAATTTAGCAATAGTCACAGATCCTACCCACTAGGCTATGGTCGCACGGTAGAGATAAAGGCAAATTTTTTTTATACGAAATACGTAGCCCGGAGATCTCATACATACATACACACACACACACATACATATACATATATATATATATATACATAGATATATATGCATACACGCAAACGCACGCACACACATACATACACACACACACACATACATATACATATATATATATATATACATAGATATATATGCATACACGCAAACGCACGCACACATATACATATATACGTTCAATAAATTAATAGATATTCAATGGCCTTATATCATTGAGATCGATCCATTGATCATTTGTTGATTTATTGACTATTATAGCTATACTTATCTATTGAGAATTGTTTTCTTGGCAAAGGTGCTGCTAATTTTAAATAGAGTTAAATTCTAATAAAGTTTATGTACTTTTTATGGGTGCCTTTTGGGGAAGCTTCCCTGACAAACTTGTTCTCGTTAAGTCAACGATCAACTAATATCCAAATATATATATATATATATATATATATATATATATATATATATAGTGGCTTGGATTGAAGAATCGGAGAGCGGATGTTCGAATTCCAGTCGAATCCATTACATTCATTTACGTGCTAATACCCTTGCGAAAAATATGAATCCTCTTCTTCTTCTTCCAGCTATGGGTAAATAGCAGGAAAGACTGGGTTCTATAGACTTGGATCTAAGAGAAGGTCAACTCTGAAATCAAAACCTGGGGAGGGTTGTTTGGGGACCCTGTGGCACGTTGTACACTAGGTCTCTGTATTCGGCCCTTCAAAAAGTGTGGATGGTCCTGCAGAAAGCCTTTACCACTATAATCAAATTTCACGGGAGAGTCGAGATTATGTATATATATATATATATATATATATATATATATTTATGTATATATATATATATATATATATATATATATATATATATATATATATATATATATATATATATATATGTATTATATGCTGTAGTGTATACATCTATATATATGTGAGCTTGAGGAGACAGTTTGTTTTCTTGTTTAGTGAGTTCCATGATTTCTTCTATGTTTTGAACTAAAATAAGGATCTCATCTACATATCTTAGGTCGATGGAGGGTTTATCATTTTCTAGGTTGCCAATGTAGAAGTTGTTAAAGGTTGGAACCAGAACTGAACCCATAGAAACGCCATCACGTTGCACATACACGTTATTTCGGCGATCATAGAATGGGTTAGTAAAAGTAATTTTCTTAGTATTTTAAGTTTAATTTTTAATGGGAACAGAGATAAATTATGCAAAGATAAAGTGTGGACATAGCAAAGGATATATAGATAGATAGATAGATAGATAGATAGATATGAAGATGTTGTGATAGATAGATAGATAGATATGAAGACGTTGTGATAGATAGATAGATAGATAGATAGATAGATAGATAGATAGATATGAAGTTGTTGTGATAGATAGATAGATAGATAGATAGATAGATAGATAGATAGATAGATAGATAGATAGATAGATAGATATGAAGATGCTGTGATAGATAGATAGATAGATAGATAGATAGATAGATAGATAGATAGATAGATAGATAGATAGATACATAGATAGATATGATCTTGTGACAGATAGATAGATAGATAGATAGATAGATAGATAGATAGATAGATAGATAGATAGATAGATAGATAGATATGAAGACGTTGTGATAGATAGATAGATAGATAGATAGATAGATAGATAGATAGATAGATAGATATGATGTTGTGATAGATAGATAGATAGATAGATAGATAGATAGATAGATAGATAGATAGATAGATAGATAGATAGATAGATATGATGTTGTGATAGATAGATAGATAGATAGATAGATAGATAGATAGATATGAAGACGTGATAGATAGATAGATAGATAGATAGATAGATAGATAGATAGATAGATAGATAGATATGAAGACGTTGTGATAGATAGATAGATAGATAGATAGATAGATAGATAGATAGATATGATGTGATAGATAGATAGATAGATAGATAAATATGAAGACGTTGTGATAGATAGATAGATAGATAGATAGATAGATAGATAGATAGATAGATAGATATGAAGACGTTGTGATAGATAGATAGATAGATAGATAGATAGATAGATAGATAGATAGATAAATATGAAGTTGCTGTGATAGATAGATAGATAGATAGATAGATAGATAGATAGATAGATAGATATGATGTTGTGATAGATAGATAGATAGATAGATATGAAGACGTTGTGATAGATAGATAGGTAGATAGATAGATAGATAGACAGACAGACAGATAGATAGATAGATAGATAGATAGATAGATAGATAGATAGATAGATAGATATGAAGACGTTGTGATAGATAGATAGATAGATAGATAGATAGATAGATAGATAGATATGAAGACGTTGTGATAGATAGATAGATAGATAGATAGATAGATAGATAGATATGAACACTCTGTAATCATCCATTGCTGATTCCCATGCCCATATTGTCTATATCTATAAACACTCTATCTCCAATATTGAGCACTCTCTCTTTACCAAATGTTAACTGTCTCTCTGTTTCCCTCCCTCCCTCTCTCTCTCCCCATCTCTCCCCCCTCTCTCTCTCTCTCTCTCTATACATATATATACATATATATATATATATATATATACATATATATATATATATATATATATATATATATATATATATATATATAATTTTTAGTACTTCTATTATATGACTATGTTTCTCGAATTTTCTCAGCTAAAGAATCCTACTGTACAACACGGGGCGAAATGGGTTAACAGTGTTTTCTTGACATTCGAAACACGTTCTTTGTCTAAAATCGATAACGGTCTGCCGGGAAGCTAACCTCAGATCTTCTCTCAGGGACGATTATTGCCAACAAAAGAAGTTCTTAATGACATAATTTAATCCATGTCACGTGACGAGCCGGCATCCAAGCCCAGTCGTTCGATTTGCCCAACGGGCATCAGATCTGCTGCTAAACCCACGGTAAAGCCTATTAATGAACTCTCTGCGAAGAACGTAAGGGAACTTTTCGGTTCATAGCTTTTTATTCTTTCTCGATTGGATTCATCGGTTCAGTTGTGTTCATTCGACTGCCAACTTCCATTTGATGATGAACGCAGAACTCAGAGATGACCACCACATGTTCTCGGGCTGGGAAGGCTGGGCTTCCCAAAATGGACATTTTACAATTTTGGTTAGCGGCTTAATAAGCTGAAGATGTAAAATAGTGCTACTGAATTAAAATTAATAAATCACAAGTTACTAACCCAGTCAAATATCTTAGATAACATTCTGTTCTGGATATAGAAAATCTTGGCTCTCCACAGTTTCTTTTTCTTTAATGTATAAATTCTTATAATTGTTTTTGGGTAATGTGGTGGAATGGTTTTCCAGTGTTTCTCTAAGTTTTGAATTCAGAGCTGTCCCTCTCCTTGACTTGGACCTACTCTGATATTTAACGGATAGCTATAGGAAAAACAAGTTCATTACTACGACGTGAAGGCAATATCCTGGACCGGAACTTGATCTTAAGCCTCCTGTGTTTGCTCTGAGAGGACGCGATAACGTTATTATATGTTCAATGGCTGCTTCAAGGTGAACGGAAAACTTTGTCATTTTTAACCTCTTAATTCATTAAATAATAACCTGAATTCCTACCGTCCTGGGTATGACGATAAACTACGTCCGAGAGCAAGGCTTCTGATCAGGAGGTTTTGAGGAGCGTGGAACCATCTCTTAATTGCTGGTGTTCCCAGATCCACCCTGACCCGGGGTGGTAGCATCTGTTATGATCCCAGCAAATAGTTAACCCCGAAACTGAGGTAAAAAGCATTATAAAAGTGTAAAAATAGGTTTTAATACCAGAAATACTTTGTAAAAAAATATTACCAGAAATAAATTTTTGAAAAAGACAAACTCTTAACAGCAACATATTTTTGAAAAAAAAAATATTACCAGCAATACGTTTTTGAAAAAAAAAAATTACCAGCCATACATCTTTGAAAATAATATTACCAGCTATACATTTTTGAGGAAAAAAATATTACCAGAAATAGATTTTTGACAAAATAAAATATTACCAGGAAAAAGAAACTGTCGGCATTAAATGACCCATTGAGGTTGAGATGCCGTAAAGCACAACAAACCAAACCAAACCTGACTTCCCACGTATTTTTGTGAATGTTGTTAAGCTCAAATATTGATGCTACAGTCGGATTTTTACTGGTATTTTATAGTGATTTTTTCCAAGCGTAGCTTACATGTGGTACAAGTCTGAATGTACGGGGCATCCAGTGAGGATCGAACTCACTACTCATTCGTAATTGTTCTAGCGAGACAAGCTTTCAAACCATTACACAACGTCGAAGTACCCAAAAGATTTTATAAGCATAGCTTAGCTGTGGCAGCAGGCTGAAAGTATGTGACACCCAGTGAGTACTGAACTCACTATTCAGTCGTCATTAATCTAGCGAGAGAAGCTTCCGAACCCTTACACCACGCCGAGATGCCCAAATGCCGAAAGTATAGGGGCCCTTTGTAAGGATCGAGCTCACTATTAAACTGGTAATTGATAAGGCGAGACAAGCTTGCTAACCATTACAGCAAGTCGGAGTGCGTTGTGGTGATTATCTAGCATTGTTTAGATCTGGCACAAGGCCGAAAGTATAGAGCACCTATTGAGGACCAAACTCACAATTAAGTTGTAATTAACCTAGCAAGACAAGCTTGCTAACCATTAAATAACGTCGAAGTACCTTTCACTGGTATTTTAAATTTGTAGAACTTGCAAGGGGTTTATTAATCATTAACTTAAGAATAAGGATTCCTCAGAAAAGGAAAAATAGAAAAAACTGGACACTAAGAGTGAAATCTAAATAAGGAAATAACTTCAGACAAACGTTTTGTTGTCGTTTTCTTATTATTAGCAAAAGTTGTTTTTTGTGGCTCCGATTCTTATTAAAACGCCCTGTTTTTTTACACACGTTCTCCATAGTATTACATTTGAGATACCCTAATAATTTATTGAAAGGATCCCCTAATGGAATTAACAGTCACGCGTCCATGATCAAATCAAGAGCTACAGTCATATTAAAAGAGAGGAAAAGACTTTATTTATATGGAATATATCAAAATAAAGACCTTTGTCCAATTCGGACATCCAATGTGACGAGAGTGGCAAAAGTGATTATCATTTGAATTGGTGATTTGATTGTGTTAATATCTATTCCCGCCTCAATTAAATGATGTATTGCCAAATATAAATGTGAGGTCAATTTAACTTTTTCACCATCAAAAGTACCTTTTGCATAGTGAGAAAAGGCGACGTGAAAGAAGTTAACAGGCCCGACCCTTAAGAAATGTTCCACAAAATATTTTCTGTTTGGTTATTTGATCAGATTTGAGAAGTGGGTGCGGCTAATAATTTCCCAGCATCGTCATGTATGTTATTGTTTTTTTTTTCTTACAATATGCTTTTTATATCGTACTGTCGATATATGACCGATAACGTGTGAAAGAAAGAAAGAAAGAAAGAAAGAAAGAAAGAAAGAAAGAAAGAAAGAGTTATTTTTATTCAAAATGGAGTTTTTTTTCATTCTCTTAAAATTCATCTTTCTGATACAAGCGGATTTCACGCATATCAGGATCAGTAGAAATATTGATTTTTTTCCAAAAGCTTTGAATTAAGATTAGAATCAAGACGGTCCAATCAAAGTACAAGATTAAGATTAGAATCAGAATGGTCGAGTCAGAGTAGAAGATTAAGTTTCGAAGCACGTTAATCCAGTCAGAGCACAAGAAATGCCAATCGACAAATTTGCATTGTCTTGTAGGCTCCTTTGTTTCATAGACTACACAAAAGCATTCAGTAAGGTACGAGACAAGGATTTATTTGAACTACGAGGAAAACTTGATTAATTTGGGGAAATATTAGAATAATATAGGACATTTACTAGAGACAAACTACCTCTATACGGAAAGAAAAGGAGTTGAGTAAGTACAGAAATACAAAAGGATGAGTAAGGCAAGGATGCGTCTTCTCGCCGGATCTATTTAAACTTCACAGCAGGGAATTCCTAAGAAAACTAGAAGTTTCAAATTCCGACACGGCACATTTTCTTTATTAAGTTTTCTCGACTATGCAGGCCGGTCGACGAAATAGACACTATATAAAATAAACAGAGCGTCTTGAAGTAATAAAAAAAAAGATATACGGACGACAACCTATTGATAACAGATTGATTTGTTTTGTTTAAGGCTCATCAAATCTTTGTTGGTTATTGTTGTGGATTCCGGGATGAAATCCGGTATCAAATAATAAGAAACGCCAAGAATGAATATAGGAAATAAATGTATTAACGTATTAATACAAACTGGTAATACAGGTTAGTAGTTCCAGGAATGCGGGGTTAGTAGTCAAATATATATATAAAGTCTTTGGTATCGACGTATCGCTGTATGACTTCTTACTGAGTCTGAGTGTTTGTGATTGTGACTCTTGCCGCTACGTTATTCTACCGACCGACTCGACACTATTACTACTGTCCGACTTGATTTAACGTACTATTACTCACTCGGGTATTCATTGGTATTAGTATATGTATACCTTGGGTGAGTCCATTTGTGTAAAAAGGGGAGACCCCTCAACAGTTATTTTAAAGGTAAAACATATTTTTGATTATAAAAAAATCTTTTTATTTTTTGCGAGTTTTTGCCTCATTTTTTTTTTTTTTTAGAATAACAATGTTTTTTTCCCGACAGAATTCTTACTATTAAACCCATAACTAGAGGTATGCGATGGGTCGCTACCTTTTCCAATGGTATTTGCGCGTAAATAAACGTAACGATTCCCACTGGAATTTGAAATCAGATTTTCAGTTTCTCATTCGCTATCAATTACACGACCCGCACATCTGTGCGTCGATGGTAGACACAGAAAGAAAACTACAGGAACTCCTAGACATCATAGTAAAAGAAAGGAGAGCAGGGTGAAAGGACTAACTGTCAATTGCTAGAAGACAGAATGTGTGTTTGTTTGCGTGAGGGGCAGGCCAAGATGTGAGCTGCGAATTAGAGACAAAATCAAGTAAGTACTGAAATGTGACTTTGTGAGTAATTCTTTAGAAGATATTAGAAACATCATTAGAAGCAAAGAAAAAGTGCTGAAGTGTTACGTAAGTCAATACTAATATATAGCAATGAATGCTGGACAATATCCCCACTGATGAAAAAGAGGTGTGGTTCTCTATTACGTAACTGAGAGTAGCATAGACAAGACATGTAAGCAACGAAGAAGTTTTAATTAAAATGTTAGCTAAAAAGGACACTTTTATTTAGAATAAGAAAAACGTTTCGGCAGTTGTACGTTCCGGCCTTCTTCAGGTGATTGGAATTTCGATCCGAACCCTTTGTTTCGCCCACTGGGGTTATTCTTTATCCACTGGCCCATGTGTCTTTGAGGACACATGGCCCAGTGGACAAAGACGTTGGTGAGATCCAGTGACTAGACCCAAAGTGTTGTGAGTTCAATGCCAAAATTTGGAGAGTTGAGTTAAAGGGAAATAACTGAGACACCCGGAAGAGGCATGGCACGTGGAATCAGAACAGTTCGCCGGTGGGCGAAGTAAAGGAATCGATTCGAAATTCCAATCACCTGAAGAAGACCGGGGCGTACAACGGTCGAAACGTTATGATTATGTCAATGAAGATGAGGATAAAAGTCCGAATAATGTAAATAACATCAGTAATCATAATACCTCGTCTCAGAGATGACAATTCTTTTGTATTATTAATCGCCCTACTTCAAACGTTCAGCTGACATTCGTAAATAGAAATTGGATTATTTACTGTAATTCAGTTTTCCAATTTGATAATAACAAACTAATCTGATGATAACAAATTCCTCATTACAAACTCCATAAATTCCGCCGTTATTTTTTTTATTTTTTTTTAAATTGATTATAAACATATACCCATAGACAGAATTGTGACAGCTAAAAGTGATGGAGTTTTGGGGTGCCCTATATACTAGTGAGCCAACCAAAATGAACTGACTCATTTTATAGTTCACCAATGGAAGAGTCAACCAATCAGAAGGCTTAAAATAATCAATAAGACGTGTTTAAAGACAGACTTTTTTTTTCTTTCTCCAAATATTCATTGCCAACCTCTGATATCGAAGACTGAAGAATTACGGAACAGCTGCTGCCGCTATTGGCAATATAGTCAGATTCAGTAGAGTGTCTGACTCGTGAGTTTTAATCTTTAACGTTGTTTCATTGAACAGATTACGTACTGCGCTGGATTCTATATTCATAGACTATGGCGAACATGATCAACAAAAAGATATACCGACTTTGGGGTCATACATTCACGGATCCTTGGAGGCGGTGGTAATATCCAGGGACGGTAAGGAAAAAGGCGGTGGTCAGAAGAAACGAAGAAATTGGTAATGGGCGTGACTTAGATTTTGTTATACAATCTTTGTAACAAAACAAAAGGTAAGGATCCGTGAATGTATGACCCCAAAATCGGTATAATTAAAAAGAATAAAATTAACCTGAATTATATTTATTTTACTTTATTAAATTAATTTTTATTATTTTAATAAGTTATCCCAAGTTAAAAAGTCAAACGTTTGTATGTATCTTGCTGATGTTATTTAGACAGGCCGCGTCATACACGGGTCATATCAGACAACCGACGCATGCATGAGTTTCTCGGTGTAGCGAAATAGTCACGAACGTTAATCTGGCGACATTTTATTTTATGGCATTCGCATATAGCCCGGTTCACACTCGTTCCCCGTCTTTTGAAAATTTATCCCTTGTTTCCTGTTTAGGATTGGGTTTCCGGTCCCTTTTCCTAAAGTCTTCTCACTCTCTTTCACTCCAAGGAACCCCTTCCGTCTTAGTGGCATTATTGCCTTGCTGAGGGTGAAACAATTAAAAAGAGAGAATGTATATCTATGATTCCAATGTTTAAATTAATTGTTGTTTTGAATTTGTAGTGTACCTTATAGCAAGGAAGAATTATATTCATATTGATGGGGGAGAGATCGATAGGCATATAAAAGAAACTGTTAGCATAGTACTTAACGGTCACGTCAAGGTAATTCAATTGTTAATTTATTTTTCTTATTTTATATCTTAATTCATTTAAGTTTGCAATAATGAGAAGAATTTATATTTGAAAAGAAAAAAAGGGAAACTTTTTTGTTGGGCGCTGACAGAATTCTGAGGCTCGGAGCTTAAATATTTCGTAAAATTAGATTTTTTTTTTACTTGCATCTTCATTTTTGTGGCTTTTAAAGAGCTTTAGAGCTACATTACGACAACTACGCTATAGAGTAGAACCTCGGTTCACGAATTTAATTCGTTCCTGAAGGTCGTTCGTAATCCGAAATGTTCGTAAACTGAAACTATTTTTTACAATAGGAATCAATCTAGAGAAAAGAAAGTCACAGTACAATAAAATTGGAAAAGAAAAGCACACCACAACACACGAATTTATACAACACGGCGGTCGACTCAGAAATTATTCCGTTCGTGTTAACTCGGTTCGGCCATGTTGTTCGAGAACCGAGATTTTGTTCGATAACCGAGGCATTTTCATCTCGAATTTTCTGTTCGAAAACCGATTTGTTCGATATGTGAGACGTCCGAGGACCGAGATGGCTCTGTATTTAGAAATAAGAAACAATGTCGGATTTTGAAAAATCCATTAATTGCTTGAAAATTAGTTTGTTTACGTCTCGTGTACTATAATAAAGTTAGCGGCTATTGGCTTTGGAATTGTCCGAATGAATGATGCGCATTTCTGAAATAGACTAATTAAGCTTTGCTTTATTTCTCCTTCTCATGGTTGAGCAATTAAACCTTCAAGGTGGTTTTCCAGGAATAAAAGAAACGCGGTTTCGACTGCTCCCGAGCAGCAAATATTCTTTTAAAAAAAATATTGGTTGCTCAGGAATGTTAATTTCACCATTTCAAGACATGGATGTCAACTCAATCCTATCTACCTGATAAATATTACTGTATTGGCGTAAAGAGGAGGAGATGTACTGCAGAGACAACCGCCGATCTCTCATAAAACCCTATCCAGCCCTGCTCCGTGGAGATAACACTTACACGGGAAGCAACAGCACTGATGGGAGGATTCCAAAAGGTCCTTCTGCATTTTTTATTCCATCACTTCCAAATGTGGTCATTGGTAAGCGGTCACTAGGACGACCTCATCTTCGGTTCAAGGACGTCTCCAAAGGTGACATAAGGCCGATGGACATTGACATCGAGAGGTGAGAAGACATCGCAAACGTTCGCTCACGCTGGAGACGCGATTTACACCGAGGAGAGAAGAAACTGAGTCTTGGCGCATGGGCCGGAAGGAAAGAAAACGACACAGCTACATCGGTGGAGAGAGTGCATTTTTTAAAATCAAGATGGTCACTCCTGTGTGGGACTGTACAGCTATAAGAGATGCGGCACTAACAGCAGTAGTTGAGGCATAACATTTGGGGCGCAGATCCATAGTCACTCGAGACCGACGGACGCCAAATATATATATGTGTGTATGTGTGTGTGTGCGCGCGTGTGCATATATATATATATATATATATATATATATATATATATATATATATATATATATATATATATATTGATCTTAAACTGATGTTGGTGTCAAGCTTGTATTGTACCACAGGGATTCAGATCCGCCCACAAATCAAGCGTCCTACGAGGCTGGCATCCCGGTCCCACCCTTTCACTGTTGAAACTGTTAAATGTAGCCATCTCTTCTACTCCAATAGCATCATATCTCGCACCTCTCGCCTTCCTTCCTTATTCCTGTTTCCCTGGCAATTATATCGCCAACTATTCTAATGTAATGTCAATCGACGTCTCCAGTCGCCTTGATCTATCCACTATCCTTCTCCACTTCCTTTCCTCTATCACTCCTATCTGCTCTCGCTCTATTCTGTAACCCCTTGCATGCTAGTAGCTTCCTGGCTTGTTTGGGGTGAAATGCTTAAAAAAATGTTGGTTGTGTAAAATTGTTATTCCATCACTTCCAAATGTTGCCACATCCACAAAAAACACTGAGTAAACAAACAACGGATTGGCAATAAACCATCGGCAAAAGACCTCCCGTGATTATTGATCAGAGGCTGAAAGAACTTGTATACGATGCAAATGATTCAGACACAAGAGCTGTTCATGAAGTGCCCTCTATGCGGTACTACATGCTAGGACTGCATGATGGGGATACCTGAATCGTCTCCGACAGCCTATAGAATGTGTTATTCATGATCAAACGTACGAGCGGATCTCGGCCTACATCGATCCATAGTTTGTGGTGCAACAGATCCTGTCAACGCGATGATAAACACCAGCAAAGGTTAAATGCCTCGGCTGCCTTCGGTCTAGAAAAGCAATCTGATGCAGCCGTGCAACCTCGAGTCCATTGCTATTCGTGAGCCCGTATGTAAAAATCATATCTGCCTGTTCATGATATGAATAAACTGCCATTAGTAAACCTAACACTTCTCAGTTAACACGTTAAACATTGAAGACAGACTAGCCACAAATGTACACGATGGACAAATGTAACCTAGTCTTACTACAACACAGCGTTATTTACCGTAAACTTTCTTTAAACGTAATAACTGAAAACGAAAGATTTCCGACATGTTTATATGGATTTTGTTTTGGTGTGAGGAACTCGTTCCCAATATTTGTTACAATATTTCTGATACACCCTATATATATACATATATATATATATATATATATATATATATATATATATACAAACATACACACACACACACACATATATATGTGTGTGTGTTTGTATATATATATATATATATATATATATATATATATATATATATAGGGTGTATCAGAAATATGTGTGTTTGTGTATATATATATATATACAAACATGTGTGTGTGTGTGTGTGTGTGTGTGTGTGTGTGTGTGTGTGTGTGTGTGTGTGTGATAAAAATGTAGATTTACGGTATGCTATATTGATGTGTAAATGTGCTCAATATCAGGGATGGAGTGTATGTAAATATAAAAAAATATAAAAATAGAGGCTGAGGTCAAAACCGACTGGTGACATATGACCTGAAGACATATGTCGCCGTCGGTGTTGAATTCAGTGTTCACTTTCATATATATAGCAATTTAATTAACGTATTAAATATGAGCACTCAGTGATGATCAATCTCACTACCCAGTCGTGATTACTCTAGCGATGCAAGCTTGCCAAATACTACCCGACCTCTAAGTTCTCCCAACTGTCAGGTGTAGGATTAGAAACCATGCCAACATTCGTGGAACAGAACACTCATTGTCCTAGTAAGGTATACTACAATCATTAGTCTGGCGCCTTAAACCGCTCAGCCATCCTGACCCCTAACATAGTTATTTCCTAAGTTAATATATGACACAGGGCCGAGAGTTTGAAACACCTAATGAGAATAGACTCACTTCTCAGTCGTAACTAATCTAGCAAGAGGAGTTTGTTAACCATCATACCACCTCGAAGTGCCCATCCACTTAAAAAAGTAATTAATTAATTAAATTAAATAAATCGCATTCTTTTTGTGAAGCCTCGTTCCCTATAACCGTTTCTCATTACGTTTACGCTATACCATTGATGTTCAAACATTTTTTTTTTACAAGAATGACATTTTGCATTGCGACGTTTTATACCTGCGTGTAATATAACAAAGACAAACTCTGTTGATTGGGTTCATTTATTTAGTATCGACAATTTATATATATATATATATATATATATATATATATATATATATATATATATATATATATATATATATATATATATATAAAAGTGAACATAGAAGTCAAAACTTAGAGGCGACAGTTTGTTTCATGCTAGACGATTGCATCTAGTATGAAACAGACTGTCGCCTCTAAGTGTTGACTTCTATGTTCACTTTTATATTTACACACGCTCTATCTCTGATATTGAGCACTTTATCCCATAAATATAGCTCACTTTAAGACTATATTTCTTCATACACACTCACACACACACATATATATATATATATATATATATATATATATATATATATATATTAAAGAAAAACAGACCACTTTAAGGCTCCATTCTAATATTTTGTTTCACCAGAGACCTTTTAAAGTACTCTGGATCATCAGACATCACTTTCAAAAGGGGAAATGAAAAATGAAATGAAAATTTACACTTTTGACGGGTAGTATTAAGTTTATGTAATTTAACAGAGAAGGTAGCGAGGAGTGGTGTGAGAGACATGGTCGAGTTTAGAGAGGGTTTAATTCTATATTTCTTTCTATCATACTTAATATTGAGGAAGGAGGGGGTAAGGATCAGACATTGATCTATTAAATCGGTCAACTCAACGGAATGATATGTTGAAAGGGAAGGAGAGAAGAGAGAAAAAGAAAAAAGAAAAGAAAGAAAAAAGGGGGAAGTAAAGAAAAAGGAGATGTATTTAGGGTTTACGTAGGAAAGAGAGGTGTGGTATCGTTTTAGCGATTTAGGTAAAAAAAAGATTTTAACGTTTGATAGTAATTTAAATGTTAAAAAAATCCACCAAGAATTTAATTTTAATGCTTGTTAGCAATTTAAATATTTAACTCCTTTCCAAATAAATTAGAGATTTAATATGAGTTAAATACTACATTTAAAAACACATTAATAAAAAATAAAAAAATTAAAATTAAAATATAAATTTTTCTAATAGTAATCTTTTAATATTGTAAATGACTGTTAAGGTAACATCTTTATCAGTTTGAGTCTAATTCATGAATGTAATTTGTAACTATTTTTAGATGGGTAATCTTTCTTACTTAAAGTTTAGGTTTCAAATTAAGATGGAGTAATATTTGAAGGTAATATTAAAGAAATTTTGTTTTTTCATATATATACCACATATACACTTATGTAAATTTCATATATATATACGTTCATTTACATGTGCAATTACACACATAAGTACACACATATGTATCGATATGCACAGGTACTTATGCATATTCATATATAAGTACTTACACATACATTTACAAATATTTACACATATTCGTATTTATATTTATTTAAATTTTTCCTTAAATTTTTCATTTAACGTTTAGCGTTAGGTGGTGAATATATATATTTGTATGAATATAAAATTATTACTTTAAAAAAAACTAGCCCGTTCTTAAATTTCGCCGAAACAAGAACCAATTCAGCGAAAACTGCGAGACTTCAGATGAACACAACGCATCATGCAACTTGCACAGAAAGAATGAACCAGTACTCGATTTGGACATTGAGTCGCGAAATTCACTTTTAGCCCTGACTTCAGATGTAAATGAATTATTCAACAATATTAACAGCTTTCCCCACCACGAAGACGTAGGCACTGCACACCTTGCTAGCTAAGTTTTGGCACGAGGTTTCCGTGTGAGAAAGAACTGACGTCTCTCCAGCCGCAACGAGTTTGACGAACAAGATACATAAACTCAATGAAATAGACAGTTGCCGCTGGATGTTGACCTCGCCGTCTATTTTTGTATTAAGAGTGGACGGGAAGGTCCCTCTACGAAACTCTGGAGTCGGGATGCTGAAAGTAACATCAATCAGCTAAGTGACAAAATTTTACTGACATTAATACTATATATATACATACATATATATATATATATATATATATATATATATATATATATATATATATATATATACAGTATATATACAGTATATATACAGTATATATATATATATATATATATATATATATATACTGTATATATACTGTATATATATATATATATTTATATATATATATATATAAATATATATATATACAGTATATATACAGTATATATATATATATATATATATATATATATATATATATATACTGTATATATACTGTATATATATTGTATATATATATATATATATATATATATATATATATATATATATATATATATAGATATATATATATATATGTATATATATAGTATTAATATAGTATTGTATATATACTGTATATATATATATATATATATATATATATATATATATATATACAGTATATATACAGTATATATATATATATATACAGGGTGTATCAAAAATACTTTTACAAACTTTGGGGTCGGGTTCCTCACATCAGAACAAGGACAAAAATTCATATAAACGCTTCATTAACGTATCAGGTGCGTGGCTGCGAAACCATTCGTCACCGTATGGAAAAAGGTTTTGACGGACGCTCTGCAGACCTTCGTAGCTAAGTTTTGTTGCGTGGTCACTTTGGGAGAAAGAACTAACGTCATTTTCATCCGCAACGAGTTTGACGAACAAGATGCATAAACTCAATAAGAACAGACTATATATACATATATATATACACATATATATATATATATATATATATATATATATATATATATATATATATATATATATATATATATATATATATATATATATATATATATACATTGATAATATTGGTGGTAAATATACACATACATCTGCAATCATATATCTAAAATATATAAATTTATATATGCATACATACACATACATATATATATATATATATATATATATATATATATATATATATATATATATATATATATATATATATATATATGCATATATATTTAAAAAGTAAAATATAATACGAGCTTACCTCGGAGAAAACGAGTTTGACGAACAAGATACAAAAACTCAATGACAACAGACTATATGTATATCTTTTTGTTGTAGATCTTTGAATTCATGTGTTATTTTCAATTTTATTTTTTGTTGTGTTTATTGTTCTTGTTTTTGATGTTTTCACCTCTCCTTCCATGTGTCGTATATTTTTTCTCTTCATTGCTATTAATTATCAAACTTTTTACTTACGCCCCTTCTCCGATCTTCGTTATTTTAGAAGGTGCCTACCTACTATTGACTATCAATGCTGAGAAATTGACGCGACATGATTGAACTAAGTTTTACTATCCCGATCCTTTTTAACTGGCAGTAGACATCAGAACTAAGTTATAACAATATTAAATCCTTCGTATTTTATGTGATATTTTTTTCCAGATTAAGAGTAGATATGCTTACCTATCACCCGGCCCGCACTCCTTCCATTTCTATTGAAAAAGAGTAGAGGATTATCCCTTGTCCCTGATCCGGATATGGTTTACCAGTTCTCTCTTTTCTTCTCCCAGGGCCACAATGATTTAACTGCCTTAACTTTTTGGTGATCAGACTAACCAGTGGCTGTAACCTTCCATTATTAGTATCGGGTTGGCAGTTTGCTGGCTGCTGCTTCCAACTAGTCGTTGGGAGCCCGAAATTTTTGATAGCGCTTAGAGAGGCTGATTCGGTCAACAGTCGCATAATATCGAGGTATCTTTAGTACCATCTCGCACATAGGTAGGTGTCCCTGCATGTATTTCCAGTGCGCAACCCTGAGGCCACATTATGCTCTGTTCCCAGCCATTCACTGGCTGGTTTATATTGCCATTGACGACAGATAGTGGTAATTATGGGGAGGTGTTCTGTCTCTCCTCAAAACATATCTTATAGAAATCACAACAAAAAGAAATAAAACTAAACCAGCAATCAAAATCTAGCTACCCACCTCAACCTTTCTTTCTTCAATATTCAAGATATCCGTTCCACCTTGTGCAGCGTAGAATCTTTTCTCCCTGGAACGGTCGCCAGATATCTTTACCCTCTGTGAGATCAACTTGAATTCATCTATTGCTACCAAGTTATCCTCCCTTTGCCGAAAAGATTCCCGCATTCACATGCATCGCTTTGGTGTTTACATCTGGTATAATCTTCCGATGGCCAGGGAATTGTCTCTCGAGGCCGCTGACTACTCTTTCATATACTTCCGTCTTTCGCTACTAAGCTCTGGAATCTATCTCTTTTTCCTTCATCGCTCTCCCTCTTCCCAAAACTGCATTATATTAGACACAATAGCTGACAATATAGAAAAGGTAATTTCCCTCCATCCATCTGCGAACATCCTTGTTTTCGGTGCCATTAATGTTAACCACAACACATGGCTGAAACATTTGAAACAGTTGATGTTGCTGGTATACAGACATTAAATTGTTTCATTAGCCAATCTCTCACTCAAATCGGCAACTTCCTTACACGTTTCCTTAGCCAAACAGAGCAAGATGCATCTCTGTTGAATCTATTTCTTACGTTCTCTCTACGTTTTTGCCATGCTTTACAATACTGTCCTCTTGGTAACTCTGACCACGCCGCGGTAGATATTGACATCTCCTTTCAAGCATCCATGAAACAGGAAAACCTTATCCATAAAATCTCTTCCCGGTGCCAGCATGATGAGTGGGTTTCGTTCCGAGATTTTTTTCGTGACGTCTAAAATCTTAAAACTCCCAAGGTTTCTTTTTGGGTAAAAGCCGGTATGGACGCTTTCATCCCTTCTCGGAAATATTGCAAACCTCTCCATGGTTCACAGCATCATACCTGGGCGCCAGTAAAGTAAATCATTGCTCCTTCTCGGACTGCCGCTCTCAAGTGACATGAGGTGGACAAACTTCATTGAATACGTCCCTAGATCAGCTGCTAAGAAAGTTGGTTTACTGTGTCGGGCGAGGCGGTTTTTCTCTGGAAGCTATCTTTCATTTGTCTTTGCTTAAAATATTACTGCCATATATGGTCCGCTACAATTGTTAATTTCTCGGCGCTCTTTGGTAAGATCCAAAGAAAGATCAGCAATATTATTAGTCCTGATCTGGCGGCTCGGTTTCAGTCACTTACCAACCGCCGTAACATTGTTTCTCTACATTTTTTTATAAATACTTTCATGGTAATTGTTCGGATGAGCTCTTCGTTACCCAATCCCTCACTCAAATCAGAAACTCTTTCCCATAGTCAAATAGAGCAAGATGCATCTCTGTTGAATCTATTTCTTACCTCCTTTCCTCGCTTTTGCAATGCTTTACAATACTCTCCTTTTTGGTAACTCTGACCACTCCGTGGTAGATATTGATATCTCCTTTCAAGCATCCATGAAACAGGAAACCCTTAAACCATAAAACCACTCTTTCATGTGCTTCCGTCTTTCGCTACTAAATTCTTTTGGGTATATTATTTTTCCTTTATCAGTGCCCCTTGTCCGAAGACTGCAGTATATTAGACACATTAGCTGACAGTATAGAAAATGTCCCTCCATCCATCTGCGAACATCCTTGTTTTCGGTGCCATTAATGCTAACCACAACACAAAGCTGAAAAATTTGAAACATTTGATGTTGCTGGTATACAGACATTATTTTTTTCCATTACCCAATCCCTCACTCAAATCGGGAACTTCTCTACTCGTTTCCCATAGACAAATAGATCAAAATGCTTCTCTGTTGAATCTATTTCTCACCTCTTCTCCTCGCTTTTGCAATGCTTTACAATACTGTCCTTTTTGGTAACTCTGACCACTCCGTTTTAGATATTGATATCATAAAACTAAACCAACTTACAAGAAAATCCACCTACCCACCTGAATCTTACCTTCTGCAATATTCTTTGTATTCGTTCCAGCTTCTTTCTCCTGGATAAATCGCCAGATATCTGTGCCCTCTGTGAAACCAACTTGAATTCTTCCATTGCTACCAATGAATTCTTGGTTCCAAGTTATCTTCCCCTTTGCTGAAAAAATTCCAGCATGCACAAGCATGGCCTTGGTGTTTACATCTGGTATAATCTTGTCTATCGAGGCCGCTGACCACTCTTTCGTGTGTTTCCTTCTTTCCCTACTAAACACAGTTAGCTATCTCCTTTTCCTTCTTCCCCGGACTGCAGTTTTTTAGACATAACAGTTGACAGTATAGAAAAGGCACTTTCTCTCCATTCATCTGCGAACATTTTTGTCTTCGGTGACTTTAATCCTCATCGTGACGCGTGGCTGAAACATTCTAAAGGTATTAATGTGGCCGGTATTCAAACATTAAATTTTTTCCATTGCCTAATCACTTGTTCATATCGTGGGCTCACCTACTCGTTTCCTAGCACAACCGAGCAACAGGCTTATCTACTTGATTTATTTCTAACCTCCTCTACTCGCTCTTGCCGAGCTTCGTAATACTGCCTTCTATGTAACTCGGATCACTCTGCGGTAGATATGATATCTCGTTAAAATCTTCTATTAAACAGGGAACCCCTATCCAGAAGACCTCTTTCCATTACTGATGATGATTGGGACTCACTTCGTGGTTTTCTTCGCGACTTCCCGTGGACTGACATCTTCAAACTCCCAATTGAAAATTGCACCACTGAGATTTCTTTTGGGGTCAAATCCGACATGGACACATTCATCCCTTCTCGGAAATACCAGATGAAACCGTAATACTCTCCATTGTTCAAACCACGATGATCGCCCGCCATAGCACACAGAAATTCCCGTCTATTTGCTACTACTCGTAACAAATGTGTGTGAGTTCTCGAAGAAGCTAAGTCCCTGTCTGTCAAGAGAAGGAGGCACCGGGTAGCCTCTAACATCTTCGGCTCTTGTGTTTACTAGAGGTTCTGTAATAGGTGCATGGTCTCTATTCCCTCCATCTTCAATCAAATTAAAGTGTTATCATTCTCTTCTGACAAAGCTGAATCCTTTACTCGTAAATACTCCTCAAACTCTGGTCTTGACTCATCTACATTATCTCTTCCTTACTTCCCATTTAGAACTGGTTCTCTGTTGAGTGATATGCCTATAACACCTTCAATGTATCGGTCTATTAGATAGATAGATAGATAGATAGATAGATAGATAGATAGATAGATAGATAGATAGATATTGAAGGATGCTAGCCTCGATATTGGGGAGAGATGACCTTTATGGATGGCAGAAAGAGAAATAAAACTGCATCAACATTTAGAACATTTAGCCCGAATAAGTTGCATAAAGCCCCTTTTAGGGTTTCTGCTATCATCTCTAACATTGATCTCCAAAAAGCACATAGACCAGATGGGATCCCTGTAATAGTCATTAAGACGTGTGGTCCTGAACTGGCTCCTGTTCTCTCGAAACTGTATTTCACGCCTGTGGAGGTCATCGTCTTTTGTTCCAGTTTTTAAGAACTCTGGTGAACCGTCTGACTCATCCAACTATCAGCTTATTAGGCTTCTACATATTTTGGGGAAACACTTAGAGGCCCTAATCAATGCGGAATTGGTTAATCATCTCTCATCGCAGGGCTTTGTCTCTGACAAACATTACAGCTTTCATTTTTCCAGGTCAGCTGCTGATATACTAACGATAATTATGGAAAGAGTCTATCATGCTCTAGATAAAAATGGTGAAGCCATGGTTGCAGCAGTGGACATCTGTGAAGCGTTTAACAGGGTCTGGCATTCAGGACTTCTTAACAAGCTGAAAAGGTACGGTATCCCTGGGTACATTTTTGAGCTGATCCAGTCTTTCCGATCAAATCGTGAAACGAAAGTTATTCTGAACGGCCTCGTCTAGGTCCTTTCGTAGTAACGCGAATGTCTTCCAGTGCTCCGTCCCAGGTCCTACATTGTTTTTAATTTTCATTAACGACCTTTCCAATGACATCAGCTCTCAACTTGGCATCTACGCTGACGATACAACCATTTACTTCTGCCTCGATATAAGGCTGATCAGTCAGACTAGGTCAAAATGGAAGCCGATGTCCAAAATGACATCAAGATTGTAGTTAACTGGGGAAAAAGATGTTTTGTCAATTTTAAATCCTTCAAAACTGCTCACCATTAATCATCTGAAAGATCTCTCTCTGGCTTCTATCAGCATGGCTCCGGAAAAATTACACGTTACACCTTCTCAGGATAAAGTTCTCAGCTGACAGGAAAAGGAAAGACTATATTGAATCCATTGCTAGGTCAGCTACTAAGAAAGTCGATTCACTGTGTCTCACATATCCATAAGTCTACTATTCATCCAAGCTTAGAATATTGCTGCCATATATGGTCCGGCGCTCCTGATATTTACCTTGAGCTCCTAGATAAGATCCAAAGAGGAATCAGCAATATTATTGGTTCAGATCTAGCAGCTCGGCTTCAGTTTCTTGCCCACCGCATTAAGGTTGCCATTTTTATAAATACTTTCATGGTAATTGTTCGGATGAGCTATACGCTATGGTACCTAGACTCTATGAATTTAAGCGTAAAACGAGACTTGCGGCGAGATCTCATCAATTTACAGTTGAGCTGGATAAATGTAGCCGTAAGTTCGAAGCTAACAGTTTCTTTTTTCGCAATTCCCCCTTTTGGAATTCCCTTCCGGTTCTATGATTTCAAGTCAACTTTAATCTGCAAAAATTTAAATTCAATGTCAATAGCTATCTACTGTCCTCCTGATTACTCATTTGATTATTATTTCTGTTTCTAATTTTTACACACCCTGTAACCCCTTGCGCTTTTAGTGATTGTAATGACTTACCTGGGGTGATACTGATATATATGCTTTTAAAAAAATATAATACAAGCTTAACTTAGCGAAAAACTAGCAATGATTTATTAGTGCTGTGCCATATTTAAAGTTGTTTATATTCTATACTTTGCTCTCACTTGCGTATTTTTTTCTTTCTTTCTTTTTTGTCGCAACTCATTCTACTTATCTCGCGACCCACTGGAAGGTTGGGACCCACAATCTGAAAAACCCTGCTCTAGACCATTTCAATCGTTCATCAAATAAAGGAATTCTGACTACGACACAGACACTACATATGGCTCGTGATAATGACTGCGAAAATCAAATGTAATTGAACAAAAATGACAAAATATGAACTTCGCACATTTTATTCATGACTTCAAGCACAATAATAAGCATCTCATTCGAAAATTATAAATATATAATGAAGAAATTAAACAAGCAGACCTTGTAGGTTTTTTTTATAAAACTTGTTATATATATATATATATATATATATATATATATATATATATATATATATATATATATATATACTAGCAGTAGAGCCCGGCGTTGCCCGGGGATGTAACAGTAAGAGTTGGGGACGGCTGTTGCTTTGAAAGATGTGCTTTGTAAGGCGACAGGAACTACCAGGAGAAGGGTTACTCCACCCATGGGGTTGGAGGAGTCGCGGATGTCTTGGAGACTTCGGTCAAGTGCCTCAAAGGCGCCCTTGAGTGCCATCATGCACTCATCCCAAACTATAAGTTTGCATCTCCGCAGAACTTCAGCTTGTGGCGAATTCTTTGTTATGTTGCAGAGAGGAGTTTGTGATCGGTATAGTTCAAGCGGCAACCTAAAAGCCGAATGAGCGGTTCTACCTCCCGGTATCAACGTTGCAGCAATCCCGGAAGATGCGACCGCAATAGCGATCTCACCACGATGCCGTACCTCTGACAGGACTAATTTAGTAACAAAAGTTTTGCCAGTTCCCCCGGGCGCATCTAAAAAGTATATACCTCCACTGGGGCCGTTTGCCTTGTCTGTTATGGTAGTGAAAGCAATGATCAGGTAGAAGTTTGGGCTCGTTTTCGGTAATGTATGCGTTCATCCCCTAGATGGAGTAGGATGTTTCCCACAATAACTCAGTTGGTACAGTGTCAAAACCGTCTCTGAGCGGTGGTGGTAAACCGTATGTTGGTAAAGAGGCACCTCCCAGTTCGAAAACAACATCTTCTAGGGCCATCAGCGCTCTGTTGAATATGAAGTCAGTGAAAACGCATTCAACTACTGGGCTGTTACGCTGAACGGAGAACAGCACATCCTCTGACATGGATTCTCTGTACTTTAGCCAGAGCGACAGAGGATCGCTTAGTTTACATCGCAAAAGCAAAATGGCCAACAGCGTTCGAAGTCGTGATGGCGTTCTGAGAAGTTCACCCTCCGCCTAGACGGAACAGAATGTCTCTACGAGGACCGACGGAAATATCCCTAGGCAGAATGCCGAGACGCGCATCAACCTGCTCGTTGTAGTCAGCGAGAAAGTAAATTTGTAGGAACTGAGGTGGCACTCCCTGATCAGCCAAAAGTGATCCCATTAAGTGCTTAACCTGGCCTTGCACTTTGAAAGTAGGCACCCCCCTCACTAATAGCTTTCGCACCAAAAGACGTCATCTGGAAGCAACAGTTGTACTTCCGTATTTCTTCAAGAAAATGCGTTGACTCCGAAGTTGTACCCAGAAGGAGGTCCCTAAGCGGCTGGGGACGTTGGTCTAAAAAAGGGAGTTTGATTTTGCACCCAGAGCAACAAAGCCCAGGTTGCTCACCGGCCCACTTTTTTGCATTGCAATAAGTGAAAACTTTATCCATGGCCCCTATTTGTACGTTACTCCTAGCGGAATAGTTGACAGTGAAGTCAAAATTGTATGCGGCATTTGACCAAAATGACGCAGACGGCAAAGTTACGCCATTCAAAGAAGGTCGAAGTTGGCTAATGTTTTCGATCCGTTGACGGCGTACTTCAGAGCATTCGGGCATTTCTAACGCGATGAACAGTGGTTTGTTCAGGGCTTTCTA
Source organism: Acanthosepion esculentum (assembly GCA_964036315.1). Classification (NCBI taxonomy): domain Eukaryota; kingdom Metazoa; phylum Mollusca; class Cephalopoda; order Sepiida; family Sepiidae; genus Acanthosepion; species Acanthosepion esculentum. Next base: position 120,274,829 of record OZ038481.1, read on the forward strand.
AGGCTCTGGCAGACGCAGTGGAGCGGGCATTTCTAACGCGACGAACAGTGGTCTGTGCAGGGCTTTCTAAGGCTCTGGCAGACGCAGTGGAGCGGGCATTTCTAACGATAGGAACAGTGGTCTGTGCAGGGATTTCTAAGGCTCTGGCAGACGCGGTCGATAGGGAATTTCTAAAGCGACGATGAGAGGTTTCTTGGGGTTGTTCCGAAGCTCTAGAAGCGGCTGCAGCCCTAGTATTCCTAAGACGACGTGAAGTTGTTTGTTCGGGGCTTTCTAAACCCCTGGAGCAAGCTTTGGCGGTGGCATCCCGAAAACGACGAAGGGTTTTCTGTGCTGGAGACTGTGAAGCCCTCAACCTAGCCACGCGGACTGCGTCCTGTGAATTCTGAAGTGAATGTTCTTCAACTGAAAGCCTGGCGCGGCGTGCGAACATGGTTGAAGTTGCTGAAGCCAACCTTTCAGTCTGCGCAGCGGCGCTTTCCGTAGATAAGCGAGCAGCTGAGCTCGAGGCCATCCGTGAAAGACGCAAAGAAATCTGTTCAGGGGTTTCACTCGCCCTCGCTGCTCTAGCAGCGGAGGCAGCTGCCGTGCGCCGTCCCAAAAGTTTTCTCGTTTTAGGTGGCATCCAAACAGTAAAAACGTCAAAGAGGGTAAAGCTTAAAAAGAGATTTCGACAAATTCAAAACGAAAAGACGTGCACTGCTAACGTAGACACAAAAAGGGGAACACCCAGTAAAATGAGTTCAGATGTTACTAAAGGGGAACTCGAAACTAAAAAAGTGGAAATTTAAACAGGTAAACCGAGGGTAAATCCAAAATGAAATGGGTTTTTAGTACAATTGGCTAACGTGTGTGGGGTTGGGTTGGAACTATAAAACAAAAAAGAAGCTACAACACGTAATCAACAACTTGCGGTGTCCGAAGTAGGCGAATAATGTAAGCCAAGTGCGTGCACGCGGGCAACAATAAACGCAAAAGTGTGAAAGCACGCCCGAGTCACGCAATAGGGGTGGTTGACCTTGAGCGCATTTACACATAAGCTGACGCGCGATCACGTGGGCGTATTAACGTGTGTGAAATCCTGCGCGATGATTGGACAGGCCCCAAGGTCAAGCTCTGTGAAAGCGACCAATAGGCTTGCAGCAGTCTAGGTATCGACACGCGGACTCTGTTGTACGCAGCTGTGTGTGGGTAAGGAAGTTACAAAAAAGATTGATCCGCGTGCAGCTACGGTTAAAACACATAAAGTCGATAGTAAGCCGCAAGTGTGTCGTAAATTTCATTTGAATGAAACCAGAACTGTACATACTGTGCCGGTGAATGTGTGTTCAGAGGGCTAAGTCCTGTCCCTTAGTACCCCCGTTTATGGTTCCCTGGTCAAGCGGCTTTGACAATCTTGCAAACAATTTGGTACTTGTTAGATAGCAGCAAGCGTTAGTGCTTTCAGGAACTGGACCATTTGCTTTGTTTTGGTGGCTCGGTAACAAAACATCATACAAAGACTGCGAAAAATCTGCATAAATGGCCCTTACCCGTGCTTTCAAATTGATTTCATGCAGAAACAATTATGTTTTTCCAATTTTTACGTAGTCCTGTGAAGTTTTGTTGAAATCAGTTGAAAAATGTAGGAAATCCGATCCCATATATAAACGAACAGACACACACACAACCTGGGTTTTATAATAAGTATTATATATATATATATATATATATATATATATATATATATATATATAGTTAAGTCATACATTTTAGATGCATCAAGGGTGGTCTTCAGTGATGCACTGTTCTCATCGCCGATTTCGGGTTTCGCATCATATCGGCTCCAACAGCAACCCCGACCTGATTCTAGGTGAAACAGGCCGCCTCCTTGAAAGCGTCGTGCTACGCACCGCGACATTGCAAAAAAACAGTAATTCCAACGATATATATATATATGTGTGTGTGTGTGTGTGTGTGTGTGTGTGTATACTCTCTCAACACATCAACGACCTCGACTCCTCTGTGAGTCATGCTCACAATTCTTAAGCTGAGTCTTTACAGGCGCATTTTTTTTTTTACTAAAAATGTCTTTAAACATTCCCCTGCGTCTTATATGCCATAATATGTAGGATTAAAATTCGCAATAGTCGGCCGAAATTAGTTACCTGGCAACTCCTATTAGCTTAGACTTTAGAGTAACTTTCATATACCTATTGTCATTATTTAAAAGGCTATTATGCAGATTAAAAGTGCTATCATTGATAACATTCATTATATTAATTTCATCACGTTTAATATTAGTACTTCGTTTCACTAAAATTATATGCAATAAATTCAAATTATATATTTGTAAAATTTCATTAATATTTTTCTTGCGATAGCTTCTAGTTGCATTGGTATAAATGCAATCAGAATTTTTATATCCTAATTATTCCAATAAGACGTTTACAAGACGCAGGTTGTGCAGATCATAGAAAGGATATAATAAAGTTTTTATAGGCTCATGTTCTTTTTTCATGACTTCTTTAAGGAAAATAATACCTCATATATATAGCCTAGACTGTACCATTTACTAATAATTTTACTAATTTTACTAATTACTAATTTTTCTTGATTTTCCCTGCTTAAATTGGGGTGTGTCTTATACCTCAGTGCTTCTTATATGCTGTCGAATACAGTAGTATTTAATATATCATTTTAGATAAAGAGTAATATTAAAATCGTCGCAAAGTAACATAAGTTTCTTCAAAGACATTCACTGACAATAAAACCAGTGAAGTCAAACAAATCCTTAGCATCTTATAATCAACAGGAGATCAACACATCTTCTCCCCGATCTATTCACACCCCTTTCACCAAAGTATATCGCATCCAATGGTCTTTTGCAATACCGGGTTTTATTTTTCCACAGATCTAATGGAATATCACAGTCTAACAGGATAATTAAACTGTGTATTAAAGTTTTGCATGAGCTACATTGTGTAACATACTCCCGTGTGGGTGCTTCCCAGAACACTAAAATCTTAAACTTTTCTATTCAAAAGTCAGTCGTTATCTTCCCTATACTCACAATCTACACTCCGTACTGCCTACTTTTACATTCATATCACACAACTCTATCAGTAATCCTCTTACTTGAGTGGCTCTGGAGCCTTGTATTGGGGGGACATTAGTAAGTATAAAAAACTGTGGAGGGATGAGATTAGAACAGCTTATTGTATTCTTATGAAGGAATTGGCTACTTTACCGACCCTTTTTTCAGGTTAGAAAACGATTCTAATTGGCATTCCTTGCAACTTTTACTTTTCTGACTAAGCCATTTATAAAAATGGCTGAAGGCCGAAGAACACCTCGGCAGAAACGTTTTCTTAAAATAACTAATGTTAAAACAGTAATGAAAAAATGTATGAACTGTTGATGATAATTTGTTTCACAAGTTCGGAAAACACTAAGGCGCCCAAACGAAGATAATAGTACAAAAATATATGAGGCAATGAAATATTTTATATTTGAACAACTCAGCATAGCAAAATACACCAGAAGAGTAGAGTAGTCATCGAATAACGTTTGGCTGGCATTAGTTCCACCAAGGTTTTATCTCTACTCTCATCAAATCAGGTTGCGCGGGTTATATCCGGTAGCTGCCCATATTCGTTCAATATTATAAAAAAAAAGTTAAATTCGTTCGTTGTTGGCGTGCATGAAAAGCTACAAAATATTGATTTCAGGTATCGATTTATTGGGTTTAAATGTCCCAGGAAAACATTTTGAGGTTACTGAAGATGCGAAAGAATTTCTCTTACACTACATCGGCACTGAAGATTTTACAAGAATATCTAAATTTGGCAAAAATGATGGGTTCGTGAGGAGTCGAAAATATACATTATTTACGACATAGTTGCTTATCTCTCACATACAAGAAGTACATCTTGGCTTGGAACAATGGCTATCAAATCACCGCTCCATTAGTGCCAGGTCAAATATATTTTAGCCTTGGGCCAGACTTAGATATCAGACCATGCTGTAAGCAATGGTTAACAAGCAATTCTCATAGACCATTACACCAGGCTTGGTTTGGTTTGATTTGGTTTGGTTTACGGCGTATGAACTTCAATGTGTTATTTAATGCCGACAAGATATTTATTGCTAGTAATATTTTTTTCCAAAGATATATTGTTGGTAATATTTTTTCAAAAATGTATTTCTGGTTTTAATTTTTTACAAATATGACTGGTACTAAAACCTACTTTTATACTTAGTGTTTTGAACCCTTTGGAGGGGGTAACTATTTGCCCATAGCTGGGACCCTGACAGGTGCTACCACCCCGGGTCAAGGTGGACCTGGAAACACCGGTAATTTAGAGATGGTTCCATGCTCCTCAAAACCTTCTGAACAGAGTCCTTTGCTCTTGGACGTAGTTTATCAAATTACCCAGGATGCCCATTACACCAGGAATGAATTCGATCATCACAGAGCTTATATGCATGTAGGCTTTGGGTTAGGGTTATGTGCATATACAGTGGTGGCAAAAAAGCTTTCTGGCACAATTGAAATAATCAGAAACACGGCAAAAATATTAAATACGAAATGATTTCAAGCTAATTTGCAAGGTAAGGTATGATTAGTATTATCAATTAGGATTTAATATATCATTTTCGACTAAGAGCAATATGTGCCGTTTCCTAGCCAGAAACATGCGTCTTTCATTGATCGATCTGCTAATGTTTCTATCGGTTGATATTCATCTATAAAAATCTTACTATTAAAACAAATTTCCCCGTCCTGGGTAAGACGTTAAACTACATGCGCGTCCAGGGTAAGACGATAAACTACGTCCAACAGCAAGGCCTCTGATCAGGAGGTTTTGAGGAGCGTGGAACCACCTCTTAATTGCTGTTCCCAGGTCCACCCTGACCCAGGGTGGTAGTACTTGTTAGGGTCCCAGCTATGAGCAAATAGTTAACTATTACGAGCAATACTTTTTTGAAAAAAATTATTACCAGCAATACAATTTTGAAGGAAAAGTATTACCAGAAACAGATTTTTGACAAAACAAAATATTACCAGCAATAAAAAATGTTGCCGGCATTAAATAATCCAAAGAATACATATTCTATTCATACAAATCTATCCTAAAAATGTTGTCGGCATTAAATAACCATCTGAGGTTGATATGCCGTAAAACAAAATAAACCAAACCAATCTAAACCAAAGAATACATATTCTATTCACACAAATCTATCCTAAAAATGTTGTCGGCATTAAATAACCCATTGAGGTTGATATGCCGTAAAACAAAATAAACCAAACCAATCTAAACCAAAGAATACATATTCTATTCACACAAATCTATCCTGAAAATGTTGTCTGCATTAAATAACCCATTGCGGTTGATATGCCATAAAACAAAATAAAACAAACCAATCCAATTTGTATGTATTTCAGGTAATTTTTTTTCCCAAAAAATTGAAACCTATTTTTATACATTCATAGTGTATTAAAAACTTTGGGGGATAACTATTTGCCCATAGCTGGGACCCCTGACAGATGCTACCACCCCCGGTTCAGGGTGGACCTGGGAACACCAGCAATTAAGAGGTGGTTCCACGCTCTTCAAAACCTCCTGATCAGAGGCCTTGCTGTTGGACGTAGTTTATCGTCTTACCCTGGACGCGGATGTAGTTTATCGTCATACTCAGGACGTTAACAGTTTTTGTTCTTTTCAGTATTGATTGATTTGGGTTTGTTTTACAGTTTATCAACCTTTTGCTAATTATTTCAAGCCAGAAAATACTTAGATTGTAAGATTCTTTGGTGGGGGGATACAAGTTTTACTAATCAACCTATAAGTGGAAAAGAACTTGATTCATAACTTTTCAAAGGGTATTTGCTCATAAGTGAATATAACGAACCCAACATGAATTCGAATTCGGCTCTCCGAGTATCAATTCCGAGCCATTATCCATTACACTACCCGCACATCCAAGATTACTGTCTAGATACTGACCAGGCTCGGTGTTGCTTAACTTTGGTGATCGTACCGGAACAGATTGTGCAACGTGATGTAGCCGTAAACCCATGTTACATAAACCAACAAAAGACAAAGTTTTGGATAACAATGCTCACCAGCGTCCTAAAAGGATACGGCACATAAAAAATTCACAAATTCTTCTTCTTCTGTATGCCGTGTCCCTTCTTGACGTAGGCGATCAGAGCTCTCCACAAACTTCCTATTCATTTTGGGTCTTGTTGTCCCTTCGTTATCTCTCCATATTCCTGTTCTGCCTTCCATTTATACAAGGTGGGTTGCTTGCTGTTTTCCTCTGTTGTCCCAAGGTACTGTCCAGACTTCGGTGATTATGGGGGAATCGATGTTTCAAAGAGATGTGGCCGTAACTCATCTTCGTCTATGGATAAGGACTTCCTTTCTAACTTTTTAAAAAGTATAATGGAACGTCGGCATGTCATTATTTTCTCTGAAAGATAAATTTGTTTTCTCCATTTTAATTTTTAGCTCTTGTCCAAAGTTCTCAAGTGATGCACTTTCTGTTATTTGGAGCATTTGTTTGTTCGGAATTCTGTATTACCAGTTCACGATGCCCAAAGAAGTAAGACCTAGAAGGATGATTCACTCGAAGTCATTTTTAATCAGTAATCAATAAATATTCTAGATCATGGCAACAATCATTTTACTTTCTTTTGGGCATTCACTTTGTAGGTCGCGTGCAATAACATTACCTGCGATATATGTATATATCTATGTCTTATATCTGCCCGCGTCATTGCAATGGCGAACAAAGAAATGACCTATCTAGCTAAAATAAAATCAATGAATTTAATTTTTACTAAGAATTTATAATTTATTAATAATATAAAATATATAAATATAAAATATATAATATATCTTAACGTAAACAATGACAACATATTATGGTCGGACTTAATCCACTTCATAATGTGTTTTCATTGTTTAGCATATATTTCGTCAGCAGATATGATCGTTCGGGAAATATCGTGAAAGATTTGTTGTTTAAAAACATTAATTTAGACTTTGCTAACTTTGCGTCTCTATAGCTAAGTGGTATAGCACGTCAGATCAAATGACGATTCGGTATAGGATACAGGTTCGATTCCTGCTGGAGAATGGATACATTCTTTCCAAATTTCTCGAATGTTCAGGCAGGTAAATGTAAAGGTATTAATTATACTGATTAATGAAAAAACAGAGCATTTACTTGAATAAATTGTATCTCTTGAAAAGAATAACGTATTAACAGAAAATACAGTTGCGGCCAAAATGTCCAGAACGGCATTGTTTTCATCAGAAAAGTAGGTATAATTTTTTATCAAAGTTGTTTTATATTCTATAATTTTCATAGACAATAAATACGATATTATTTATTATTGTCTGAGATTTTAGTGTAATTTGAGACGATAATACAAAAGTTATGGATAATTTAGTGATTTACTGCAAAACCCATGGCGGCCAAAATGATCAGAACGGTTGCTTTTACTTCGTGTTTTAGTATATTTAACCGGTGAACACTAATTTTTTAAAAATTTGTTTACGTGACGATTCGTTTAGTAAACATTAGTAAGAATATCTGCAGTGTACTTTGTTAATATAATGCCACTTACTCCGTTACCAATTCGTCAGCAGATTATTAAGCTTCGAAAGAAGGATAATTTAAGTATTGGGTCTATTGCAAAGATTGTTAACAAGTCAAAAAAGGGTTGTTCATGGGATTCTTAAGGTCTACGATGATTGTGGTTCGTGTGAAGCAAGAAAGTCTACAGGTAGGCCAAGAAAAACGACCAAGAGAGAAGATCGTGCTATGGTAAAGTTGGTTAAAAAGGACAGATTTAAAACTGCTGCTGCTGTTTCTCGAGAGAGAGATATTACATATATACTTAACTAAAATATATTGGGGTAAGAATTTTTCACGATCAAATTAATTTAACTTTTCAATTGAATACCATCTATACACACACCTATATATATATATATATATAGGTGTGTATATATACATATATATATGTATATATATATAGACAACACATTACATTGCATCTAGACATATGGTTCTGTTATTAATATTTCGTTCTCCCACGTGGTATGACGTCATAGAACCGCATCATGAATTTACGACCTGCGTCTGCTATTCGCATAGCAATCTTCTATGTTAACATAACAGAATATCATCTTTGGTGGTGAATATCTTTGTTTAAATTAACGTATAACCACTCTGAAGATGGCTCATGTGAGCAGAAAGCTTAGATCAAGGACCAGCTTAATAAAAATATCCAAAATGTAGGAAGATTTTTCTTTATTTTCACCCGAAATTAAAGTAACCATACGAAGTTTAGAACGGCTCATAATCAAACATAATACTTATATATATATATATATATATATATATATATATATATATATATATATATATATTGTCAAATGGACAAAATCCGACAATTATTTTTAAGACATTTTTATGTTCATACATTCTTTTATAGACACAAATATTTAAGTAAATGCTCTGTTTATAATAAACAGTATTAAACAACATTTACCGTCTTGCTAACTGGAAGCTCTTATATGGCCGAAACGGTTAAGGCGCGTCAGGCTATATGACGGTTCCGTATAGGATACAGGTTCGATTCCAGTCGGAGGGCGAAGATTTTTCTTGAAAATTTCTCGGACATTCAGGCCGTTAAATGTTGTTTAATACTGTTTATTATAAACAGAGCATTTACTTAAATATTTGTATGTATAAAAAGAATGTATAAACGTAAAAATGTCTTTAATATATATATATATAGTGAGAAAGGAATGCAAGTCAACACTGCAAGTCGAGTGTCATAGCGAATATCGCTTGACGCGTTAAATCGAAAGACTGAAATTCAGGATCATTTTCCATGTTCAAATAATCTGTAGCTCGAAACATTCTAGTTCACTAGTGAGCTCTCAGCCTCTAGAAATAATGCCGCATTTTAATTTAATTATAGATAGATAGATAGATATGAACGGACTGGGATAGATAGATAATGAACAAACTGGGATAGATAGATATTAACAGACCGGGATAGATAAATAGATAGACAGATAGATAGAAAGAAAGAAAGAAAGAAAATGATTGAGATAGGTAGGTTTTGGTTTTTCCTGACTACTGGCGCTTGTGCCATAGTGTGTTAAATATATCTTATATCCTCTCTTCACTCAATTTGAGGTGTTAACATCTTCTAATAATGCAGAATGTTTTGCTCTAAAATTCTCTTCAAGTTCTCTTAACTCATCATATATATATATATATATATATATATATATATATATATATGTGTGTGTGTGTGTGTGTGTATGTGTGTGTGCGAGAGAGAGAGAGTGAGGAAGAGAGATCGTACGCGTTAGTGTGTGAGAGAGGGTGTGTACGCGTTAGTGTGAGTGATAGTGAATGAGGGAAGAATAGGCAAACTTACATATATATGTACATAAATGACGATACAATAACAACCCTCAGCTTTGAATTTACTTTTAAACTGAAAGTATTTATATCCTAAGCTGCTTCAAACTTTTTCATCTAGTTATTGACTTCAAATTCATCGATCCCATCTATTAGAAATAAACCCAGGTTATCAACAGTAAACTTTGCCTTTTGTATCTACAATGTCAAACCGCATTTAGGAGTTGGAATTTTTAAGAAGAGAGTCTCTTTAATATTGAATCGATTTCTACATGTTTCAAAACTCAAGCGATTCGTTTACACATAACAAATATTCTTTCAAAAACTCTTTTGACACGTCTATAAAAATACTTATTACGGAGAAATAAAACTGATTCATTCGAATATAAGATTTATTTTGAGTGTATATTTGACAAGATTTACGCCTTGCTAAAAGTTTGTTATTTTTGTGGGCTCGTTGTACTTTTCTCACCAGATGTTTGTATGTACTAAGAAACTAGGAGCTGTCTAGATTTTACGTATTACCTTTGAAATTAGATTTTACAAAATAACTTAACCAGGTTGTGCGAAGGCTAAATGAAAAGTTCCGAATATATTTTCTTTAATCTCTTAAGTTGGGCCTGATTGCCTTAAGAACCAGCATTCTATATTCTATCTTTTTACCTGGGATTGAAAACCGACAAACGGAGCTACGAAGCAGTCACAAAAAGTACGTTTTGAATTAATAAATATCGAATGCAAACGTAGTGATCGTGAAAACTGATAGCAAGCAAAAGATAATTTCGCAAGTTTATTTTATCTCTAATACATAAGATTAAAATCTACCGTTTCCGCCCTGTTCCATTCTGTTCTATCTAAAATTATTTTAAATTAATTATGCAAGTTATATAAAGAATACAAAATTCATTTGCTATAGTTTTCTCTCGTCTTCAACCTGATTAAATACTCACTGAAGTTCAATCAACCAAAGCCACAGACGATAATGAACCGTTGCATAAAACTAATGTAAAAGATGTAATATAATCTAAGACTTTCTCTGTCAACGAATTTAAAAATGAAATATATTAACCTATGCTTATTTGTTCGCACAAAGTTTCTAAAAGTGTTTAATATTTTGTGAATAAAACTGATTACGTTTTAAAGTGGCTTCAAGATTTTGGGCGGGTGAGAGATACTTTATATGACGACAACAGTTTGAAATATATGGAAATATCTAAGCTTACATAGTTACCCACCTTGACTTGTCATTATAGCTACAGTGATATCCGCTCTCTGGATGTTTCTAGATTTTACTTGGAAAAGTAATAAAATCAATATAAAGACGACTGAATATTTCAGGGGCCAAAATTTAGAGTTCCAACTAATTCCGTATTTGTGACATGAGTAGATTTCTCCGTCATATCACGATGATTATAATGTTTAATCCTGATAGTTTTGAAGATGTACTCTGAAACAATTTAGATCAGCCGGTTCTGTGTAGCAAGGGATACAAAAGAAAAAACTTAATTATATTTTGTTTGAAGATTGTACAGTGGATATGTTTCAAGACGAATATTAATTTCCTCAAATATTGATTGAAATCCGACTGACGCTGTAACAAAGCCCTTGTGGCAACAGTTATTAAATTCTCCATCAGTGGCTGCTGAATGGTATGCTTTTAAGGACTTATCAACCCTTTGTGGGTTATCTAAAGCCGAGAACATATTTTGGATTATAATAATTATTTTGAAGTTGAAACAAGATCCTGTTATTATTTTCGTTTTTATCTTATAAATCCATTTTTCATTGCCTGTAATTAGTTTGATGAAAACAAAATCGTTTCTCTGTCAAGCAAGAAAAGGAAGACAAGTATTTAAACAAGTTCCTCTTCGTCAGTTTATATGATACTAGTCTCAGAAAGCTTTCAGCAAAAAAACTTACAATTCTAATAAAAAAAATTATGCTGTTTTTATAGCCTATTTTCCTATGTGTTTCATAAATTCGACATATTTAAACTTTTTAGCTCATCCAGAACATATATTTTCCTTGCGATCAAGATCTTTTAATTTCAAACTATTCGCTTAACGTGCTTGCACCTACTACACCTAAGCGTGTTGTTTTTACTGAATCTTCCGAAAAACGTTCATCCAGTTTTCAATTTCTCAGCTCTTCCAAAACATTTTTCCTTAAAGGGCGTTCTTTCCCAGATTAAAGAAGGTGACTGATATGTCCCGGAAAGGGATATATTTGTTCGAAGTAACTAAGTGGTTTTGGCTACTGTAACCGGGTAGGACAATCTAGCAGGTAACCGTAATCGACTGGTACTCGACGTCGTCGTAGGCAATATGCTTAGGCGATAGGCGTAGGCCAATAGGCGTCGTCAATGGCTCAGTCCAATGGCGTACTACAATGGCGTCTACATCAGCCTGTATTTATGGCTGACACCAGCCAATCATATTCCTGTGGGGGGGGGGAACCCAGGTGTATGCATATTCATTACATCAGTGACATAACATTGTTAAATGTACGCACAAGAAAAGACACTCGGTCAACACAATAAAATTGTTAAGATATCCGTGGTAAAACTCCAAACTCAAAATTTAATAGCTTGTAAGCTTTTACTTACTGTACCCAAATCCTTTTGAAAGGTTTCCGTTATCCACTGTAAATCCATGAAATAAACAATTCGTATCTTCCTTGCGTATAGTGAAAAAAAAGCATCATATATGTAAAGTATTATCAGCGGTTATAATAATTTGCTGTGGAACATATTTTCCGCGCCAAATTGTGGAGTACTGTTTAAAGATTCATTATCATACAAGGTTTCAAGTATCCTCTGAAGTTCATGGAGCGTATAACAGGTTAACTTATCTATATTGCAATTTACTAAGTTTATCCTCTTCGTCTTTTTTTCTGTGTGCCCTTCAGAATGTGAGCGATCATGGCTCTCCACAAGTGTCTGTCCTTTGTTGGTCTTAGTAAGATTTATCTTTTTGCTAGCTCTCCTAAACTCTGGTCATTCATCCAATTACACAAGCGCATTGGATAGAAGATCAAAATAATAAAGCATCAGCGAAGATCGAACTCAGGGCAACATCGAATTGGGCGGAAAAACGAACTCTTGTCAGGTAGACACCCTGCTCGAATTTGAATCTGTGAATCTCTTTCGACAAGAGGCGTTCTTTTTAAAATGAAATTGGTCTGTTACAAGAACCTGCTTTGGGCAGTCGATGAGTATCGAACTCATTACACAGCTGTAATGGCCGGCCAAATGAACTCACTAATGGATTGTGGATCGAAATTACCACATTTATTTGTCTGCACAACATGCTAACCATTGGGCTGTGGTTGGCACCTTAGACTACACTATTAACAATACGTACATACTATACGAATCCTATAAAAATGCGTACATGCTATACTAATCCTATAACAATGCGTACATTCTATACTAATACTATAACAATAATTACATTCTATACTAATTCTATAAACTGAGAACAGGAAGTCTTTTAAATTTTTAAATATTTTAGGGATTGATTAATTGATATCTTTTTACAACTTTTACACATGTTGCAGGTTATTTAAAGCCAAAAATATCTTTAAATTGTAAGATTTTTTTGAGATAATAATGATCTACTGATAAAAGACTTACTAATTAACCCATATCGGGGAGGAGAATATGTGAATTCATACCTTTCACAAGGGTATTTGTGCATAAGTGAATATAAGGAACCCGACTGGAATTGGAACTCGGCTATCCGATTTGCAATCCAGAGCCATTATCCATTACACTACTTGGACATATAAACTTGCAGCACCTGGTATTCATAAGCAGTCACGAATCTAAGTACTGACCAGGCTCGACGTTGCTTAACTTTACTAATCCTAGGAGAAATGGTGTTTCAACGTAATATGGTTGTAATTCCAGTATTTTCGGGATTCATGTATTTTTGATGGATCCTAACAATCATAAGACAAACTAAGTAGCTGAGATCTGCCTCACAGCTGTGACGCGTAAATCATTTTAAAAACATCGTCGATTTCCCATATATTCTGAGTTACATCACCTCTATTGGTTAGGGAAAATGTCAGTGCAGTCTTTTGGACTCGGATATGCCAATCTGATAAGCTCCAAAGCATTATCTTGGTATCAGGACCTGCAGATATCTCCGACAAATGTTAAGATCAACAAGCTGATTTTCAAGAAACTTGCCAAACGCCTGAAGCCGAATAAAAACAAGCGACTGTCAACCTTTTTGACGACCTTTCGTGGCGAAAGTAAGGTTTAAAGTTTTCATTGCAAGTATAGAGCAGGACGTTTTTATTTCTTTCTTTTTACTTTTCTGACATAGATAAATGTCCTATAAGCCTATAAGCAAACATTATACTTGGTTTTATACTTGAGCCTATAAGCAAATATTATACATGGTCTTATGCTTGTGCCTATAAACAAATATCAATTGATTTTATACTTGAGCTTATGAGCAAACATTATAATTGGTTTTATACTTGAGCCTACAAACAAACATTATAATTAATCTTATACTTGAGTCTATAAGCATGAATCATGCTGGGTCTTATACTTTAGCCTATAAGCAAACATTATAATTGGTGTTATAATCGCAGATAAAGAAGACTTGGGACGACATAGATATGGTTCTACAGAAAGTTGCTGAGAATATTATGCATAGAAGATTTGAGTAAAGATGAAGATTTAAAGAGAATAATAACTTCAAGAAAACGGCAGCGAATTTCTTTTAAGTTGATATTTCTGAGACACATAATGAGGAATGAAGGCTTGTAGAATTTATCACACGCATGGCATTGTAGTCAAGAGAAGCAAAGTGAAATAACGAGTAATCTGTTTGTTGAGTTTAAGCGGTCTGATAGAAGAACAAGCAAGAAGATAAATGGTAGGCGGGCCACAGATTTTAAAAAACACACAGAACGTTGTGGAGAGCCGTTACCATATGCTGAAAGATTTTATACCGTCCTTCCTTGATAAATTCAATACACGCATACACAAAATGGACATATACAATATCAAAAAACATACGTACAGACATACAAATGCACACTTTATGCAAATAAATATTTTTTCTCTATATACATACACGTACATTAACAGAAAGTTAAATATAGACGTGCTTTTAGCGGAGCCTAAGATAAGCCTTGCATCCTCTGCTGATGGATAAGACTCACCACCGGGAAAATTGTGGAAAACCTTCCAGCGGGGATGCTTGCAGACTGTTGTATAAGATCGAATATAATGTTTGCTTATAGGCTCAAGTATAAGACCAATTATAATGTTTGTTTATAGGCTCAATTATAAATCCAATTATGATGTTTGCTTACAGGCTTAAGTATAAAACTAATTATAATGTTTGCTTATAGGCTCAAGTATAAGACCAAGTATAATGTTAGCTTATAGCCTCAAGTATAAGTTCAAGATTATCAATTATAATCATTGCTTATTGGCTCAAGTATAAAACCAATTATAATGTTTGCTTATAGGCTAAAGTATAAAACCCAGTATAATGTATGCTTATAAGCTCAAGTACAAGATCAATTATAATGTTTGCTTATAGGCCAAAGTATAAAATCAATTATAATGTTTGTTTATACGCACAAGTATAAGAACTAGTATAATATTTGCTTATAGGCACAAATATAAAACCAAGTATAATGTATGCTCATAGGCTCAAAGATAAGGTCAATTATGTTTGCTTATATGCTCAAGTATAAGTCCAAGTATAATGCTTGTATTTCTTTTATATACAAGATTACATATGTCCGTATGTTGAACCTTAGTAAACAGCAGAATTTCGACCGCAAAGTTTCACTGTATAATGCTCGATCTTTATGAGTAATATTCCCTATTGAATTCAGGAAGTGGGGAGATTATGTAAAAAAATAAAAATGTGTTGAGTAAAATAAATATTTCTTCATCATTAGGACACGGACTTATTGATGTACCATGAACTATATAAAGGTAATCTCTCGCTCGCTCGCTCTCTCTCTCTCTCTCTCTATATATATATATATATATATATATATATATATATATATGTGTGTGTGTGTGTGTGTGTGTGTGTGTGTGTGAAAGTGAACATTGAAGTCAACACGCAGAGGCGACAGGCTGTTTCATGCTAGACGCAATCGTCAAGGGTCTGCAATATTATCGGTCTGACGATTACGTCTAGCATGAAACAGCCTGTCGCCTCTGAGTGTTGACTTCAATGTCCACTTTTATATTTATATTTACATACGATCTATCTCTGATATTGAGCACTTTATCCCATGAATATAGCACACCTTAAAATTTCTTCATCTCTATCTATAAAAGGCAGTGTGTGTGTGTGTGTGTGTGTGTGTGTGTGTGTGTGTGTGTGTGTGTGTGTGTGTGTGTGATGAATGCACGGCTGCAATTTTCGACGGATTTGCACTAAAATTTACATGCACATGCTCCAAGGTAGTGGTAAGGCCAAGACCGATTTGCATTTTCTAACTCCCATCGATAGTGGAAATAATTGATTTTATCATGCTTCTACGGTAGTTTTCATGTAGTTTGCGGCCATTTTCTACTGGCCAGAGTGATAGTCTATAGCTGGCTGCCACGAATAGGCAGGAATATTCTATTGACCAGCGTGAGAGCCAACAGCTGACTGACAAAAATGTTAATTATCATGCTAGCATGCAAAAAAATCGATAGCTGCATTCGTCACAAGTGGGAAAAATTTAAATTTGCATGGCACTTTACTCCAGTTGCTTAAACTCAACATTGATTCTGATTCCGCATAACTAAGTTGGGTGTGAAAAAGTATTTGTTGTTTTAACATTCTTTTTTCATTCGGTTTTTCCAGTTACGAGTGCTTTTTTTAAAGCTGATCGTTTTGCGTTCATTTTTTTTTAGTTCTTTTTTCGTAACAGATTTAATGTTTAGTATAGAGCTTAGAAAAAATTTGCAGTGTGAGATAGGCAAGAAGTAAGGCATGTAGCAACATCAGCACGGCAAAAAGCACTCCTTTAAAGGCAAGGCAAGGAAGGGCAAAAATATTTTAAGTCAAGTGATAGCGATTGCTGTATGAGTCGTACGATTTTTTAATCAAGCACGGGCAACGCCAGGCCATGCTGCTAGTATATATATATATATATATATATATATATATATATATATATATATATATATATATATATATATATATGAAAGACAGCTATTTATCTTTTTATCTTCCTTCGTTGTCTTCTAATCTCCAACATTTGCTTTCGCCTTTTCCCGGCTTTCATGACTCCTCCTTGAACATCATGGCGCCAGCCGCTGCGATCGTCTGCTAGATGTTCCCAGCTACCAGAGTCGATACTTGTCAGTTTCAGGTCTTGCAAACATCCAAACGGTTGTGTATGCCAACCTACCGGGCGGTGTGCTGTGGCCAGCTCACCCTACCAGATGTCTTTTGGCTTAAAGAATATAGTATAAAATATTTTAACTTTCAGAATAAAGCAATTTCCTGCACAATTTGCAACTTAAAAATAATAATTGTGTCCAAGTTCGTGCTCACCCTGATAACCGTGTTGGGTATGACGATAAACTACATTTGCGTCCTGGGTAAGATGATTAACTACATTTGACAGGAAGGCCTCTGATCAGGAGATTCTGACCCGGGGTTGTGACACTTGTTAGGGTCCCAGCTATGAGCAATTAGTTAACCCCAAACAAGGGTAAAAAAACTATGAAAGTGTAAAAATAGGTTTTAATACTAGCAATACATTTTTGGAAAAAAAATTATTGCCAGCAATACATTTTGTCTAAAAAAATTACTAGCAACACATTTTTGAAGAAAACTATTATTACCAGCAATACATTATTACCAGCAAAACATTTTTTTTTAAATATTACCAGCAATAAAACTTTTGTCGGCACTAAATAACCCATTGAGTTTGATATGCCGTAAAACAAACCAAACCAAACCAATATATACTGAGATAGATAGATAGATAGATAGATAGATAGATAGATAGATAGATAAAAAATATTACCACCAATAAAACTTTTGTCGGCATTAAATAACCCATTGAGGTTGATATGACTTAAAACAAAGCAAACCAAACCAAATAAATATATACTGAGATAGATAGATAGATAGATAGATAGATAGATAGATAGATAGATAAAAAAAAATATTACCAGCAATAAAATATACTGTAAAACAAATCAAACCAATCACCCGAATAATAATAACCCGATTTTTGTATATTTGATTTTTTATGTTTGTTGCAAAAAAGAGAAAAAGTTCCTATCATCAAAAGAGCTAAAAAAATGAAAACGTTACTGACATAACATAATAAATTTATTCGTTTAATATTTTTATTTCGTCTTTATTTTATCGAAATATGTTTTTACGAAATAAATATATTAAACAGGTACCATTATTTTATACAAAATTATTAAGTTTTTCTTATTTGCACTATTGATATTCGGACTATTTTCCACATCTTTATTGTTATTATGAGAACATTTCCGCCGTTTTGCCCTTCGGCCTTCCTCAGGTGTATATCGATCAGGGTAACTTATAGGGAAGTCTGAACAGAACCCTTTATTTAATTTACAGGAGTAGACTGTTCTCGTTCCACTGCTCATGTCTAGTGATATCGTCTAGTTCTTATTTTTATTTAGTAGTTTTCAGTTATTGGTCGCCGTTTCTAGTGAGTGTAAACACCCACTGCCTGATCCAAATATTAGTATCCCTATGTAAATGTTGTAAATAACAATCAGTTCCCATTCGAGAAATTCAGACAGAAATTATGCCTTTCTTTTCCTCTTCCTTTTTCATCATGAACATTTCTATACTAATATTTTTTTCAAAATTGTAAATATGTATTTTTAAAACAACATTTATAATACGTAATTCAGGAAATTTAGGATTGCAAGTATCAAGTCTTATATTTGAAATGCAAGTGCTGCAGGTAGACTGAGTAAACTAGATATTTACTGGGAGACTGGTTTGGCGATTGTGCTGGCTAGGGAAGTTGTTCAAGCCCTTGCAGAGGATTTGGAGTAACACGGGTAGCACATGGGAGGGAATTATTCTGCTGGAAGAAGACCTCATCTTCCTGTTTTTTCTTTGCTTAAACCATGTAAAAAGCGAAAATTATATATGCACATATGTGTATTCTCTGCCATTCGCACAGCTGCACCCACGCATCTATAAACAAACATGCACACACGCGCATGTACACACACTTGATCCATACTCAGAAGTATAGACATATATAATTCCTGTCCCTTTATCTCCCAAAAAGACATACATACAAACATACACATAGATAGATAGATAGATAGATAGATAGATAGATAGATAGATAGATGTGAGCCAAATGAGAAAGATAGATAGATAGATAGATAGATAGAGAGAGAGAGAGAGATAGATAGATAGATATGAGCCTAATGAGATAGATAGATAGATAGATAGATAGATAGATAGATAGATAGATAGATGAGCCGAATGAGATAGATAGATAGATAGATAGATAGATAGATAGATAGATAGATAGATAGATAGATAGATAGATAGATAGATGTGAGCCAAATGAGAAAGATAGATAGATAGATAGATAGATAGGGAGAGAGAGAGAGAGAAAGATAGATAATGATCAGAATGAGATAGATAGATAGATAGATAGATATGAGCCGAATGAGATAGATAGATAGAGAGAGAGAGATAGATAGATAGATATGAGCCTAATGAGATAGATAGATAGATAGATAGATAGATAGATAGATAGATAGATAGATAGATAGATAGATAGATAGATAGATGAGCCGAATGAGATAGATAGATAGATAGATAGATAGATAGATAGATAGATAGATGTGAGCCAAATGAGAAAGATAGATAGATAGATAGAGAGAGAGAGAGAAAGATAGATAATGATCAGAATGAGATAGATAGATAGATATGAGCCGAATGAGATAGATAGATAGATAGATAGAGAGAGAGAGAGAGAGAGAGAGATAGATATGAGCCTAATGAGATAGATAGATAGATAGATAGATAGATAGATAGATAGATAGATAGATAGATAGATAGATGGGCCGAATGAGATAGATAGATAGATAGATAGATAGATAGATAGATAGATAGATAGATGGGCCGAATGAGATAGATAGATAGATAGATAGATAGATAGATAGATAGATAGATAGATAGATAGATAGATAGATGGGCCGAATGAGATAGATAGATAGATAGATAGATAGATAGATAGATAGATAGATAGATAGATAGATAGATAATCAGAATTTAGTTCAGCTGAGGACCATATAGGCGATAGGAAGATTATGCTATACCTGAATGCCTTGAAAATCAACTTTATAAATACTGAAGGTAACTGGGATCAAACGCAGATCGCCAGTGCCAGTAAGTAATATATAAATCAATTTCACTTACCAAATACGCTTCATTTTTATTTTCACCTAGAGAGCCGATGTCAAGAGAAATTATTTTCTCTGCTTTATGTTAGTGTGTGCCAGCAATGGTAGTTATGTTTGAGAAAATTGTGTAACACTTACTTTATTTATTTATTTTTTCTCACGTGTGTGTATAAAGGAGAAACCGCCATTATATTAATAATTTTTTTGTCTTTCCTCGGATTAGATTACAACCAACTGACGCCAGAGGCGAATTTGCTTTTATTTTACACTCGACAGCCGATCAGATTGAATCTAAAATACAAAGAGATGCCTACTTTTACTAAAAATTTTGTTACCAAGCGCTATATTAACAACAAGTTTGCTATAAAAATATTTTATTATCTATAAACGTTCGATTCTGTGGAAAATGTAGTTGATAGCCTAATTTGCATGAGTCAGTGGTGTCGGTTTGGGGTTGTCGAACTAAAGGCGCTACATAGTTTATTGATATTTCTTCCAGAAATGAAATTGCGATTTTATCGGATGATAAAAATTAACGGTCCAGTAGCTAAAGAAGTACTTCCTATTTGCCTGGTTGATTAAATCTTATTTTATTTATTTATTTTATTTGGATTTTTTTGATTTTTTTTAAGGGCTGGTGTATCGAATGTCGACCACAAAGCCGAAAAGGGTGAAATGCTATACTGTCTTTATTTTGATTGGGTTTATACTATATTTTGAAGGTTTTTTTTTTTCAAAACCTATTCGATTATGTGTACTTATATTTTGTTCTGAATAATATTGTCCATTCGCCCTTACTATAAATCTCTCCAATTTGGGCGAGAGAAAAGTCGCAAAAATTTACTGTCAGCCATCTTTGGATAATGGTTGGCTGTAATTTGTACTGGCGTCTCTCAATTTAGGTTCGGACCCGGGCGAGCCACTCGTCTTTCGGTTACATTGTACCAAAATTGGGTCGATGACGAGAAAGAAAGAAAATCAGTTTTACTTCGCTATTTTTGAAAAAGGTATTTTGTCATTATCTGGTTACGAAATTCTATTGACGAGAAACAGAATTGGGTTTAACTTTTTTTTTAAATACTCACAAACAAGAACCTACAGACAAGTTATATCAACTACAGTGTAACAAGGATATAAGAGACCCGGATATAAGATAATCCCGGATATAAGAGAGATTTTATCTGGTCCCAAATTAGAGCCTGTGTTAATGTATATATAATAGACCAAACCCGGATATAAGAGAAACCCGGATATAAGATACTTCTTCTCCGGTCCCGACAACTCTCTTATATCCAGGTTACACTGTATATCTGAAATCGAATATTACGGAGGTTCCTTTTTTTTATATTTCTTTTCTACCCTGTTTTTTCTTATTGAAATAGTAATATTGGTGGACATGTTTGCAAAGTTTTCTGCTCCATTGTTTCAAATAATGTTCGGATTAAAAATGAAAATAATAATTTTGGGAATGATGAAACATTTTTTCCTTTTACTAATTATTTTACTATTTGCAAAAAAAAATAATTTCGATTAAAACATCTCAGAAAATTTGGAATAAAAATATACATTATTTGTTCTTAGAGTGATTTTAAACTTTTAAAATTTGATGGTCAGTGAAAGGAGATTTACAGAGATTTTTCTGTCGCAAAATGAAACTAATGTTTTAGATTTTCCTGAACGTGAGAAGAAACAGGAAAAGAAAAGAACATCTTTCTTAAGAACTTTGGTTAAGGAAGTCCGTCTCGATGTCCATTTCGAATATGAATTAAGAATGATCATCATTGGATAACCTCGTTAATGTGGCCTTGTACCAAACTCCACTAAACTTTATAAATAAATATGTAGTGTGTAAACGCGTCTCACAAAGGAATTCGTTAGGGTTGGGAGTTCGATTTTTTGTTAGTGGTCTCCTATCAAACAAAGCAAACTTTATTAAATAATTATATGAAAGGCACATATGGGTCGTCCACTATGGACTCCTATATAATACAACCTATGTCTACTTTTTGAACCAGACCTATATCAACTTAGCGACTCAAATATAAACCAGAACTATATCTACCTTTTTGAGTCGTGTAAATCGGATATATATCTAACTTTTGACAATACTATAAAGCAAATCTATTTCTACCTTTTTAAGGCAGGTGTAAACATGAGATATGTCAATAGTTTTTACTCAAGAATAACTTAGACCAATGCCTACCATTATGAAATTAGTGTAAACCGTACCTATGTCTATTTTTAACACCTGTGTAAACAAGACAAATGACTAAATCTTTGGTATTTGTATAAATTGGACCTATGTCTACTGATTTTTTACACGGGTGTAAGGTGAACATATGTTTATTTTTACTTTAGCGTAAACCAGACCTACGTCTATTTTTTAGACAGAAACATGCGTCTCTTTTTATTAATGTATCTAACTTTCGAAACTAGTTTGCTGATCGTTGACTCTTCAAGAGTTCTTCCACTGCAAATTAAGAAAAATGAAAAACCGGCGTAGCCGCCGACCATCCGAAAAGGTTTCTTCGTTAGAAAGAAAATATAAGAGCCAGCGAAGACAGCGAGCCACTTACCTGATACATTTCTTTAAATGAATAACATCACATTTTTGTAAACTTGGCAAAGCGATAAACCTGCTAAGAGCTGCAAGGAATGTGTGGTTCGGAAGAGCCTTGATTATCTTGCCTTGAAGAGACAACTGGATATAACAATAAGAGGTCGGGGGGAGTCACGATAACCCAGGCCTTGAAATGACATCTGGATATATGGTTAAGAGTTTGGATAGAGGCATGATCATTCACGTCCTTAATGGACAACTGGATTTATCGATAAGAGGTTGGGGAAAGCCATGATCACCCACTTCTTGAAGGGACAATTGGACATATGGATAAGAATTTGGGGAGATGACTTGAAGAGACATCTGGATATATGGATAAGAGGTTGGGGAGAGCCATGACAACTCACGTCTTAAAGTGACAACAGTATATATGGATAAGAGGTGTTGAAAACCCGTGATCACCAACGTCTTGACTGACAACTGGATATAATGATAAGACGTTAGGGAGAACCATGATCACACATTTTCTGAGGAACAAAGATGTATCGATAAAACCTTGGAAATGCCATGATCACCCATGTCTTCAAAGGGCGTCTGGATAAATGGATAATAGCTTGTGTAGAAACATGATTACCCAAGTTTTGAGGCGAAAACTGGATATATGGATAAGAGGTTGGGGAGAGCCATGATCACCCGCGTTCTGAATTGACAACTGGATATATGGATAGTAGGGTAGAGCCATGTTTAGAAAACGTCTTGAAGGGATTTTTGGATATATGCATAAGAGGATGGGGAGAGCCATCATCACCCATATTTTTAAGATATCTTTTGGGTATGACGTTGGGGAAAGCTTTGTTAACTAACGTCTTAAAGGGACAACTGGATATATGGAAAAGAGGTTGCATGATCACCCAAGTCTTGAATGAAAATCTGGATATATGGATGAGAGGTTGTGGAGAGCCACGATCAGCAACATCTTGAAGAGACAGCCGCATATATGTTCGGGAGAACCATTATCACCCACGTCTTGAAGTGACATTTTGATATATGGATAAGAGGTTGAGGCGACCCATGGTAACCCACGTCTTTAAGTGACAACTGGATATAGGGATAAGAGGTCGGGGAGCGTCATGATCACCCACGTCTTGAAAGGACATCTGGATA
The DNA here is from genome assembly GCA_964036315.1 of Acanthosepion esculentum. Lineage (NCBI taxonomy): Eukaryota > Metazoa > Mollusca > Cephalopoda > Sepiida > Sepiidae > Acanthosepion > Acanthosepion esculentum. The sequence goes on from OZ038481.1 coordinate 120,298,405, forward strand.
ATGACATAAGCGATTGGGCAGGGTTGTTATCACGCCCATCTTTAATGGACATCTGGCTATACGGGTAAAGGTTGGGAGAGCCATGATCACTCGTGTCTTGAAGGGGCAACATGATATATGGATAGGATGTGGTGGAGAGCCATGATCACCCACATCTCGAAAGTACAACTGGATTTATGCATAATAGGTTGGGCGAAGACGTTATCAGCCATGAATTTAAGGGACATCTGGATATATGTCGTAGTTGTTGGGGAGAGGCATGAAAACCCACGTCTTGGAGGAACAACTGGTTATAAGGATAAGAATTTGAAGAGAGCCATGATCACCCATGTCTTGTAGGAAGACTTTGATATATGGATAAGAGGTAGGTGTTAGCCATGATCACCCACGACTTGAAATGTCAACTCGTTATATGGATATGAGTTTGGGGAGAGCCATGATTATCCACGTTTTGAAGGGACATTTGGATGAATACATAAGTACCTGGGCAGTACTATGATCACCCACGATATGAGCTTACATTTATAAATGGATATGTGGTGAAGAGTCTGAGTCATGATCAACCACGTCTCAAGGTACAACGATACATGGATAAGAGGTTGGAAAAGCCATCATGACACATCTCTTGAATACACGTCTGTATAGAGATAAGATGTTGAGCAGAGCCATGATCACCCACGATTTGTAGGGAAAACTGGAGATATAGATAAAAGGTTCGGTGATCCATGATAACCCACGTCTTGAAGATACATCTGGATATACAGATAAGAGGTAAGTGAGAGCTATGATCGCCCACGTCTTGAAGGGACAACAGTATACAGGGATAAGTGGTGGTGGAGAGCAATGAACGCTCACGTCGTGAAAGGACAACTGGACATATGCATATGAGGTTCGGCACAGGCGTGATCAGACACGACTTGAACGGACATCTCGATATATGGACAGATTGCACTTTTGCATCTGGAACCAAGCATTTAGATCGAGATCTTTTTTTCCATGGAACCTACATCTATTTAATCAACTTTATATATCCATTGGAGGGACATGTCGAGATTGCTCTTTTAGCATTTGGATCCATGGATTTAGTTCAAAATAATCTATTTTGTATGGAACCTACAATAATCTGTCCATCTTTCTACATATATTTTCGGAGGATAGACAGATTGCTCTTTTTATATCTGGGGTCAAGCATTTAGTTCGAAATTATCGATTTGGTATCTAACCTACATCTATCTCTCCAAATGTATGCATCCTTTGGAGGAACATAGACAGATTGCTCTTTTTATATCTGGGGTCAAGCATTTAGTTCGAAATTATCGATTTGGTATCTAACCTACATCTATCTCTCCAACTTTAAGAATCCTTTGGAGGAACATAGACAGATTGCTCTTTTTATATCTGGGGTCAAGCATTTAGTTCGAAATTATCGATTTGGTATCTAACCTACATCTATCTCTCCAACTTTAAGAATCCTTTGGAGGAACATAGACAGATTGCTCTTTTTATATCTGGGGTCAAGCATTTAGTTCGAAATTATCGATTTGGTATCTAACCTACATCTATCTCTCCAACTTTATGCATCCTTTGGAGGAACATAGACAGATTGCTCTTTTTATATCTGGGGTCAAGCATTTAGTTCGAAATTATCGATTTGGTATCTAACCTACATCTATCTTTCCAACTTTAAGAATCCTTTGGAGGAACATAGACAGATTGCTCTTTTTATATCTGGGGTCAAGCATTTAGTTCGAAATTATCGATTTGGTATCTAACCTACATCTATCTCTCCAACTTTAAGAATCCTTTGGAGGAACATAGACAGATTGCTCTTTTTATATCTGGGGTCAAGCATTTAGTTCGAAATTATCGATTTGGTATCTAACCTACATCTATCTCTCCAACTTTAAGAATCCTTTGGAGGAACATAGACAGATTGCTCTTTTTATATCTGGGGTCAAGCATTTAGTTCGAAATTATCGATTTGGTATCTAACCTACATCTATCTCTCCAACTTTAAGAATCCTTTGGAGGAACATAGACATATTGCTCTTTTTATATCTGGGGTCAAGCATTTAGTTCGAAATTATCGATTTGGTATCTAACCTACATCTATCTTTCCAACTTTAAGAATCCTTTGGAGGAACATAGACAGATTGCTCTTTTTATATCTGGGGTCAAGCATTTAGTTCGAAATTATCGATTTGGTATCTAACCTACATCTATCTTTCCAACTTTATGCATCCTTTGGAGGAACATAGACAGATTGCTCTTTTTATATCTGGGGTCAAGCATTTAGTTCGAAATTATCGATTTGGTATCTAACCTACATCTATCTTTCCAACTTTATGCATCCTTTGGAGGAACATAGACAGATTGATTTATATCGAAATGCACTGTTTGTTCTCGAACCTACATCTATCCGTCCACATTTGTACACCCATGGTGTGAAAATGGACAGGTTGCTCTTTTTTTCATCTGTAGCCAAGAGATACCTTGATAAATGCATAAGCTGTTCATCAGAGACTTGAAGGAACATCTTGATATATAGATAAGATGTTGAAGCGATCCGTAAACTCACATGGACATCTGGTCATGCGTCTTGAAGGACAACTGTATATATAATAACTTGAGGAGAGCAATCATAAGACACGTTATGAAAGGGTATTTGGATATATGATTTGTGATTGGGAAGTGCCATGATTACACACCTCTTGAATGAAAAATTAGATATATGGTTAAGTGGTTGGGGAAATATATGTTTACTCATGTCTTAAAGGGATATATAGATAAGAGGTTGGAGAGCGTCATGTTCACCAACCTCTTGTATAACTTCATACGAGGTTGGGCAAAGCCACATCTTGAAGGGACATCTGTATATATGGATAAGACGTTGGTGGGGTGGTACAATGAATATCCACGTCTTGAAGGCACAACTAGATATATGGATAAGAGGTTGCGCACAGCTATGTACATCCAACCTCTTGAAGAGACATTTGGATAAATTCATCCGATATTTCGTTGGGCAGAGCCGTGATGAGCCATGTCCTGGAAAGACATCTGGATATATAGGTAAGAGGGTGGGTAGAGATATGATCATCCAAATCTTAAAGAGATAACTGGATATAAGAAGATAGGAAGAACAATAATTGCCCATGTCTTATAAGAACATATGAATATAGGGACGTGAGCCTTGGGCATCCACATCTGGACGGTACAACCGCATATTTGTATAAGTGGTTGGGGAGAACCATTGTCACCCATATCTTCAATAGACAACTGGATATAAGGATAATATGTTTGGGAGAGCCGTGATCACCCATGTCTTGAAGGGACAACTGGATATATGGAAAAGTAATTGGAAAGAACCATGATCTTCCACGACTTTAATGAACATTTGTATATATGGACATAAAGCTGGTTAGGACAATGTTAACGCACCTCATACAGGGACATCTGGATATATGGATAATAGGTTAGAGAATCCATGATCACCCACTTGTTGAAGGGATATCTGGATAAATGCATAATACGTTAGGTAGAGCTAAGATTACCCACGTCTTGAATGGACAACTGGATATATGGATAAGAGGTTGGGAAGAGCCATGATCACCCACGTCTTTAAATTACATTTGGATATATATCTACTTCTTACATAATTCAGTTTGATCATTTTCTTATTACCCTTTCCATATTAAACAGCCTAACATGTTTTCTTTTGTCGTCAAATTGACCAACCTCATTAACGTACGTAATTAGTTTGATCCTTGTTAAATGCTCCTCATTGTGACATTTTGCCATACTGATTTTTTATTATTTAATATGAAATATTCTTGCCAATAAAAAGCAAGAAAATACTTCGAGAAAATATATATTTGTAAAAGAACAATATGAATAAAGACAGAATGTAATTTTTTACTAGAAAGTTTTCTTTTAAAAAATATTTAGCAAAATTCTTATTTTATATATATATATATATATATATATATATACATATATATATATCAATTATGTGGTGCGGGTTCAATTTATATTACGCGAATCATTCATACGAAAAGCAGATAATCAAGTTAATGATATGGCAAGAATCACTCTCGCAAACAATTTTTAATAATAAAATACATTAACCTCGAATCCGTTAATGAATGGTATGATCCTTGTTTATAAATTCCGGTGTTATAAGGTCTTTTTTTGCTAGTAAATTATCTGCTTTTCGTACGAATGATTCGCGTAATATATAATATATATATTAACAAAGAATCATATATATATATATATATATATATATATATATATATATATATATTAAAGAGATTTATATTATGTTTAACGTTCTTTTTATAGATACATGTATTTAAGCAAATGCTCTGTTTTATAAATGTATCTATAAAAAGAACGTTAAACATAATATAAATGTCTTTAATAAATTGTCGGGCTATGTCCAATTCAAAAATATATATATATATATATATATATGATTCTTTGTTAATATATCCAGAAAATTTTGTTTCACGCGACATTTTCAGCAAACTTAATAATCTCGATAGATTTTACCTTTGGACCTGAGTCTAACAACACTTTAGTTGGAGGTTTACAGAAAATTTACCAACGAGACTGACATTATCAATTTTATGCCAACAACTGTAACAGAAGAAAATCTAAAATAATTATAGGATTCCCTTTATGCATCTGCAGCCCTCTAATATCGTTATTATTTCATCCATAACGCCAAAAAAATGGCATTCAAATTATACAACCTCAAGAAGATAGTAACATTATTAATAATAATAACAGTGACTATAAACTAAATGAAAACAGACATATGACATTGTCGGAAATAAAGAATAGATTTTCGTGAGTGGATCGGCGATGTCGCCTGAGGAGCCCTTAGGCGCGAACGCCTCATTCTCCTCTGTTTCAGTAGCCTTCCATTTGGATTGGCGGAAGAGGTGAGGGCAGAGGTATATTATAAAAATCCCTGCACCTCATACTCGACAGCTTTTTGGCTGACAGTGGAACAAGTTGTTTTTCTTGTTCCTGTCTGTTATTACTGTGGTTACCTGACCCTAAAGGAGAGGGTCGCAAAGGAAGGACGTTTTCTTTTGCAACCCAGTCAATTACCAATTATCTCCACGTTGGTCTTTTCAGTCGAATTCATTTTCAATACTTTTAGCTACTTAACATATACTTCCCAAAACAATTTACCCAAGCTTAACAATATGAAGATAATTACAATCTCATTCAAAAACATGGGTAGGGTGAGAACCAAAAACGTCCAAAAAATGATCATTCTGAAGCAGGCGAATATAAAATAAAGTGTCGCAACTGCTCCTGACAATACACGTGGAAACTTGCGATAATTTAAAAAAACAAGCTATGAACACAAGAAGAATTTTATACACAACAACTTATCAAATGTATTAGTTATACATAGAAATAAATTCAAATACAACTACTTCTTAATGTTAGTTTATATCTTCGCCGTTTTCATCGCGATCGCCTCGATTATTTTACACATTACCCTCACCCTTTCCCCGCTTAAAACGTTGCTCTACAATCACTCAAAAATCAAGAAGTGTTTCTATATTGGACAACGGCGACCGGAAAAGATCCGATAACGTTCCTTTCTCGTCAGATTCATAATAGATTGCTTAACAAATGATCCGATTTGTGGTGCTGCAGTTAATAACCGACAAGACGGCAAAATCTATAAGCATCGACAGACCAATGACAACCCTGTATCTATAGCCTGCCAGTATTCTGTAGATGGGGTGTGTTACTTTTCATTCTTTTATTAATTTTCACATGATTTCTACTTGCTTCAATTTACCATTTTTCTTTCTCTTCGCACCTTTCTGCTTTCTCTGACGTTGTCAATTTATTTATTGTTTCCGATGTGTGGCTTCTGTTTTACACTGCCTTGTTGAAAATTCATTCTCTATTTTTAAGCTTGGCCTGGAACACTAGCAAGCATTCTAGTGTGGTAGATTATTTTATTAATGGAGGGAGTTCAAGCTTCCCTGCTTCGGACCCTCACATTTGTGGTCTTGTACCAGAAAACCTAAAATCAGTAATCAATTTTCATTAGACATTTCTACTTGGTGTATAGATTTCCAAATTCGTTCCACAGGCCATACATCTGCAGTGATAATTATATATATATAAAATAATTATATATAATTATATATATAATTAAATTAAAAGCATTAGTTCTGTTTCATCTTCAAGCGAATTTTGGAATAATTATTTTTAAATTTACTGAGTTTTAAACGCACATATAAATTCATAATTTCTTGTTTCCAAGGATACAGAGAAATCCAATCGTTCAGGCAGGGGCGTTATCGTGTTCATTTTTATTAACTATTGTTGTATCAATTATGAGGTTAAGTTTAGGGGGTAGGGGTGTATTTTTCAACGAATTCTCACATCCGTTAGACGCATGTCGTCTGGTTTTTATTATTATTATTATTATTATTATTATTATTAACGACAAAATGTTTTCGGCATTTATTCGTACTTGTATACTTAAAGATTCTTTCTAAAAGTGGTGTTTGGGTGAGAATACGTTATATTTAACTACAATTTTTAAAATTTTTTACTCTTAATTACTAATAGACTATATTTCTTTTAAAATCAAGTAAATGTAAGAGAATTACTTAAATTATTTAAAATTATTTTTTCATATCAAATATAAGTATGTATATGACCAGATCCCGTTTTTTATTTTGTTTTTAAATATTATTTAAGAAAAATTTTTGACAATGACAGCAAAGAATAGCTATTTCATTTCTTTGATTCAGTAAATGTTTAGTAATATATAGTTTCTCATATTGAGGCTTCGCTGTACTATATTTTAGTGTTGGCGCCGTTTAAATTCTGTTGGAAGATTTATTTAGTTATCGAATATATATTTAGTGAAATTATTGTTAACCAATGTTTGTTTTACATGTCTGACTTCACTAAAAATAGTTTCCGCGAAAAGGAGATTAGGTTTGTTCTATTTAGAAACTATTTTTATCACTGCTATTTTATGTTTTGTAGTCTTTCACTATTAAAGTTTATGAAGCAGCAGTTTGACGTAGAACTGTAATGTATTTAAACCGTTCTTATATTTAAAAAAAGAATACAGAAATTCCTTGAAAACACAATCTTCTCACATAAAATATTATTTAATAACAAAAATATGCAAGAAGTACTACTCTTTCACAGCATATGTGATAGCTTAAAACACAAATCAAAACCAAGTAAAATTTAAAAATATAAAAAAACACCACCGACTTCGAACGCGTGAAAACGATATAAGCTTTGCCGAGAAGATGCGACATTGATAATTACTTTTCCAGGATAAAATCAACTAAGTATTAAAGATCAAATCATTTCAAAATGCAAACACGAAAACCAATTCCTATTACGCTACCTACAACCATGTCATGATAAATAAGACTAAATAAAATCCCATAACGTAAAAATTATTCCAAATACCAAAATCAAAGTAAAATAAACGAAAGAAAAAATGGAATACAAAGAAATGAGTTTTGGACTATAAATAGCCATGAGCATGATGAGCCCCACAGAATTTAAGGAGGGGAAGAGCTGGTTTCTCCTCCCCCACTTCATTTATTAAACCAGAGACGTATATATAGTGCCCGCTAAAGGAGACGTGGCATTTTATCTGAAGATCATAGGATCAATATATATATATATATATATATATATATATATATATATATATATATATATATATATATATAAAAGTGGACATGGAAGTCAGCACTTAGAGGCGACAGTCTGTTTCATGCTAGTGCAATCGTCAGGCGATTGCACTAGCATGAAACAGACTGTCGCCTCTAAGTGCTGACTTCCATGTCCACTTTTATATTTACACACGCTCTATCTCTGATATTGAGCACTTTACCCCATAAATATAGCACACTTTAAGACTATATTTCTGCATATATATATATATATATATATATATATAGATAGATAGATAGATAGATAGATAGATATATGGAGAAATATAGTCTTAAGATGTGCGATATTTATAGGGATAAAGTGCTCAATATCACAAATAGAGGGTGTGTAAATATAAAATATATCGCCTGACGATTGCGTCTAGCATGAAGCAGACTGTCGCCTCTAAGTGTTGACTTCTATGTTCACTTTTATATATATATATATATATATATATATATATATATATATATATATATATCAGACATTTTTTATGTTTATACGTTCTTTTCATAGATACAAATATTTAGGTAAAGGATCTGTTTATAATAAACAGAGCATTTACTTAAATATTTGTATCTATAAAAAGAACGTATAAACATAAACAAATGTCTTAAATAATTTTGCCCATTTCATAATATATATATATATATATATATATATATATATATATATATATATATATATATATATATATATATATATACAGGGTGTCTATAAAATTCGTGCGAACTTTAAAAAATTCATAACTTTATTTGTATTTGTTATAAAGTTTAATGTACCTAGTTTTAAATATAGCTAAGATGACTAATGAGATTTTAGGCATGACTGTAAATCAGTTGACAAATGTTTTCCGTGAACTGCAAAATCGTATTACCCTTTGTATTGCTAATGATGGAGGACATATGGAAACTTAAATATAATTTCAATAAAACCTTAAAAAATATAGATTTACTTCTTTCTAATCCTTTTTACAAATTATTTCTATCGCAAATACAAATAAAGTTATAATTTTTTTAAAGTGCACACGAACTTTATGGACACCCTATATATATATATATATATATATATATATATATATATATATATATATATATATATATATATATTTCAACGTAGACATAAACTTAGTCTTATTTATGAATGAATTTTCATTGGTGAAAATTTCAGATCTAATTTTTGCTAATAACTGCATAAAAAAACAGAGTCTGTATTCGAACTCGGATAGCCTATTCCTTTTTTCCATCCTGATAAATATGAAACGACTCCGAACTCCATTTACTACATGTATAGAATACAGGGAGAAGTGGATTCGTGACTTTCCCAAGGGTATTGCTACGAAGTGAATATAAGCAGAATCAGCTATAATTCGAAATCGAGCCACCGATTCACTTTTCCAGCCAAATAACATTTAAACGATTATAGACGATTGCTGACGTTGTAGTGACTACACAATGGGCATGAACGAGAGATGCTGGTAGTTTCAATTTTTTTTTTAGTTCTAGCCAAATTAAAATAATACTGGCATCTCATCTTAACATATATATTTACTAAAATTACACAAAATATCTTGAAATACGAAATTGTAAATTTATTCAATAAAATCGCCATCGGCTTCAACCATGTCCTCCAGACAACTTCAGAATCTCCTGCATCTCTTCTGGACAGTCTCCTTGTTTGTTTAAGTTGGCGAATGCTGCCATAGTCGTTGCCTTTCGTTCATCTTTAGGGTTACAAGGAGTTTTGTTGGTCTCTCGCTCAACTGTGCCCGCACATAATAATGAAGGGGGTTGCAATTTGGTAAGTTAGGTGGCCAGATGTAAGTGGGTTATGTGGTCGCAGAAATTGTCTGATAGCCATAACTGGGTTCCCCGGTATGTACGACATGATTCAGATTCCTGCTGCCAGCCTCTAGCAGCCAACCTCTTGACCCAGGGCAGCATCACCTCCTCAAGACACTTGATGTAAACCTCCGTGCTTGATTTGAGGCCATCACCAACAATTCGGACGTTTTATTCTTATCGGAACGATCAGAGTGAGTTTTCGTACCTCTCCGAATGCTCTGCACTGTCCTCAAAGTGACACCCAAGCACGCTGAAATTTTCGTATTGGAGCTTCCGGCACGAACGCCTTGCAGTAAAGCATGACGTTTCCAAATTTCTTGCAGAGTGGATTGCATCATGGTGCTCTTTCTCTCACAGACGCTGCCCGACTGACCCTACTATACTGTTCAATCAGCAAAATCAAAAACAAACAACGCGCATGCGCAAAATTAAAAACATAAAATGGCGGAAATTTACCCATAGGACCCTGTATATCCTTTTTGTTTTTCTTCTCATCATCTTTGTTTTTAAATATACCACATTGTGATAACAGAAAATCTTCAAAGAATGGTGATAAATTGTAAGAATCAGGACATAAATTGACTGTGGCTGAACTAGAGACTAAAGGACGTTCTAGCCATTTTCGTCTTAGTGAATTTTTTTTTTTAAATTAGAGTAGCATTTTTTATGTCAAAATTGTTGTCAGTTTCGTTACGGTAAACAACCAATGCGTTTTGTGTGTTGTTTTTTAAAATGTAACTTCTTTGTTCATCTGGTCTTTTGTTGAAACTTCTTGAGGTTTCTCGAATACGTGGTTTCTGGCAATCCTTGCTGTTGATAGAATAAATTCCTCCTTCAAGTTATGCTTGAAGAAGCAATGTTTTGGTCTAATGTTTGCAGGAGTGTTTTGATAAAATTCTAACGGATGAAATGCATCGCAAATAAACTGTTTTTTCATTTTGTCTTACAATTTCCTCAATACTGTGCTTGATATATAAATATATATATCGTTATATCATATCATATATATGTGTGTGTATGTATATATATATATATATATATATATATATATATATATATATATATATATATATATATATGCGTGTGTGTGTGTATGTGTATAATTAATACGGCTTAAATTTCTTACTTAGCTGATTGTTTTATATCAGGAGTGTTCAGCAACTGACTAACGTTTTTCTCATTTTTCGTTATCTCTACAATACGTTTGATCTAATTATATATATATATATATATATATATATATATATATATATATATATATATATATATATATATATATATATTATATATGTCACACCACAAACTCGCTTTCACGATGCTTGACACTACATTTGAATGATAACTCTAACATTTTTAGGCATTTAAAACAACATACACAATTCCGGAAAATCCTCTTTGAAAACACAACTTTACTTAAACATGAAAACAATAAACAAAAACTAAAAACTCTTGAAGCTATATACATAAAACAGTTGAAGACTAACATGAACAAAATAAACTATGAAATCTTCACAAATATTCTTAAATGCCTATAATTGGTAACAGAAGCCATTGGTTTATACCAACGGCTTCCCATACTTAATACTTCTCGTTTTCATTCTCGCGTGGTCATGTGTGACGTCTTGAGTTGCGATTTTCGCTTCCAGCGTCTTATACGCACGAGTTTGTCGTTGCTTGGAAATCTTCCATGTAAACAGAAACAGACTATCATAACTGTTTTGTCAGTGTATTGCTTAATATATTGTAATGTAATTGTCATCTTTGATAATAGCGTATGTAAGACGAAAGCTTAGATAGGATTAGAAAATATGTATCAATATCGTGATTTTCTTTCTTCGTTTAATGATGTTAAGCTTATCAGACGATATGAAAAGAATTTACATAAAATAAATAGACAATAAATAGACAATAAATAGACAAGTGTATATATATATATATAGACACAAAAAATTAAAAAAATTATAATAAATAATTATTGCTGTACTATTGGTATTGAGCCCTCTTTTTGAATTAATGCTATGGCAGTTAGAGTTTATATATTTCATTTGAAACATGGCTAACATATATCCATATATGCAACAGCCTATGTGTTTTTTCTCGTTGATAAAAGCCATAATTTTAAGTTCCTATCTTTAAAGAAGACAGACACTTCATCGTAAGAACTTTGCGATAACATTTTATGATATTTTAAAAGTTTGCGTAAAAGCATTTAAATACTATTAAGATTTTTGAATGATTCCAGAAAAACCAAAAATCTTGAACATCTGAAAAAAATAATCTCATGGAAATCCTTACTAATTTTTTATCGCGGTTTGAAAATGATATTTTCTTTTCCCCTTTTCTTCCTCTACCGCTACCTCTCTATATGTACATTTTTCGAATATATATATATATATATATATATATATATATATATATATATATATATATATAGATTAATGCGTGACAAACGTACCGATAAGCTATCGTTTTAAATAGGTCCCCCCCCCACTTTCTACTTAGAAAAAAAATCTCTTCCCTGGGAGCAGGTTTTCGCAGCGCCGACCACGTGACGCCAGCGTATCCGACTCCAAGAAAGAATACTCTGACTTTAGAATTTCAGTTTTTCTGTTTCTGATTAGTCCTGTATATATCGTCTCTTCATCTAACTTAAATCTAATATAAATATGTCTCCATTAACCATGTCCTGAAGAAGGCCTATTTGACCGAAACGTCTGACGTCGACAGAATAACAAAAACAAAATAAAAAAACAGTAAACTCACATATTCGGATTTTGCTTTGTGTTTTCCACATTTTCATCATACCGTCTACATCCACACATTTGCTTACATATGTATATATATATATATATATATATATATATATATATATATATATATATATATATATATATATATATATACACATACAAAAGTATTATGTATTCTGCTTCTCTCTTACACACACATACACACACTCACGTGCGTGGCGGACACACACACATACACACAAATATATATATATATATATATATATATATATATATATATATATATATATATATATATACATGAGAGAGAAAGAAATATTCAACGAGGAGATAAAAGTTTTCATGACTAAACTCCAATCCTCTAAATTCTTTTTGCGGATCCATACACACCAACATGTGCGTGTGTGTTTACTAAATACAGAAGCATTTTCTATGTTTTGGTTCTTTGCCAAATCAAAAGGCGTTTGTTCTTCTCCCAGCACACTTGGCCTCCTCCTTGGTAATTTATCATTTCAATACATTCGAAGAGCGTGATTCTTCTTAATCGAGTCGAATTCTTGTGCATTACTAAGTTAGAATCAAAAGCTTTACGTTCTGCACCAGTCCCCAACTTAGCCCTCTTATTTTTTTACAGTTTACTCTCGTCTCCATGATCGTTTCAGCAGGAAACAAAGTTAAAAATATAATCTGTATACGTGATGGCCAGCCATTTGCTTTCAAGCGCACCGTCTGCTAGGGTAACTAGACAATCCGCGGGCCAAACTCCACATAGCCCACCTGTTTTTTTTTACGGCAATTATGCTGAGCGGCCATTAGTTGCAAATTCTGGGACTGCATTATCAACAGTTTGAACAAGGTCAGTTTCAAGAAACCCAGTTTGTACAAGTCCAATTTCAATAAATCCAGTTTGAACAAGGCCAGTTTGAATAAGCCCAGTTTGAATAAGCCCAGTTTGAATAAGCCTAGTTTGAACGAGACTAGTTTGAACAAGGCCAGTTTGAATAAGGCCGGTTTGAACAAGCACAGTTTGAACAACCCCAGTTTGAACAAACCCAGTTTGAATAAGTCCAGTTTGAATAAGCCCAGTTTGAATAAATCCAGTTTGAATAAATCCAGTTTGATCAAGTCCAGTTTGAACAAGTCCAGTTTGAACAAGGCCAGTTTGAATAAGCCCAGTTTGAATAAGCCCAGTTTGAATAAGACTAGTTTGAACGAGACTAGTTTGTATAAGGCCAGTTTGAACAAGCCCAGTTTGAACAAGCCCAGTTTGAATAAGTCCAGTTGGAATAAGCCCAGTTTGAATAAATCCAGTTTGAACAAGTCCAGTTTGAACAAGGCCAGTTTGAATAAGCCCAGTTTGAATAAGCCCAGTTTGAATAAGACTAGTTTGAACGAGACTAGTTTGTATAAGGCCAGTTTGAACAAGCCCAGTTTGAACAAGCCCAGTTTGAATAAGTCCAGTTGGAATAAGCCCAGTTTGAATAAATCCAGTTTGAATAAATCCAGTTTGAACAAGGCCAGTTTGAACGGGGCTAGTTTGAACAAGCCAAGTGTGAACAAGCCTATTTTGAACAAGTCCAACTTGAACAAAATCAGTTTGTACAAGGACGGTTTAAGCAAGTCTTCACGATTTGTGACGACGTCCTTTCACTCATGGCTTGCGTCAGCCCATGGTGTGTTTTTTAAGCAATTTCCAGAGGCGGCTTACACTGAAATCGCTTCCCCAGACTGATAACATGAAGAAATCGGAAAATTGAACCTTCTAACTACTCGCCGCGCGCCTATATATATATATATATATATATATATATATATATATATATATATATATATATTAAGGAATCGTAGAGAGGAGTTGGAATTCCAGTCGAGTTCATCACATTCACTTCCGTGCTAATATCCTTGGAAAAGTTAGGGATCCATCTTTTTCCATGACACTCACCTATGGCTGAATGGATTCCACCGCCTTGGGTGGCAACCGATCCAGGACAACTCTAAATTTAAAACCTGGGAAGAGATTTTATAGACCTTGTGGTATACTGTGTGCAGCAGTATTCTGCATTCAGCTCTTCCGATAAGTGTAGATGCTTCTGCACAAGCCTTCACCGCTATAATCAAATCAAAATTGCGAGTAGTGTAACTGCTTGGTTCCGCTAATGGACATTCATGCATCGAAGAATGCTCGGAGATTGCTCCATATATATATATATATATATATATATATATATATATATATATATATATATATATATATATATATATATATATGTACTGAACTCTTCCGTCGGTTTTCCAACGTATGATGGTCAACCAATTCAGTTCACAGTTACCGACACCCAGACGCCTGCACATATGCTTTGATTATACTGGTGAAGGCTTTGTGCTGAACCAACCACACATTTTGAAGAGCCGAATACAAAGATCTGGTCCACAACGTGCGACAAGGTCCCTCAAAGTCCATACATATATATATATATATATATATATATATATATATATATATATATATATATATATATATATATATATAATATAAACCTAAAGATCCAGGCAAATCCTACCTATCGGATCGTCAGGGAAATGCCAGCATTTTACGTAGTTGCTTTTACTCGTTTTGTAAGTATTTTTCTTTGGACTCTGAGCTTGAACTCTGGACGATTGTTTTCGCCTCAATGTCATGTTCTTAGTTCTTACTTTTTTTATTCCTCATTTTTCCTTGGGTACTGGTTTGTTCTACTACAAGCCGAAATACACAAGGTTTTTCAAAGCGAGTACAACCATTTATACATATATATATATATATATATATATATATATATATATATATATATATATATATATATATATATATATATATATATATTAAAGAGTAAAGAGTAAAGAGAAGAGAGATGTGAGAGGAGAGAAGCCGCAAACGTTTTTGCGTATAGTGTGTTTTTTAAAAAATATATATATATATTATAACTTATTTTTCATACTTTTTTGCTATACGAATTTCGGGTCTTGCTACCTTCATCAGGCGAAGAGTGGTTATTTCTACATATTATTTAAAGGAATGAATTCCTTTTTTATGTTTTTCCATATTTAACCATTGTCTTTTGTGTGTAGTAGTAATTCAAATTATCTTGGACTTGTGGAGAAAATATTCTTCAGCTTAATGGGTAATAATCCTAATTGTTTTATTCCCCTTTAAGCAGAAGAATATTTCTGTAGGCACGAGACACATAAGCGAAAATGAGAGCTGCATTTCTTCCGCCGGCGCCAATACTTTGTATTAGAATATTTACAAAAACTAAGATTTGACATGCTAGTTTTAAAAATATGAATATTTTCTTTACTTAGAAACTGACGCATATCAATCTTCCTAGACACTTCAACTCCCTCGGTATGGAATGAAACTAAATTTATTAACTATCAATTTCTTAGACGGCGTCTTATTAATACAGATTTGTTTTCCCTTCTAAGCATACATACTGATGGAAATTATCCAGACCCACCTATGATATTCGAGTGTTCTGTCTGCGAGAAAATTAATGCAAAATAAAAGAAATACATTTCCTCCAAAAAATAGCAGTCGTCAACTGAATCATTACAAGATTGTTCCGTATTTGTAACGTTGTGCCATTCTAAGAAATGCTGAGTAAATATATCAAAAGAATCACTCAAATAAATTGATAGAATCATCCATATTTTCTACTCACCCCCGAGATAAAATACACTCTTCCATCAAAATCAGTTTTAACCAATCAACACCTCACATTGCAAATATCGACTTTTTATTGATCGAGACGACACCAAAATATGTAACAATTGTCGAAAACCTATTTTCGCGCCAAGTCCCTGTAGCCTACTTTGGATTCCCAAAACAAATAAAAAGGACCGTTTCGACCCAATTCACCAGTCAGTCACTTAGCTTCAGAGAGATGCAACAGGAATCCACGCGTGTCACTATTTTAACTGCTGACTCAAACACCAACATTATTCTCTATTTGTATTTATCAAAAGATAAATACAGAACAATCCAAGGTAAACAACTCTAGAAAATTAAGACATTTATACTCTACTTTAATCACGCACACAAACTACACAAATTTCTGTATAAGTAATATTTTCCATTTTACTCTGTTTGACCAGTTCTTT
>OZ038481.1:120317369-120357369 GCA_964036315.1 Acanthosepion esculentum
GAGAGAAAAAATATTATATATATATATATATATATTCTGTTTTTTAATAGATACAATTTATTTAAGTAAAGGCTCTCTTTTTTAAATAAATTGTATTAATTACATTTACTGGGCTGAATATTCGAGAAATTTCGTTGAAAATCTGCGTTCTGCGACAGGAAACCAACCTGTGTTCTATAAGCAATTATCAATTGATCTGACCTGCTATACCACTCAGCTACAGATAAGCGTCTGGTTAACATTCAGGCCGGTAAATTTAATTAATACCGTTTATTTAAAAAACAGACCGTTTACTTACATAAATCTATTAAAAATAACGTATAAACAGAAAATATATTAAGCAATTTTCGGACAATCCATTTCATAATATATATATATATATATATATATATGTATATTGTATGGCCGTGTATATATGAGATCAGATTTCAATTCATGACAAATTTTTCCATATCAATTAAGAAATTGGATAATTTTTTTATCAGGCGCCATTTCTGTGTTTATTTACTTGACAAAATCTTTTGTGTTTGGAGCGTTTTCCTTTATCATTTTGTTTGATATGCTGAGACATCAGGAAGACCTATGACCTTATAAAGTTTGATTTTGATTTTTCATGATTTTTTTTTCTTTTTTATCTATTGACGATGCAGGCATTCCATCTCGATTCTTGGCCTAAAGCTATTCTTAAGGGAAATCTCGATACGATATGGTTGTATCATTTTCATTTCACATCCCTTCTCCTTTCACTGCAAACAATTTGTAATATATATTCCCGCACGATTGTCCAAGTTAAACAATTCACTTGATTGAAGAACCGGAGATAATACCGATTTCTTTATTAAAAAGAAGTAATACCAGGAAGATTGTTTGAACCCAATCTACGTGAAGGTGCCTTCTCTCATTATTCATAAGTTTTTGATACCGTTATCGTATATCAGTGGGCTGCTGTTTGATAAGCGGGCGCAAAAATAAGATTATAATGAAGAAAAAAAACACTATCTGCTTTCTTTCTTTATTATAATATAATGGAAGCGTGGAATCGAATAACAACAATCAGAAAAAAAGCATCAACAAACAGAATTCAAATTCTAGATGAGTCTACTTACGTTCACTTCATACTAATGTCCATGAATCCTTCCAAGAAAAGATAATGCAATGGCTTCGCTTTGCCTTCTCCATAGTTTGGAATTCAATGTTTTCCTTCTTTTAGACTGAATAAATATATTCCTACGTAAAAAAAGATCGATTTATTAGTTATCTCTTTAGGCACACAATAAAAAGGGTTTTTACTCACTGTAAGTTCACGATGAGTTGTTAATTTTCTGAGCCGTTCGGGTTTGATAGGTCAACGTAGCAGCGGTGGCATCTCCTGCTGAATGGATTTTAGAGTGAAAGTCCTTTATGGTATACTTTCAGAAGTTAGTACATCCTTGTAGAATAATAGTTGCAGTGAGCTAATTGCCTTATACGATAAATGATAACTATATCTACAGACTTATATAAAAAAATATATAACAACAGTAGGGAGTAAAGATAGATATACATTCCAATATGAGAGTTTATATGGAACATAGAATAAATCTGACAGAATAATCAAATAAGAGTCAAATAGGAAAACCTTTATGAATTTGACATGGTTCGTTATTTATTTAGCTCCATCAGAAATTTTGCAAGTGGAAAACATGGAGTTACCTTTTTATTAATCCCCCGTTTTTTTTAAAATCCAACAATTTATTGAACAAAGTAACTAATAATAACAAAACAAAAGTCATTGAAACAAAGCAAGTTCAGTCGACAAATGATGACAATTCCAGAACAACGTAACTATAAACAATTTTTCTATCCTCTGCCAGCCGCTATCATGGAGAAAGCATTACCTCGAACCGTCGCCAGTGAGACACGCTGCAAGAGCCACTCCGTTTCGCGAGGCTCGTTCCTTAATCGAGACGCAATCGCGCCAGTCCTCCGAAGGAACGCCATCGAACGAGGGCCAATAACCCATGAAGTCTCCACTGTCATAGGAGTAAAAAAATATTTAGCTATTTTTTTATCTCTGCGTCTCGGGCGACGAAACCCGGCGACGAACCCCGGCTCAACCTCGGACGTAATCAAATTACCGACCGAAAATGTATCCGCACAGGTCGCATCCCAATTCAACGATTACCCATTTTGAAAGGGAAGATGGTTATGCCATCCGGCCGCTTTCCATCATCACGGTCGATGCCTACGGGTTCGATTTGGGAAGGGAACCCAGCTGCATCCAAGCCACTTTTGATGGAAAGCGGCCGGCACTACGACGACAGGAGAGAGGATGCAAACCAAACTCATCGATGGAGGCTCCACATCTGCATCTGTGAGGCTCACATAATTTGAGTCAAAGATGGATCGCGACTCCGACACGAGTGCACTCATCATCTAGAAATTTTTTGTGTGTCTCATTGGTTATGTAGATGTCACGTGATTATTTTATGGCATTAAGTTACGTATGTAGCAATTTACGTAACAGTTACGCATATAACAATTTCTAAATTTGTTTTTATTGGTTGTATGGGCGTCATGTACATGCCTAATAGCGTCTGTATGTTTAATTATTGAAATGTTGATATAATTTAAATGCGTAATATATATTTTCAGGACGTGGGCGGTTATGGGTCTCCACAACTTCCTACTTCTGTTAGCTCTTAGTAACGCCATCAGTTATCACAAGCTCGTTATACAGATGGCCTACTGTTTTCCCTGTTCCTTTCGATATGTCCTGTGAGTGTCAAATTCTCCGATCCCCTTTTCCTCATTAAGTATCCAATAAATTCCATCTGTATCTTTCTAATTCTCAGTAGAAAGGTCCTTTTTGTTTCCATTTTCCTTCAGACGTCGTTGCATTTGATGTAGCCCACTCTACTTTTCCACTTTCATTTCGAACACGCAATTTAATCAAACCAAAACCACTTTTAACATCCGATTTAGACGAACTCCCATTTGAAGCCTTTAACATCTCTCCGGCTCGGACGGAGGAACTAAGATGGAAAGTGAGACATATACTGGAGAAAGCCAAGCCACTGAAATCAAACATCACGAAACTGGAGAAGCTTGCAGTCAGAATTCTACAGAGAAATGAAAACATCATTATACTACCAGCTGACAAAGGCAATGCGGCTGTAGTGACGGAGAAATCGGAACATGCAAAAAAAAAACCGACAACCTCATTAGAAATGGTTGCTACAGTAAAGAACGATCTGACAATGAAGACAGAATGAAAACTGTCGCATCTCCTAATCAAGAACAAGAACCACTTCCCATCTAAGGCATACAGGCAGTTGTCGCAGACTTACACCAATCTACCTTATATCTACGGTCTCCCTAAAACTCACAAAGATGGTATTCCGCTCAGTCCGATTGTTAGCTGCCAAGGATCTGCGTGCCACCGTTTGAGTCGATTCCTTATAGATATAATTGAACCATTAATAGGAAAATCACCTTCATATGTCCGAAACTCTGCCCACTTCATGGAAATAAAGATTCTCCCATCCAATCCAACAAGATGGTGAGCTTGGTCGTGGTGAGTTTGTTCACCAAGGTACCCACAGAGGAGGTAAAATCGGTAATCAGGGACAGACTGGCCTCGTACTCATCCCTAAGAGAACGAACCAGGATACCAATAGATAACCTGATGGAAATACTAACTTTCTGTACACAAGCAACATATTTCGGAATGGGGTCAGACATATATCACAAGATGATGGCTTAGCGATGAGCTAGTCATTATCACCAGAAATGGCAAACATATACATGGAATACTTCGAAGAAATGGCATTAGAATCGACATCACTAAAGCTAACCCTATGGGTAAGATACGTAGATGATACCTTCATACTCTGGCCACACCAGGAAGAAGTCCAGTTACTACTGGTTCACAAGTGAGAGAGAAAACGACAACACACTCGCATTCCTGGAACAGAGCATGGATTCAAGATATCCGTATACCGCAAGGCAACATTCACCGAACAATACCTCAACTTCAACTCCCACTACCCATACAGTGTAAAAAAAGCGATCGTCCGCTGCTTACAACATCTAGCAAAAGGCATAAGTGGCGACTCAAAGATATATGAACAAGAAAGGGTCAGTATAATCATTACCCTACCATGTAACATCTACCCTGAGTATATGACAGCAGCTCCGACAAACTGGGATAGGAGAGTACAAGAAGATAACAACACTCTGAAAACAGCTTCAATCTGCCTACCCTATGTTAAGGGATTATCAAAATAATCTGTGGTCAATATAACATCAGGACGACCTTCAAAAGTGGTTTAACACTTCGCAGACACCTCTTCCGAGTAAGACCTCTATACTTAGAGGACTATGTTTACCCCAACCCGTGAAGCTATGGTAAGAAATATAAAGGAGAAACAGCCCCTCCCTTAAAGTAAGACTGCAAGAATATCGTAAAGCCGTAATACGAGGGCAAATAGAAAAGTCAGGTATAGCTGACCATATATGGAGAGAAAATGGAAATAACGGCCCTTATGTGGAATGAGGTTGAAATGATAGCGAAAATCACTGGAAAATACGAAACTTAAAGAATCAGCAGATATGCTAGACCACAAAAATTTCTTAAGCCGGCCAAGCATAGAAATGAATACAATATGGGAACTAGCAATACGGAGTGCTAGAGATAAGACATAATAAGTAAATTGCAATAAGAGCTCCGATAAAAAAGTGTTTATTTGAGACATTAAGTTTATAAGTCCAAAAAGTGCGTACATTGATGTCCTCAAGGACACGTAAGCCAGTGGATAAAGCGTTGGTTGGATCCAGTGACTTGACCCAAAGCGTTGTGCGTTCAATATGAACAAGTGAACAAAAAGTTGAAGCGAGATAATTAAGACATTCCAAAGAGAGGTGGAAGTAGAACGATAGACAAAATAACGGGTTCAATTTGAAATTCCTATCACCTGAAGAAGACCGAAACGTCGTGAATATAGCAACAAAGATGAGTAAAACAGTCCTTACAATGTAAAAAGTATATATAATTACAATACCTCATCTCAAAAAATATAGGCAGATGAACATTGATTTTACTCCAACTACTGACTTTTAGAGTTGAAAGAACTCTTTTGAGTCTGAAAGTTCAATAATAAAAATCCTAAAAGTACGTCCTGATTCACTTATTAAACCTGGTCGTTCGTACTTATATCCACGAAAACAAATGTCATTCATTTGTGTTTTTGTCGGAAAAATATTTACGTTTCAAAATATTTGTCCGCCGTCAATCACTATAAGGTCAACAAGTGCCCTTTCATAAAAAGATGGCCGAGATGTAGAACAGACTGTCTGGTATTGCTAAGTAACTGGTTATTATTAAGACTGAGATTTAGTGATTTTTATTATTATTATTATCTTGGTGTCGCACATTGATGTAGTCAATGGAAATTTTGTTCTTGAGGCGTGATGTTAAGAAAGTTCCTCACAAATCAACAAATTGTTGAAGAATCCCCGCAAATTAAATGGTAACGGTTCTAAGAAGGTTTACAATCTTGTTCTCAATTCCAAATTTCTTTAAACAATCTTTAAAATGTTCAGGCCAGGCTCCAAGTACACCCATTACGACAGGAATTACTTCAACAATCATGATCCAGCTACCTAACCAGATCAATCTTTTCAATATTTTCGGTTTCTTTGACGTCCACTCTTATATCGTATGGAAAAGCAAAGTCAATAATTTGACACTTTATACTTACCTTATCAATAACCATAATGTCCGGTCTTCATGATTCAATGACGTGATCTGTCTGAACCGGAAGATCTTGTGACTATTTATTCAATTAGTATTCACACCAACTGGTGGCGTATACTGCAAATTAAGTGACACAAAGTATCCTCAATAATTCTATAGTTTCTTAGTATTCTCACTGTTTTTAACTATTCTGTCGTCTGAATTCTTTCTACTCTTTCCTTAATTTCCAGGGTCTGCGATCTTTTGCCTAGGTTCTTTCAGACCGTTCGTTAATTGGCTTATTTTGTTTAGTGGCATATCAACACTTCAATGGGTTATTTAATGCTGGAATTTAGTCTTTATCCACTGTGCCCTGTGTCCTAAAGTCCTTCTTCAGGTGGTTGGAATGTCGAACTGAACCCTTTATCTCACTCGCTGGAGTAGACTGTTCTAGTTCCACGTGCAATGTCTAATGGATGTCAGTTGTCAGTTATCTTCTGTTAATTCCCCTCTCCAAGTTGTCCACTTGCCAGTTATTGAACTCACAACTCTTTGGGTCCTGTCGCTGGATCTAACCAACGCAACCAATAGTCCGAATAATCTAAATAGTGTGCATAATACCTCATCTCAGAAATATAGACAGATACTGAAAGGCCGAAACGTTGTAAAAAATATGGCGACTAAGATGAGGACAATAGTCCGAATAATGTAAATAGTGTACATAATACCTCATCTCAGAAATATCGACAGATACTGAATTCACGTTCTACCCGCATGCAGGTGACTTGCTCCCAGTATAAATTCTGGATTATTTTAATATTTTAATCTCTTTCCTAAATAAATCAAACATACCTCGTTATTCAAGCAACTTTTATATACCTTATCAAACGCTTTTGCAAGATCTATAAAACATAGGTATACATCCTTTTTATATTACTATTGTTTTTTCCGATATTTTTTCCGAGCATTAAATATAGTATTTCTTGTGTCCTACACGAGACCACACTGCTCTTGGCTTATTTCCAGTCTAATTCTATTGGCTACTCTATCCGAACTCGAATGATAAATTTTGTTATGCGACTCATTATGCTAATTGTCCGTTGGAGTTCGTATTCCTTTGCACTTGGCTTCTTTGGTAGCGCTACGAAAATGAACCTACTTAGTCATCTGGTGTATTAGTGTTGTCGTATATTTTATTTATTATATCTGTCCTTCTTTACGGCAGCGAATGTTGGACGGACTCCTCGAAGATGAAGAAGAGACTCGGGGCAACAGAGGTTTGGTTCTACAGAAGGATGCTAAGGGTACCATGGACCGAACATGTGAGCAACGATGGGGTTTTGGAGATGATACAAACTAAAAGGAAACTCATACTTAACATCAGGAAGAGGTAGTTGAAATTTCTGCGACATGTAATGAGAAAGGAGTGCTTGGAAAATCTGATAGTCACAGGGCGGATAGAAGAGAAAAACGGGTGGCATACTTAATGGGCTTAAGCAAGTGGATGGCTGAACAGGGTCTGGGGGAAATAACAAAAAGTCAAAGCTTATTGAGAGCTACAAGGGACAGGAGGAAATGGACAGTCATGATTGTCTATGCCCTGAAGGGACACGGCACATAAAAGATGAATATTGTCCATGATGAAATCATCTAAGTTTGCTAACGTCGCCATTACACAATTCCATCTGGACCTGCTGTGTTGTTTCTGTATAATTTGGCCGGTGTCGTTTTCACTTAAATAATTCTCGTGCTTCCATATTTTGTGTGTAAAGTGAGTTTTCCTCCTTTGTCGTGAAAGAGTTCACCAATGTATTCGTAGAATCACTTAAGTATTTTTCTTTCTCTATTTTCAGAGTTCTGTCTCTTGATTTTATACATCCCGTCGATGAGCACGTCGTTTTTCTCTTATTTCGTATATATATATATATATATATATATATATATATATATATATATATATATAAGTGAACATAGAAGTCAAAACTTAGCTAGTCTGTTTCATGCTAGACGCATGACGATTGAGTCTAGCATGAAACAGACTGTCGCCTCTAAGTGTTGGCTTCTATGTTCACTTTTATATTTACACACGCTCTATCTCTGATATCGAGCACTTTATCCCATAAATATAACACACCGTAAGACTATATTTCTTCATATATATATATATATATATATATATATATATATATATATATATATATATCTTTATATATATATATATATATATATATATATATATATATATATATATATATATATATATATATATATCTTAACTCTGAGGCTCATTATTTATATTTCTGCCCATTTTTACTTTAGCTATTCTTCTGTCTGCCTACATTTGTCTTTGATTTCTTTTTGTGTTTTGCTATATTCTGTAACATACCTCGGCCTTGTTTGCTGTCTCCTTTTCACGTCCTTCGATCATTCCATCCGTCACACATTACTTCAACCCTTACCTAGTTTTATTTGGATAATCTCGTTTTGCGATATTGCTAAAGCTTCTCTTAATGTGACTAACTCCGAATTTCCATTCTCATTTAGTTCCTTGTATATACTCCCTGTAATGTCAGTATTCTCTTTCAAATTCGAGTCATTCACGAATGTTTCTTTTTACAACTTGCGTGCTGCCATAGATCTCTTACACTTATCTATGTTCATTTTAAAGTTACATTCCCTGGAATCTGATCGCCCCCGCAGTCAGCACTTAAGTACGTTTTATAGCATTAATCTGCGTTCCCGAATCTTTTATTGATCCTTTGTTCTTCGTTTCTCCTCCTGGGCTTCTCCGTCTTCAAATATATCCCGGATGTTCTTGACAGCAGGTGTTGACTTTTAACTAGCCGTTGGACCCATTTTTTTCTCCACGTTCATTACTTTGGCATTCAGGTCTCTCACGGCGCATGTAATATCCTGTGATTTGCATTGAACCTTGGCGTTGTACAGCAAAACTTTTCCATTTCTTTTTCCGTAAGTTGTGTTGTCGGTGCATATATACTATAATAGATGTATTAAAAGGAGTCCCTTTCAGTTTAACTACAACAGCTTTTTCAGATTGTAAATAGTATCCTAGAAGACTTGAAGGGAAAAAAACCAAAGGAATACATGATGGGAATTGAAACAGGAGTAACCGATTTAACGACTTTGAGTGAATGGATGATAACGCTAAAGTTTCAGTCAAGGAATGACAAATATTTTTCCTGTATTATTTTCAACTTTACCATTAGTTATTAGTCGACAAAATATCAAAATTCACAAGAGATAGACCAGCTTTCTCATGTTTTTTCATCAATGTTTAAAACCAAAAGCAAGTTATTCGAATCTCTTTCTAAGATTAGTTAATACTTGAAATATCTAATACAAGTTAATCTAATATCGTTCCATCTAAAATACTTCAGTATAGTTTAAGTAGTATTCTATAATCTGTTTCTTTTTTCTTTTTCTTTTTCATATCCACATGTAGTTCGAGGTGTCATGCTAAAAGTCTCTTTTACTTCCCTCGAGTAATTTATTTAATTGAGTTCCAGTTTGACTGACCCATTGAAGCTGACCTTGTCAGTCATGACTTTTGGGAACCAATAAATGTTGGCATCAGAATGGCTACTGGAGCAGCCGGAAGGAATGTCAACTTTGACATCCAACTACGTTAAGGGGCTCCACTCTTGGTTTGAATTCAGAATTCTCCTTTTAGTGTGGTTGTTAAACAATGACATAGAGTCTATAATTCTCCGCTATTTAGACTTATAGCTGTGAGAGAAACATGGGTTCATATCTTTCCCAATTACAGAATCTACCCTACGTGGAATTTGGACATAATCGTCGATTGCATTTTCTGGCCGGTAAAGAATCAGATTAAAGGTATGTGCATTTCCTTCTTTTATCTAAACTAATATAAATTGAAAAGTACAAAACGGAACACAAGGGTTTTGATTGATTGAGCGATTTGTTTAACGGCATATCAACTCTTTATGGGTCATTTAATGCATAGATTTGATTTTCTTATTCGCTCTGAAGTAATAAAAATGTTATTCTGCTTTCACAATTGAATACATGGTATATGATACTCAGCTTTTGTGCATATACATGTTTGTGTAGACAGAATTGCTAGAGGCGTTGATATGGGTGTTTTATGTCGTAGTTTTGTTGAAATTATATTTTGGAATACAGTTTGATTTAAAAAATTTAGAATATTATATAGATTAATGACATGAAAGTTTTCTTTTATGTTGGTTGGTTGGTTGATTTTCTAGCGGCCTATCAGCCTCTATGGAATATTTAATGATGAAATATAAATATTTTGAATGCAACTATATTACAATTACAGAAAATGCATTGTTGGTAATTCTATGATAAATGGGTGTTAGTAATTTTTTATATAAAAATATATTGTTGGTATTTTTATACTTTCATGGTGTATTGTTTTTTGTTTGGGGGATCACTATATTCCCATAGCTGGAACCCTAACAGGTGATGCCACACCAGGTCAAGATAGACCTGTGAACAACAGCAATTAAGAGGTGGTTCCACACTCCTCAAAACCTCAAATCTCCCGATCAGAGACCTTGCTGCCGGATGTACTTTATCGTCATACCCAGGACTAGCAAGCGTTTGAAGAAAGGTCTTCAAAAAGAATTATCTATGACTGATTTTAAATAAATTTAAAATATTTCTTCAGCATTTTTTTTAGATTTCTCAAGATATTTTATATCAAACAAAATCAATTTTAAAATGCAGTCTCTTCTGTGGAATTTGATATACTTTGATATAAGTAAAGTAAATTCCATTATAAATTAATGAAATTACATGACAAACATTACAATAAGAATAAATCAATAAAATTCAACCCGATCTAATGAATAATAAATTCGTCACATAAAAATAGAGAACGAATAGATTGTTACTGATTCTCTTTTGTCTGCTTAACAAAAACTGGATAACATTTTTCACGGATTGTTTCATTATTCATTTGACGAGACTCTACTCAAAACTTAATAGAATTTGAACATTCAGTTCGTCCTTCAAGTTACCCATTGTTTCCTATATCTCGCCAGACGTGTTATAAATCTGCCCAAATCCCTCCGCCAAGAATTTAAGAATATCGTTTATTTTCTATCAATTTAGTTGTTGCTTATTTCGTGCCCTAATATCTTCAGAAGGTTTGGGTAGCATTTCGTTTATCAAAATAATACACATCTTGAGAAATGAAGACCAGACAAAAGTATATTAACTCTAAGAAAATAAGGTAAGTGGCTGCTTAAAACAATTTGTATATATAATAGACCTATTCTGTCAGTAACTGACAATAACTTTTTTTGCTGCTTTCATTGTAATTTCTATAGCAAAAACATTTACAGTTCATTTGCATTATTCATACAATAGTCCTATTAAGTCAATAACGTTTACCCTATTTCTTGATCTCTGACAAACCCTTTCTTCTTGCTTTCAATGCATTTTATAGTAAAATACCCTTCTACTGATTTTTCAATATATTTTTATAATAAAATAATTTTCTATGCATTTCCATTATACACACAGTAGTCCTATTAAGTCAAGAATTCTGGCAATATTTCCTGACTACTATTAATCTTTTTCGTGTCGATTTGCAATGCATTTCTATAGTTAAATAATTTGCAATAAGAAGAATCTGCAATGTTATCGCTCTTGACCTGGCATTTCTGTTTCAGCCACTTTCCTATCACCGTAACTCAGCTTCCCTGAGGCATGATCTCATCATCGTACAGTTAAAATGGCTAGGTATAACCGTAGGTTATATGTTAACATTTTCTTCTCTCGCACTTCTCGCCTGTGGAAATTTCTTCTGGCTTTTTCATTTCCCATCAACTTTGATCTTGTAAAATATTAATAATTATCTTCTGTCTTCTTAATTCCAATTCTCTTATTGCTCTCTCTCTCGTTAATATTTTCTTTTTCTCATTTTCTCTTACGTTCAGTAACCTATTACGTCTTAGTGGCTTTACTGTCTTGCTTGGGGTGAAATGATTAAAAACAAAGTAAGTTATGGTTGGCTATTATCTACACATCTGCTAGAGTAGGTAGCTCATTCCATTTGCCCTGTGGTTTATACTGCAACTACTCTGAGCAGATTTTAGAATTTCTTTGAGAGAACGTGTTTAGTTTGATGTGTTTAGCAGTTAAAGGAAAAACACTCAAACCCGGTGATTTGCAACGTCGTGCTTTCAAACGGTCTTGTCTACCCAATTTCACTCACAAGGCTTTGGTATACCCGTGCAATGGCTTTGAAGCGCTTCCCAGCTGTGCTGAGCACTGGAATCGACTCCCCGGGCCGATGTTATCAAGAAGATAAAATTTGAACATGGGTCACGAGGTCGAAACGTTCTATCCAATTGACCACCTGCCCATATAAATGTTGCTGAATGCTGTTGATTTCAGCAAATCTTTGTTCTTTCTTTCCAATATTAGAAAAAGACAAAACGTATTAGCGTTTCTAATCTGGGAGATAAGTTACATGGCCGATTTTTGTAATGGGTTTCTTAGCAATGAATGTGCGTACTCCTAAAACATCATTTTTCATGTTGTTAAGATTTTGGCCGCCAATCATGAATCCTGGTAGAACTTCTAATTCTCCTAGGATCGTCTCAATGGAGTCTTTGATTAAATCCAGTGAGAAGATACATCCTTGTCTTACGTCCACTTCTATTCTTGTGTATTTACTGAATTCATTTTCTATCCAAATGCTGGCGATTTGGTTCTTGTATATGTCCTGGATTATTCTAACATCTTCCCCAAACAAATCAAGCTTACCTACCGCGTTATTACACTGATTGGTCAGCCTTGATGACAGTCGAAGCCGAAGGTGCTCAGAATTAATCTTTTATATTAATGTATTCGGAAAGAAATTACATTTTACCTGAAAAGATATAAAAACAAATGTAATTTGAATTTATATATTATTTATCATAAATATAATCGCTTACATTTTCTACGCCCACAGTCTAACAAGATGGCAAATTTTGGATTCGTCGTTTAAAGAAATTTGGGTTCTTCCTTGAAAAATGTTTGGAAGATTATTTTCAATGTCTTCTTTGTTTCTGGATGTTCTGCCTATGATGGAATGTTCTAGTGACCGAAACAAATGGAAATCTGTTGGTGCTAAATTTGGTAAGTAAGGAGGATATGGAAGAACCTTCCATCCTAATAATCTTATTTTTTTCTAGGTTTTGCGTTACAGATTGTGCATTTATATTACCATACTGGAGAATAAAACTGTTTCTGCTTATCAACGTAGATCTGTATCGATGTAATGCTTCGCTTACCCGATCAAGTTGCTGGCAATGAACGTCTGCTGTTATGACCCTTCCATGTTGTAACATCTCGTAATGAGTGGCACTGATCATATTCTACCAGACACAAACCAAAAACTTATCTAGATGAATTCCTGGTTTTGTGTTCTCACTGTTTTTTGTTTGTTTGTTTTTTTGTTGTTTTTTTTACATATTGTGTTGACATGAAAAACTTATTTTTCATCACCTGTAATAATGCAATGCAAAGGTGAAAGGTTGTCATCTATGGTTCAAAGACCGCTGTTGTGTTTGGTTCCCAAGCAATAGCTCACATGAAACCCAAATTATCCCCTTTCAAGTTTGCCCAATTCGCTTGAGATATTCGTGGACAGTTGAACGTGACACATTAAGTTTGTGTGTGTAGTGTGCGTTAAATCTCACATGCACTGATGTTGATCTAATTCAACAGAGTCTTACAAAATTACATCCACCAGAGTTGGTTGACTTACAATCGCCATTTTAGAGTCTGATATGTATGAATCACCGCATCTGTACGTACTGCAGACATTGTTTTTGTAAATATCAGCCTACCAGTACTAACCTTTTGGAATTCATACAGTAAGCAATGGAGAATATGTTATTGTTTGGTAAAGTTATAAACATCCATGAAGTCAAACACTAAAATGCACTATAAACGATACATTGTCGGATAGAAAAGATGATAAACTAATTTTGAACTTAGTTTCATACAATTCAACTTCTGTTTTGGTTGGTTGACTCATAATTCATTGCGGGAAAATACGTAATTATTTTCCGAACGTCTTAATATTTAGGTATTTTCAAGGGTGCTTTTGTTATTATTTGCTAAGCTTAGCTTGGCACCAGGCCACAAAAAAAACAGGTACCATGTGAGGATCGAACTTTCTAATCTGTAGTAATTGTTAACCAGAATAGCTCGCTTAGAATTACACGCTTTAGCGCCATTTTCCAGGTTACAGTTTATTTTTAAAATAAGCCAATTCCAATTATTATTTCATTAAATCAGCGCTAACATATAGATATCTACGGACTGAGAATATAGGTGTCAACAGAACTTAAATTGGTATTGAATAAAGACGAGACTTTAAAGAATTAGTGTTCATAAATAATACAATAATGACTAACGGTACTAGGCCCTTCCTTGACGTCATTACATTTACATAACGAACCAATTTTCTTTTCCAAATTAACTTAGCTTCGTTCAAAAATATCTTAACGAATTAATTTTCACCTTCAAGGAGTGTCAATATGATATATTTTTCTTACCTTGTTATACTGAATAACTTCTCGAAACTTTCCCACACTCTTTCACTTCTTTTTCTGTTATCAATCTTCTTGTGAGTATTTTCATGCTACAGCTAGAGAAGTATCCAGAAGATTCTAAGACGGGTGATCCATCAGAATCACAAACCATTCACACACACATATATATATACAGGGTGACCCCAAAAAACGGGAATTTTTGAAGTGCGTATTGCCAGACATGGGCAAGTGGCAACACTGCGAGACGGTGACCTTGAGCAAGCAAACATTTCGCCATTTTAGTAACGAGAATGAAATTCACAGTATCCCAGCTGAGATGTTGCAGCAGGCAATGAGGAATCTCAACAGCAGATTTCAAGAATGCATTCGTACAGGCGGACGCCCACTACAGGACGTAATTTTTAAAAAATGAATATTCCATCGTTGTTTCTTAAATGGCATGTTTTAAGGTTTCAATTACTATGAATTAAATATTTTTCTTCCATCAATCTTGGTTTTATTGGATTGTTAAAAAGTTCCCGTTTTTTGGATTACCCTATATATATATATATATATATATATATATATATATATATATATATATATATATATATATATTGTGTGTATTTAGGCAGCATTTTTTCATTAATACATGTTTCATTAAATAATATAGATAAGTATTGTCTATATATTTTATGTAAGTTTTTTTCATATAGTCTGATAATCTTAATAACATTATCATTAAACAATGAAAGAAAATCACAATATTGATACATACTTTTTTTTTTTTTAATCCAATCTAAGCTTTCGGCTTACATAAGCCATTATCAAAGATGACAATTACACAATATATTTATGCAATACACGAACAAGAAATTGATGATAGTATTATTTGTTTACATGGATGATTTTCAAGCAATGATATGCACGTGTTTATCGTTGCTTGGAAATCATCCATGTAAACAAATAATACTATCATCAATTTCTTGTTCGTGTATTGCATAAATTTAATGAAACGTATTAATATATATATATATATATATATATATATATATATATATATATATATATATATATATATATATATATATATATATATATATATCACATTATGAAATGGACAAAGTCCGACAATTATTTTAAGTCATTTTTATGTTTCGTTTTATAGATACAAATATTTAAGTAAATGATCTGTTTTATAATAAACAGTATTAATAACATTTACCGGCCTTTAAAAAAGTTTAAAAGCAGTAAAATCGACATTGTTAAACGAATGATCCTCCGTGGCTCGATCTGTTAAGGCACGACAGGCTAAATGAGGGTTCCGTATAGGATACAGGTTCGATTTCTGTCGGAGAACGAATATTTTCTATGAAAATTTCTCGGACATTCAGGCCGGTAGATGTTATTAATACTGTTTATTATAAAACAGAGCATTTACTTAAATATTTGTATCTATAAAAAGAATGTATAAAAATAAAAATGTCTTAAAAAACATATATTATTTTTTATGCGCAATATTTAATGGAAAGCGTTCAATATCCGTGATAGAGCTCACATATTCAGTTTTTTGACCCTGTGTTTCACGCTTTTGCGACCATCAGGCAAACTTGTTCATTTTTTTAAATTGGATCTATTTATGCTTGTTTGGCTATTTTTTTGGTGGTGGGAGGGTGGATTTATTTCTGAGTTTGTTTGGGGTGACACTCTCATACACATATATACACATACGTACAGCTGTACGCAATTTAGTTGACACAAATACATCAATATAGACAATCTAAGCCAGGCACAGATATCCATCCATGCGTTCGGGTATGCATACATAAGCATTTGTAATTCTATTTCGGTGTCGAGACCGTAGCTTTTGTTATATGTAACGATGTTCCTTTCGACAAGGAGTGCGTAGAAGTGTTCTTGACGCTTATCACATCTACCGCCTGCGCCGTCAGAGAAACTTACACTTCGTCATACACAAAAACACACATATGTAAATGCGCACATACACTCCTATTGTTCTGGGCCTTCCACCACCATATTGGTTATTCTGTTTGTGGACATGGTGTGGTGATGTTCGTATTTCACAAACACATATCCACAGAACTGAATATATATATATATATATATATATATATATATATATATATATATATATATATATATATATATATATATGTGTGTGTGTATATATATATATGTATATGTATATGTATATATATATATATATATATATATATATATGAAGAAATATAGTCTTAAGTTGTGCTATATTTATGTGATAAAGTTCTCAATATCAGAGATAGAGCGTATGCAAATATAAAAGTGAACATTGAGTCAACACTTAGAAGCGACAGGCTGTTTCATGCTAGACGCAATCTTCAGGCCATATATATATATATATATATATATATATATATATATATGTATGTATATATATGAAGCAATATAGACTTAAGATGTGCTATATTTATGTGATAAAGTTCCCAATCTCAGAGATAGAGCGTATGTAAATATAAAAGTGAACATTGAAGTCAACACTTAGAAGCGACAGGCTGTTTCATGCTAGACGCAATCATCAGGCCATACATATATATATATATATATGCAAACAATTACTTCTTTCTAGCTGATATACGAATTTCATTAATGGTGTTAGATAGCCTCTTAAGTGAGACTTCGCGTTTCATCATTATTATTAACAACAACAGCTTTATCTCTAGTCTTTAATAAACAGGGAGATAGAAATTACGGACGTGATAATTCTTTTCAAACCGGACATTCACGATAGACGCATCAAATCATTCTTTCTTTAACTTCTACTCTTATTGACAATATGTCCCTTCATGCTAATCGATTACCAGCTTAATAAATGACAGCGAAGAATGCCTTTATCGATCTTATGGTTAGGTGTCCCTCCGCTCCAAATACTGAAAGACTGATAGGAGGGGAGAGACAGGCGGAGTAACAGATGTTCTTCGCCATAGATTATTTACTCGGAAACCTATGATTACGACATAATTAAATTGTCGATACATGGCCAGTTCTTAACTTCAGTAAACTAACAAATCGGAAAGAAACAAATTTGAGGCCATGAATTTTTGAGGTGTCATTTTGATTGCTGGTTCGGTTATGCCCGTTGCTGATTTCAGATAAGTAACAGGAAAAATTCGTAAGATATTTTACATGAAATTATTTATGCTATCACTAAGAAAAATAAATATTTCTAATACTTCTAATTACTTCTTCTATGTACATGATCGCTCACAGAATGTGGACGATCATGGCTCTCCACATTTTTCTACCTTTTGTAGCTACTAGAAAGTTTTGTTTTTCTCTATATTATCCGCACTATGTCCTGATAACCATTTACACAAGCTCATTAGATAGTTTATTCAATGTTTTCTTCTGTTACCCCTACCTTTAATATGCCCCGTAAGGGTCAAATTCCAATGCGCCTTACGGTCATATCACGTTGAAACACCGGTTGCCGATTTTTGTGCCGACACTTCCCTACGAGTTGTCCAGATTGTTGGGGGAAGGGTCTTTTAATTGAGTCCACATTCCTAGATAGATAGCAAGATCTATTTCTCCAGTTGTAAACAAAAAAGGTTTTGAATTAAAAAAATTTCCTTCGAGAGTATTTACATACCAAAGCTAGGGAGTCCATACTGCCTTGCTATTTAGCCCATATCAGAGGAACGAAGATATGGATCTAAACCTTGCCCAAGGGTATTTATGCGAAAGTGAATGCAATGAACTCTGGTGGAATTCGTTATCTTAGAATTCATTATCTTATCGAAGAAAAATATCTGTTAAAATTGTTGCTGAACATGATAAAAGGAGGCTAATACCTTTTAGATATTTACTAACCTTAGCTGGCATCAACACGCAGCCAATGCTAGACTTTTGTGTAAGAAAATTTTATGGCACCAATCTCACAAATATGCAAGGCCTTTCCTGTCTTGCAAAATAAAAACAGCTTTCGAATATTTTTGCTTTATATTTAAGCTTAATCACCGACCACATTTAGTACGATCACAGAAGTTAAGCAACGTCGAACCTGGGTAGCCGCTTGGGAATACCAGGTGCTGTATGCTTGGAGGTGCGTATGGTGTAATAAATAATGACTCGGTTTGTTAATCAGAGAGCTGAGTTCCAATTTCAGTTGGGTTCATTTTCACTTGTATGTCCCATTATCTGTCAGAGAAGGGAGGATGAATAAACAACAGTATGAAGCTGATACATCTATTGTCAACCTTAACAAAATCCATTCGATTAAGACAAGAAGAATGTTTGCAATCATTATTTTAGATCATATTTTTGTTTTAAAATTTATTTGCGCCAACATGTTAATGACAATACGACTGAACTATACTTTTTCTATGTGCCGTATCCGTCAGAATTTCCTGTCCGTTGTAGCACTTAGTGTTTTTGCTGTCTATTCTAATTCCTGCTCTGCCAAGCATTTACACAAACTCATTCGGTCGGTTATTCGCTTCTTTCCTCTGTCGTTCTCGCTTTCAGTACCTCTTGTGAGTATCAAATTCTCCAAACTGTCCTTCCTCATTATCTGTCCTAAGAATTTCAACCGGTTTTTTTTTGTTATTTTTTTTCTGATGCTACGTATAAGTGTTCTTTTTGTTTCCATTTGATCTAAAACTTCCTTTTCAGTCTTTGGGATTCTCAGTATCCTTCTGTAGAGCCTCATTTCCGTTGTCTCAAGTCTCCTCTTCATCTGTGATCAGATTGTTCTGCATCC
This sequence comes from Acanthosepion esculentum, assembly GCA_964036315.1. Lineage (NCBI taxonomy): Eukaryota > Metazoa > Mollusca > Cephalopoda > Sepiida > Sepiidae > Acanthosepion > Acanthosepion esculentum. The sequence continues at coordinate 120,336,388 of OZ038481.1, forward strand.
CCGGTCATATAGGAGGACTGATGCTACATAACAGTTCAGTAATCTTTTCTTTGTTTCTAATGACATTTTCCTGTTTCTTAATATTTTGCGTAGATTTTGGAAGGCATCTTTCGCTATCCCAATGCGCCTTCGGATTTCGGTGTCGCATTTTCTATCCTTTGTTAAAACACTAGTTAATAATCTGCCTGTTTCATTCTTGTTTTCACGAGTCCCTGATATGGCCAGAGACACTACAGATAAATCAACTATTTTTTTAAAGCATTTCACCCCAAGCAAGGCGGGAAGCCACTAGCACGCAAGGGATTACAGAAGATTTGGAGCGAGAGCAGATAGGAGTGATAGAGGAAAGGATGAGGAGAAGGATAGTGGATAGATCAAGGCAACTGGAGATGTCAATTGACATTACATTTGAATAGTTGGAGATTATAGTTGTCAGGGATACAAGAATAAGGAAGGGAGTTTCACAGACGAGAGGTGCGAGATATGAAGCTATTGGAGTAGAAGAGACGGCTACATTTAACTATTTTTAACAGTGAAAGGGTGGGAGCAGGATGCCAGCCTTGTAGGACGCTTGAATTCATGAAGTCTGGGAACCAGCGAAAGCAGATCATCGGAGCAATTACCGTGAAAGTATTTGTAAAAAAGACAGAGAGAGGCGATGGCGCGTCTCTGAGAGAGCAACTGCAGACGAGATGCCAGATCAGGTCCAATTACATTGCATATCCGTCTCTGGATCTTATCAAGAACCCCGAGGCAAACAGAAGGGGCTCCTGACCATATATGGAAGCAATACTCCATGCAAAGGCGAATGGTTAATTTGTAGATTTGAAGGATCGATTCCGGGGACAAAAATTTCCTGGCCCGGCACAGGAAGCCGACTTTCCTTGCGGTGGACCAAGCAATTGACTCCATGTATTTGTTCCATCTCAGGTCAGCAGTCAACGTGAGACCGAGCAGCCGCAGAGAGGTGCTCTCGAGAAGTTGAGCGTCAGACATTCTAATGGGGGGGGGGAAGGATCTCTGTGGTGATTAAAATAAAATCATTCTATTAGCACTTAAACTTTACTCATGTAGCAGTTATCTAACACAATCAATAATGAATGCAGATATTTAGTAGCAGATTTAGCAGAAAAGCATTTTCTCTAATTGGTTTTATTTATATATATCTTTTAATGTGAAGCATTCCTGTAGAAATACTTATTTACTTGACTGGGCGGAGTTAACTAATGCTTAATTTCGCAGTATACATTGAAATGGCGCCACTGGTCGGTGTTATCATAAACCAGTTGTTCCCAGCCAATTTGGGGCCATCTCTTACTTTGGTATTTCTAAAATTCTGATGCCCGCCCCTGTAATATTTAATTCTTACATATTCAGAATTTTACTGCAATTCACGTGAAGGAAGCTTAAAAGACCATTAACTTGGTCTCTAAACAAGCCTCCAAAGACTATGGCGTTCATGAAAGAGAAAATTTTAAAAAACAAAAAGACAGTTAATTATAGTTTCAAAACATATAATAGAGAACTGAAAGACAGAAATATAAAATATTTCAATGAAAGCTTATTCTGTATCTTTGATTATTTTAATCATGAAATAATAATGAAAAATGAAATTTGAGCTCACGTTGGTACGATAAGCCGAAGAGTTCACATCCTACGTATCCCCCACCATTCCCCACCAGTTGGGCATACGCCCCACGTTGGGAATCATTTATATAAACAGAAGTTATGCAACGGCTGTTGATATTTCACGCTAGAGGGTAGCTCCATTTGAAGGATTGGCGCAATACAATCTTGCTGGTTTCAATAAGCTTTGTTTGGTCTTCTGTACGAAATTAAAAAAAATAATATATATCGAGAATTAGATTGAAATAGATCTGCAGTAGATATTTACTTCCCCCCCCCCACTGAATCAGGTTGTGACACACGGTCAGTTTTTAACGTGGGGACCCGAGTGTCTTCACTCGGGCCGCTGGTCTATGCTGGTCTTAGCTGGTCATCAAGCTGGTCAGCGTTGGTCTAAACTAGTCATAGCTGGTCTAAGCTAGTCATAGCTGGTCTTGGCTTGTCATAGCTGGTCCAAACTGGTCAGAGCCGGTCCAAGCTAGTCGTAGTCATGATACCACCAGTACAGGGACGGAGCCCTGTGCCAGGTAAGTACGAAATGGATCTGCAGTATGACGTGGTTATTTTTTTCTAATAGCTCGCGGTTAGAGCCCATTTTCAAAGTTTTAGACTCACAAGTTTTGGAAAACTTACATAAAACAGTATCTATGCCATCGTCACCCCCACTCCACTAGGCTAAGCTATGTTTAATAGCGAGAATGTAATTAACAGATACTCGAAAAGACGTTAATTTCTGTTTAAATCGGGATCAAAATCACACTCTCTCTCTCCTCTCTCTCTCTCTCTCTCCCTTCATCTCCCTCTTTCTTTCTCCCTTACCCTCTGTCTTTCTGTCTCCCTTTCTCTTCCTCTTTCCAAAATAGGAATCTACTTAGCAAACTCGCGGACAGAATTTTGTTGTTAAATAATAATAAAAAAAAGTGTTCTTTCCTTGAATTCTTATATTTGGTGAACATAGTAAGACTCAAGGCGATAAGTTTAGAGCACCAATGAAGTTCATAGTAATGAAACTGAGTTGCAGGCCAATAATAACACCAGGCTTAATCTCTCATACTTAATATGTATTTCAAGTTTGTCTCGCTAGGTCAATTACGACTGAGTAGTGAGTTCGACCTCATTTGGTGCTCCTAACTTTCCGCCTTATGACACATCTAAGCAATGCTTCGAAAACAATTGTGCACTTCGACGTCATATAGTGGTTAGCAAGCCTGTCTCGCTGGATCCATTACGACTGAGTAGTGAGGTCGGCCCTCATTAGGTGCTCCAAACTTTCGGTCTTATGCCACATCTAAGCAACCCTTAGAAAACCATTGTGCACTTCGATGCCATGTAGTGGTTAGCAAGCCTGTCTCACTAAGTCAATTACGACTGAGTAGTGAGTTCGATCCTCACTGAGTGCTCCACACATTCGTCTTTGTGTCATATCTAAGCTATGCTTAGAAAATCACCATATTTAATATTTATTTCATTTTAGTAGATCATCAATTACTGCCAGCCAGTGTGTGTGTGTGTGGTTTTCCACTCCGGAGAATATATGAATTCTACTTGATTTCCAGATTATAACTAACACCCAAGAGATGTTCAAAGCCTGGAGACTAATTGAAGATGCAACAATTCATCGTGGGAATAAATACGAGTTTAACTCCGTGACGAAACAGGGCTATTAAATATTTATCAATATGGATATGTGTACACTGTTTTGCTTAGTCTGGAGATTGAGTAAATGATGTAAGGACAATGATCGTATTTTGGAATCCGTCTGTTTACCCTATCCAGAAATGTTGTCGATCTTGTCCAAAGTAGGACACCGAAGCTTCTCAGCCGAATCGTGTACCTTACATACTGGGCTGCGACGTCTGAGAGCATCTCGTTGGCGTTGGAGTGTTTGATTTTTATATCTAACTCGTTCCCATGCTTACAAACCCGGAAGCCATTTTATGTTAGCCTAGCTTCTCTGACGTCACACTGAATGCCAAATGCATCACGCATTACTCAAAGTGAATAATATAGTAGTTTTAATCTGCTGAACGAGCAGACAGCGAGACGTCCTAAATTTTTTCATTAGCATAAAACTATTGTGCAATGTACTATTTTTGGCGGGAAAAAACTCATCATTTTACAGTTAAAATGACTAGATGTAACCGTAAGTTCTATGCTAACAGATTCTTCTCTCATAATTCTTACTTCTGGAACTTTCTTCCGGCTTCCGACTTTCAAATCAACTGCAATCGTTATCTTCTGTCTTCATAAATCCTGTTCTTTTATTGTTCTCTCTCCTTAATAATGTTTTTTCTTTTTTCTCATATTCTTTCACACTTGCGTCTTAGTGGCCTATTGCCTTACTTGGGGTGAAATGATTAAAAACGAAATAGAGTCATATTCTTTAGATTTGTGCGGGATATGAGATTTGGAGTAAAGGTCTGTACAAACAAAAGTTTTGTTTATATTATGTTAGTGGGTTTAAACTCAAATTCTGGAAAAAGCTTCAGAGACTTTCTTTTTATCATATTCTCTCATGCTCAGTAACCCTTTGCGTCCTAGTGGCTTTATTACCTTGCTTGAGTTGAAACAGTTAAAAATACTTATTCTTAATCTTCTCGTTATTGTTATTATTATCATCATTATTATCATTATTATTATTATTATTATTTAAATTTTTCCACTCTTCCCGCGGACCATTCCGTAACTGATATCCATTTTTATCTAGCATAATATGTCTTTATTGCTGTGTGTGTATATATATATATATATATATATGTGTGTGTGTGTGTGTGTGTGTGTGTGTGTATACAGGGTGCGATGGATAAATTGTCGTTTATATTACGCAAAAATGAAAATGGCAATAGCATCTTATTTTAACAGATAGATTTATCAAAATTACATAATAATATCTTGAAATACTAATGAATAACTTTATTTAATAAATCGCCATTGGCTTCAACCACGGCCTCCAGACGGCGCAAAATTAAAATTATGAAATGGCGACAATTTGCCCATCTCATTAGGTATATATGTACATCTATGAACATGAGTAAAGATTGCAATGGCTGATTGTCTTTTTTTTTTTCATCCGTTCATAGATAGCTGCATGTGGAATCTTAGTGTGCTAATCCGGGCATATTCTTTACGATGAAAAGAAACTTACTTTTTAGGCTCCCGTATTATGAGGAGGGTGAGAAATGACTCCATATGTAAAATCTATTGTTTCTTACTTGTTTTCTTTTTCTTTTTGTTTTTTTAATGAATTCCTTAGTTACCCTGCCACCGCCCTATTGTCTGAGGGTGATGTACTCTATAAAGTTTGATTATTATCACTCTTATTGACGTCAGTAACCAAAATAAAACTTCATCACCAGCCATATATTTTTGAGGAAAAAAAATATTACCAGCAGTACTTTTTTTTTTTAAATATTATCAGCAATACATTTTTTAAGGAAAAAATTATTACCAGAAATAGATTTTTGACAAAACAAAATATTACCAGCAATAAAATATTGTCGGCATTGATTAACCCATTGAGGTTGATATGCCGTAAAACACAACAAACCAAATCAAACCTAAAACTTATTATAGTCAATACCATTCCCATATCCCCATGTTACATCACTGAATGCGGGAACTAAATGAAGTTTAACCCAAATATGCTTCAATATGTCCGCAGGGACATCGGGCGAAATAAAATCGTCAATTCACCATTCACTGTAGTTCGTCTTAATTCACCAAGATAAAATACGTCCATGATAACACTTCCAATCAATTTAGATCAGAATTATTAATGAAGAATTATCGAACCCTAGACGTCTGAATATAACTCTCCTATTCCACGGATAGGACAGTCTGTTAATTATTGGTTGACAGACGTCGTAGAGGTGGTATCTTGAACCATATTACTCCTTAGCGGTCATGCATAAAACGCAGCAGAAAAAACGAAATCATCAATTGACAGTGCTTACAAACAAATACTCATACTGGATCGGCCGGAAAACTATTGTAGGAACTGTAATAAAACCTTATCTTAACTCAAATATCCTTCAATGTCTGCAGGGATACCGTGCGAAATAAATTAGTTAGTTTTAACTCACCATTCACTGTAATATGTCTTAAATACGTACATTATAACACTTCCAATCAATTTAGATAATTTATCATAAGAATTATTAATATTTTATTATTATTCAGTTTAGTATTTTCTCAGATAAAATCTTCATATCTGGTAATCACCGAATGAATAGAGGGTTGCAACCAGCAGTCGCAGATATGCAATTTTCCGGATTTTTCTTGCCGTTACTAAGCGGCTTCCTTTCTGTTCCACTGGACAATCAATACCTATTTTCTTTATCTATCTCTTCATTCTGTCAGTCACCGCACACAAGGGCACTGACGACAACGGTTATAATTGTAACCGTTTTCATCTTCCGGGGTCTTGAAAGTTTAAACTTCAATGACTCATAGTCGGTTACTTTCTTTTCTTCCCTTTACTCGGTCCTTGCGTCAAAAGTACACGATGAATCAACGATTAACGCTTCTTTTCCAATTTATCTTCCAGCAACATGTCCAGTTCGTTGCGCTCCGGTTTCTTTTCTGTTTTTATTGAAAAATCTGCATGTTTCTGACTTCTCCGATTTACGGTTGGTCCACTTCTTTCTCCTTGAAAATCCCACTTTTCACATTACTTCCTGTGAATGATTTTGGCAACTTTATCATGTCTCCACCTTTTACATTATTCTAAGCTAAACTTGGCCGCTCTCTCACAATGTTTGTCATAATTTCACATTTCCCACACATTCTGTAAAGTGGTGATATCTCTTCTTTGTGGATATTTTATTATCTTATGCACGGCGTTCGTTTTCGTTTTGGATTATAGGTGTTCCCCTTCAAGTTGCACGTCCAAAAACAGACAGCACCTTTCAAGGAATATATGCAGTTCCAAACAACGCAAAAACCTGAAGCGATCGGATAGTAGCCTTTATTCCGATTTTCTCACTATAGGACGTGGAAGATGAAGCAAAAGGGACAGGTCAAAGTGTGATTTACACATCGTGGGTGTCAAAATCAAGTAGTTGCAGTTAGCATATGTAATACCCACTGTGCATATCGAAGGTAAGAGAGGAAAGAATTGAGAGACCTGTTTGTCAAGCTTGTGTAAATAGATGGAGGAATACATAGTATAATGGGTGCGTAAATAAGTGGGTATTACATATGTTAAACCTTATGAATAATTATTTGTTTAATTTATGATTGTTAGCAATATTTTCTTCATATTTATTTTTCTCCTTAAAACTTCCCCATTTGTAACATGCTATGTCCATTGTATTCCCAAAATTCATTGGTAAACCATATTATTATCGGTTCGAATATTTCTAATGAGGTTTTCTCTATGTTATTTTTCGATTCCTTAATACCTGGTTTATTTTCATGAGAAATAATTTTCACTGTTATGCAACTTTGGGCTTCTGCGTGTTACTTTTCGTCGTATAATTTTCCACTACACGAATAATAGAAAATCTGCAACAACTTGATTTTGACGCCCACGATGTGTAAATCACACTTTGACCTGTCCCTTTTGCTTACAAGTATTTCATCTTGCAGTTTTTTTTTTGGTTTTTTTTTTTAATCCAGGTAAAATTCCATATAATTGCTGTTTGTTAACGTTGGTGTATCATACATCGTGACTTCTGGCTCCCTTCATGTGTCAATCGATTCTATTTAACCATCAGGAGATTCCAAAACATACCCTTTATATAATGAAAGACGGTAAATTATTCTCGTTCCGCCGTCCATGCCTACGGATGACTCGTGTTCTTTTTAGTATTACACTGTTATTTCTGGCTTTACTTCCACTAAGTTTGTACTGCTTGGGCAGGGGATTGAGCTCACAATTATTTTGCCACCCTTTCTGATATCATTCTGAACATAAATATCGCATTACTTATTCCAGTGTCTTTGATAAACGCGCGCTGTTCGTGTTCTATTTCCCGTCTAATTATGGTTCGCGCGTCCTATTCCCCAGAATTCCGATATGTTCCGTTATGTGACTCATTAGGTTGATTATCCGATGAAGCATGCATTCATTTGCACGTGGCTTTTTTTTCGCTGATCGAGGAAAATCGATATTGTAAAATCTTCTGATATATCACCACTGTTGTATATTTCACTCATTATTTCTGTAATGTTGTCAGTGTCGACCTCATCTAATTGTTTTGACGAGATTTCCACTTTGCTACTAGACTTTACGAATTTCAACGCAATACTAGATTGACAGTCAGTTCCCATCATTTTACAGTTGCAATTGGTAGATGTTCTGTGCTATCAGTTTCTTTTCTAGCTCTTCTCATTTGCAGAACTCCCTTCCGTTATCTTGCTTTTCAATCAGTTTTGATCTTGAAAAATTTAGATGCTATGTCAATGGTCATCTTTGTCTCCCTAATTCCTCTTTTGTTGACCTCTCTCTCTCTCTCTCTCTCTCCATTTTTTTCCCAGATTCTTTTACACCCAGTAACTCCTTGTGACTTATTGGATTCTTCGCCTTGCTTGGGGCAAAATGAGTAAAAACAAAAGGCAGCAAGCATCTCTCTTACAACCCATCTTCTGCTTTGTTCCTGTTAATTCTGGCCAGTACTGATTTCACTTCAGACTTTAATATTTCTGGTCCTTCGATACTTTTGCTTATAGCACGTTTCTCCTTTTTCGAGCTCTCCGATATTGAAGCATTTTCTTTATTTACTACTGCGTTCCCTTTACATTTAATGGATCCTGTCGATGAGCAGATCTTTTGTCCTGTTAGTTTTTTTATTGATATCTGCCTTATCTGTAATGTTCATTCTTTCTACTTCTGGACATTTCCCATTTAGCAATTATTCTTTTGTCTGCCTGCAATCGTTTCTAATTTTTTTGTGTAATGTCCTATATTTTGTACCATAGCTTGACATTTCAATCTTTTTTCCTTGTTAAGAATTTCATCTGTCATCCACTTCTTTTTTTTTTTCTTTGTCAGATTTCTTTGGTAAAATCTCGTTTTCTGAGATCACTAAAGATTCTCTTTGCTACTTTTGGACAAAATTTACAAAATCTTTCTATTAAAACAATTCTTCAAGAAAATATGTTTCTCTGGTAGGGTAGTTGTTATTACTCTTTCCACTATTAGGTCGAGGTTTCCTTCCTAACCTTTTGTTTGAGGTACTGTGGAACGTCATCTTGACTGTCATTATTTTCTCTTCGGGTTACATTTTCGTTGTTGCTGTTGTTGAAAGTACTCAAGTGATGTGGTTTCTATTATTTGGTACAGTTCGTTGTTTGTCATTCTGTAGCGTCAGTCCGTAAGGTTCAAAGAAGGATGGTTCTGGCTTAGACCTACGTGTTTTCATTTCCTTGAATCCATTTTAACCATTGATCTGAGTAAGCTGTTGTATGCGGTTGACAGGGTTAGCCAGATCGGCAGACACCTCAAGAAGGATGGATAAAAGTTGTGGTACTAACAACAAAGATAAGAACATTACTCCGACTGTATATAAGGATTACATCTCAGTCCAGAAACTCGGACAAAGTCACAGTATTTTTTTTAATCGAGGTCACACCCCGTGTATGGCAGTAACGCCACTAAGGCACAAGGGTTACTGGATGTGGAAGAATTAGAAACAAAAGCATTACTAAGGAGCGAGAACAAACAAACTGTAATCACGAGGACAGTAGATAGCGATTGTCAGTGAATTTAAATTTCTAACTTTCTGATAATGCCAACCGTAAATATTTCCGACGTTGTTTAGTGATTAAATGATATCAGATAAACCACGGGAAAAGACCTTTTTTTTAAAATATAAACGGCTCTCATTCCCATCAAACCCGCATAAAATTTGCGTCACATGATTCAGCATGCGACGCGCGTGAAATTTTTCAAGGGTCCTACAGTACCCACTCAACTCATTAAAATGGAAATAAGGGTTTTAACAGGTATTTTGCTTGAACAATAAGCGTTAACATTGATGCTAGGTTGGGGCTCTTCGACGTAGTGTAATGGTTAGCAGGCTTGTCTCGCTAGATCAATTATAACTGAATAGTGAGTTCGATCCTCACTGGATACCCCAGCCTTGTGTCGCATTTAAACTACGCTTAGAAAATCACCATTGATGCTTGGATGTTTGGTAACACATGGAACAAATTAAATATCATTGTCTGAGGAATAGATTTTGGTTTGTTTTACGGCATATCAGCCTCAATGGGTTATCTAATGCCAACAAGCTTTTTATTGCTGGTAATATTTTTCAAAATATATTTGTGGTAATATTTTCCCCAAAAAATATTGCTGGTAATATTTTTTCCAAAAAAGTATTACTGGTAACATTTTCTCCAAAAAATTATTACTGTTAATAATGTAATGTTGGTAATTATTCTTCCTTCAAAAAAGTATTACTGGTAATAATTTTTTACAAAAATCTATTGCTAGTATTAAAAACTATTTTTACACTTTTTGACTCCAGTTTGGTGGTTAACTATTTGTCCATAGCTGGAACCCTAACACGTGCTACCAGCCTGGTGGACCTGGGGATACCAGGAATTAAGAGATGGCTGTACGCTACTCAAAACCTCCTGGTCAGAGACCTGCTGAAAAACCCACATTTAACTTTGCCCTTACGTTACATTCGGTTACGACGTGAGCTCGTCAATAAATACCGGCACGTTGAGGTGGTGTATTTGTTATCAAGCTTGTCTCGCTAGATAAATTATTACGGAGTAATGAGTTCGATTCACACTTGGTCCTTATTTGGGGTTTTGTGCAACATCGAAGCTACGCTTAGTAAATCTTCAATATAATGAATGTTTTAAATTCATTTCGTTCATATTCCGTCACCAATGAAACTTAGTTTGACTCCACAGGAATTTTGAAATATAGAAATGGTTTTCATACTTATCAAACCAGGGTAGTTATAAATTAAAATTTAAAAAAAAAAAAAAAAAAAAAAAAAAATACTAACCAGTTTATTAGAATAATTAAATTAAGGATGATTGGTTAGTTTCAAGACTGGTTAACAATTAAGATAATCCCTTTAGTAATTGTTAAAGTGTTTTTTTTCTAAGTAGAAAAATTTATGCATAAGCGATGTTGAAAGTCTAAGGTTGCAAGGAATGCTTACTTGCGTTAACCGAAGTTCAAAACTCGGATGTAAAGAGAAAGATCGCGTTACGCCAGGCAGAAGGGATGGTTTTCACGCCTGTCTAAAGAAACGAGAGAAATCAGCATTCATTCTGATCTTACATGAACTCGAAACCCAACCCTTGACATTGGTGGGAACTTAAGCATTTGGGCCATAAATAATAACTTCTGTTTCTCCAAATATATTTCCATTACTTCCACATAAAAGCAGTATTTTATTAAAATGTGTTCACCTCCATGATGAAAAGCAGAATTTTTTCGATACATATTTAACTGCTTTAGCCGTTATATATAAGCGAGTTTTCTTCTGAGTAATTGGGGCATTTTGCTATAACTGACGAGAAAGCGCATAGTTTAAGTGACTTTAAACTAACATGTTAAAATTTGTAAAGTTTCTGAAATAAATTCGCTTAGAAATCTGTTACAGGTATCTTTGAGATTACGTCGTATTTTCCTAAGGTAACTTTAAGCGCCAGACAATATTCACCTACCAGTTTCACGAAGATTCTAAAAAGTGTCTTAAAAAAATTAAAATTAAAATTAAATGCTTTGAACCTTATTTTTGAAAACGATATAAAAATCAGAATATAACCTAGAACCAGGCAGAGTGTTTGACGGATAATTCCAATGCGTCAAAAATTAGATTTTTTTTTTTTTTTTTTAAATGTTTCTTTTCTTTAAAAAATTCCTTACCCAAACGTTCAAATACAAAAAAATTATAAGACTGACGCAAAAAATTTCTCCAAACCTAAATCCATTGTTAGATGCCAGAACAGACATTTAAACTGACGCGGTCTTGTTTCTAGTATTTTTTTTATAGACGTTTTCGGTAGAAATATACCGTTATAAATGAGTCAGGCTTATACAGTTATACCACAAGCAGTTAGACTTAATGATCGACTATTTCTGAAGTAAAATCTTTGCTTTTAGTGTATTAACGTTAAATAATTCAAGAGTATTGTGTCCAGTTATAACACGTTGTAAGTTTAAATTGTGTGTTTAATTGGGGAAAGTATTGAGTGTTAAGTCTGTCCATTCTAAAAATGAAGTCGATATAGAGTAGATTTTAACCATTATAAAAATGGTTGAATAAACTGAAGTTCTTATTGATCTTTGATAGTTATTAAAAGATACGTTTGGCTATTTTAAGTGCCAGAAGCGAACTAAAATGATTATCTGGTGAAATAAAAATGAAATGTTTTAGTTAAGTCTTACTAAAATATTTTTCTTTTTTTTTTTAATCAGATGAGAATTCTAAACGCTTTCAGTTTGTCTCTCCAAAATAGACAAAACCTGAAGAGACTTGTTATTGTAATTAATTAGTGGGCAAAAGTTCCACTTATACCGATTCTATTGACGGATAAATAGATGCAGAAAACGTCGGTAAAGGAATGTTGAGTTTTAGTTTAAACATCAAAGAGCTTCGATTTTGAATACTAGAATAGATAATGTGTAATTTTAAAACAGTTTCGGTTGACCAAGAACTTGGTGGGCGTTCAAAGAGTATCTCTAGATTCTCAGAAATATTATTCTTTTGTCTCTGGAGCCAATTAACAGAACGCTGCAAAGAAGCAGCAGCAGACTTCACTAGATTTTGTTCTGCGTAGACTAGAATCTTCATACAAGCAATCGACAGTCGAAACTGTTCTCGCTCGGGATTATGTGTCACACTCTCATTTGTGTAGTGAAACCGCTCAACATAGAAAGCTATATGATCGATTATTTCAGAGCGGAGAAAGATCACGTCCAGATTGTGTACAGTTCCGTTTCTGATGTAAATTACGTGGCGTTCCGTTCTCGTAAGAACGTTCGACGTTTCTCGAAGAGTTTGCTTCAAGCGGGCTTTCAAATTCGGAGTACAGTAAAGAACGGAAGTTGTTAAATAGGAACACACATGTTTTCTCATGTCTTCTTCAGTGACGCAAAACGTTTCACTGTGGAGCAGTACTTCAAGAATAGCTAGTTCAATCACATCTGTAACTTCGTGGACAGCATTTTCAACTCTCATACGACGTAAAGCTCGAAGTAATTCTCTCATGCCAAGTTCACAACTCTGGTTGGTAGCTGGAATAAAATTTTCGAAATATTTGTACGGGACATTCTCTTTCATAAAACTTGCCATATTGTAGACACCTCCTTATTATCTGATTTTTTTTGTTGTTGTTTTTATTTTCAATTTTTTGTTTGTTTTTGATTTTTTTTTTCAATTCTTCATTATGTTAAAATTGTATGGTATCATGCGAGTCTTTTATATAAATAGATTTCTAACCGTAAATTCCGATCACCCTAGTTGAATTTGCATAGGAAGGATCATTAACACAATACTATTCCTTTACTTTTATGATGTTTTATTTATATATTTAAATAAATAATGCATATATATATATATATATATATATATATATATATATATGTGTGTGTGTGTGTATGGTTAGATTAGGCAAGCTTTTGTGTACCTAGTTAATATGAGTAAATGTTGTTCCTGGCCTGTTCCCGGCTACATCTTTGGTTATGATCCAAGTTGAGATTCCCAACCTCCCCAGTTTGTTTTTGGTCCCTTTTTTATCTTGACTGAGTCAGCTTTATATTTTCCCATGGCCGTATACTTTTTTATCCTTTTCCCACTCCCTTAGCGAGAGAGTCTCTTGATTTTATCCTCTGGGCAGAATACAACGGCCTCTCTGTTTTGGGGATTAGACGGGTCCTACTAATTATGTTTAGTTTACTTTGTGTTCATGTTTAGTTTGTTTTGGGGTTCATTTCCTCCCCTCTCATTTTATTCATCCATAAATTTTGAAGTATAAATTTTATAATCATTTTTATTTTTATGTCATGGGGCGCGTTTTCTAGCCCCCCTTGAGAGGATGTGGTATTATGGTGTATGGAGGATTAATTGGTGACGGAAGAGTTTTTATGGTGAATGGGCAAATTGTAATGAGTGAATGGGTCGTGAATCGGATTAGCTGGGTATAAGAGAGTTAGTGTCGACCAGCCTCAACCCCTCCCCTTTTTCGGCCTTGTACTCTAATTATGTATTTTTATACATAATAAATATCTATATATATATATATATATGGATGTGCGAGTAGTGTAATGGTTAGGGCTATGGAATGAGAAATCGGTAGGCCAAATTCGAATTCCAGTCGAGTTCGTTGTATTCACTTTCGTGCAAATACCATTAGAAAATTCATCTCATATCTCCATTAACTATGGGTTAAATAGCAGAGGAAGGCTGTGCTCTTCAGCCTTCGTTGTTAACTAGTCTACGAGACGGAAAACTCTGAATTGTATAACCCGGGCAAATGAAAATCGTTACCGTAGGAACACGTATTCATCTAAGGAGAGGAAAACTCTAAGAGAAACCCCACTCTTATTTAGAGTACATAGAATGGGCATGGAACTAGTCACATATGCCATGAACAAAATTCGGTTATAGAAACCTCACCAAGAGTTCTTATGCGCCTTGAGACAACAGACAGATAGAATAACTATATACATAAGGCACAAGGTCGAAAATGGCTGGGGTGGGGATACTGGTTCCCTGCTGTCATATTATTCATGAACCGATTAGATACTTTCACTTTTATCCTTCATCCATATTCTTGGGAAAAAAAGAAGACAAATTAGAATGGTAATGTATTCGAAAACATTAGCCGTTTCCTCATAAGGAAACTTTCGGCTTTCATTGAACGAGAAGCCAGTGCTGCTGTCAGTTAAAATTTATAAAAATCTTTCTGTTAAAACAATTAAAGCAATTCTTCATGAAAATAGGTTTCTCACGTCCAGTAGCTGTAATCGATCTTTCTAATATTGATGGGACTTTCCTTCTTAAGCTTCTATTTGAAGAAGTGCGAACCGCCGACATCCTGATTATGTCATTGATTTCTCTTGGACTGACGTTCTAGTATTATCCAATCAAATACGCATATGCATTCTCCGCAACAATTTGCCCTACGAAACAATATAAAAAAAAATATGGAAATTAAAATGATAATTTTTGTTTTGTTCTTTTTGAACATGCCATATTCTTTCATGATAATGGCAATTAAGACTCTCCACGGTTTCCTTTTCTTTTTGTTACCTGTGAATTGCTAGAACTTCTAGGGACAGACAACTGCTTCCTCGTTAATTTCCGCAGTTTTGAAATCTGAGTAGACCTCCTCTTAGCCTAGTTGACACCCAAGGCTAGAAAGCCTAGTCTACCTTTCTATTTAACTAAAAGCTTAGCGAGGGAGAAGAAATCGAATCATACCATTCTCAAGGGTATCACTTCAAAGGGAACGTCACAGACTAAGCCAGAATTTTATCTCGGCACACCAATTCCGGTTCCGAATAACTCCGTTATGCCACTCGAACATCCTCGAAAATGATGTTATGATGGTAAAATCACCTTTTTTTTGTTTTAAATACTAAAGAAAATGATGGGTTAGCCTTGGCTCTCGGCTTCTCAGTTTTAAGGAAGAACAAATATGTTTATTGATAGGAACTATAAAATCTGAGCTTTTTACCAAGATTAAAATATTTAGTAAGTTGAAGAGAATAAAATAACAACAGTGTCAGTTTATAAGAAAGATAATCTTTACAGTCACTGGAAATTTTGGGGGCTCATTATAAGGAAAGGAAGCTTGGAGAATTTGACACGCCTAGGATATATTGAAGACAAGAGAGGAGGAGGAAAAAAGTGAGTAACATTTATTACGAGCCTGTGTAAATTGATAGCAGAACAGTATGTGGGTAAGTATAGTTATTGTTTTGTTTTGTTCGTTGTTTTTTTTTTGCAAAAAGGTTCACTTTGTTCAAGTCCCGGGAGCCACACATGGTAGAGGATTACGTTAGGGTGTAGGTTATATGGATAGGAGAGCCAGATAACGGTTAATTCTAGACTTGAACTTGTTAAGTTAGTAGTGATTGAGGGAACATCCTCTCGATAGAGGAGCAATGGTTCGAGTTGAACGATGGAATACGGAAGGAACGACGGTGGTTTGCTACAGTGTGCGTCGCATGGCGGTTCCCAGCCGTGAAGGAAGCAAGGAATGTAGTTCTTCCAAGCATTTTCCACGGAAGAAGCGATTGAGTAATGATAGGCTTGCCACGTCCCGCCTGTGGGAGAGAGAGAGACAGGTTGGAGGGCGGAAAATAATTAAAAAAAAACAAATATTGCTAAGAGCTACAAAAATGAGAAGTTGTAGTTATTTTCTAAGCGTAGCTTAGATGTGGCACAAGGCTGAAAGTATGGGGCACCTAGTGAGAATCGAACTCACTTTTCAGTCGTAACTGATTTATCGAGACAATTTGTTAACCATTGCACCACATCGAGGTTCCCACACGGTGATTTTCTACGCGTAGCTTAGATGTGGCTCAAGGGTGAAATTATGGGGCACCTAGTGAGAATCGAACTCACTTTTCAGTCGTAACTGATTCATCGAGACAATTTGTTAACCATTACACCACGTCGAGGTGCCCACACGGTGATTTTCTAAGCGTAGCTTAGATGTGGCACAAGTCTGAAGGTATGGGGCACCTAGCGAGAATCGAACTCACTTTTCAGTCGTAACTGATTTATCGAGACAATTTGTTAACCATTACACCACGTTGAGGTGCCCACACGGTGATTTTCTAAGCGTAGCTTAGATGTGGCACAAGGCCGAAAGGTTGGGGCACCTAGTGAGTGTCGAACACACTTTTCAGTCGTAAATGTAGCGAGACAAGCGCGTTAACCATTACACCACGCCGAGGTACCCAAAGAAGGGAAGTTGTGTAGAGCTAAGTCAGGCACGTCGTAAAGAGAAATATTATATAAAAGAAAAAAAACTCTGAGTATGAGTACGAAAGAGATTGAAACTCGCCTGGGGAACAAGCAAAAGACGAAGTGATTTATGTTTCATTCAGTTCTTCATCTAGCAAAGAGTTTCGGAAGGGACACTATATTTCTGTGGCACAAAACGACAAGAAAAGTTACATTCTAATTTCTTTTATTCACGGTGAGCTCGTTTCATTTGCCCGAACTTTTGCCAAAAATCTATGAATTTTTTATTTTTTCACATCATAATTTTACGTTAAGCTTGAAAGAAGAAATGTTACTGTGAGGAGAAAAAGATTCATTCTCCAAGATTTTTTTTTTTTACAGTCACGTGCTCTATATCATCATTCCAGTTACGGTCAGTAGCGTGAGAAACATTTTTGGTTTTAAAAATCCAAACAAGAGAGATGAAGTAATATATTATTGTCCTGAGGAGATTTGAAGATTAGAGAAGAATTACTGTCATTTGATCCAAAAACAGTGGCCTTTTAAAAAAAAAAAAACCGAAGTGAATGCGATTAAAAATGATTTTTTAAAAAATGACGTGGGTGTAGGCCGGTTCACGCGATTTCATATTAGGTTCTAGCTTCCAGGCAGATAACAATTGCAAACAGTTATCTGAAAACGTAATTAAAGAAATAAAGCATGAATCCGAGTATTGGACTATATAACACAAAACATGAATCTCTCCCTCTTGATCTGTCTTTCTCTATCGCTCTCTTTATATATATTTATATTTATATTTATATATATATATATATATATATATATATATATATATATATATATATATATATATATATATATATATATATATATATATACGATAAAGTCTTGATAAAGTCCTTTGGAGAACGAAACGCGTCGGCTAAGATACGTTTTTCTTTTCTCTTTATTCATATTGCCCTTTTCCAGATATACACTATCGGAATTTTACATATATATATATATATATATATATATATATATATATATATATATATATATAAAGTTGGTTTGAAAGAAACTCCCCATTAAAAAATACTTACAACCTCTGTTAATGTGACCACTTCTGTATGAAGCAAAATATATTGTGACCCATAAAGTGTTAGAATTTCATTGCTAATTGACCTTCTTTTTTTTAGAGTAACCAATGTAACGCAGAATGGCACAACTCCTGACACTCCGTGACCATTTGACACTGGCAGTCCGTGAAACAAGTGCAGTGATAGTGGCACAGTCTTCATGGACCTTGTACTTCAGTAGATTCCCAAACCACCAGAAATTGACATTGATGAGCACGGGATCTGCCGTAGATACTCATAGACGCGGTTCTTCTTCAACATTCAGATTCGGATAAAATATACAAAAGGTACCTGAAATGTTCAAGGATATACACAGACGATTGCAACAGACAATGTGGGACAACGCTGTTGTCTACGTAGAAACTTAACACTATACTGTATGTCTACACTTATACTGTACGGAATAAAACGCTTCATTCAACTTGACCAATAATTAATAATGTTATTGACAACTGAAATTTAAGTATGGAGTCTCTTTCCACCCATATATATATATATATATATATATATATATATATATATATATACACATATACATATATATATATATATATATATATATATATATATATATATATATATATATATTTAATAATAATATTTTTAGTTTTTAAAAATATGATTCCTCCGCTACATAAGAGTTCTCATGTTTCAAAAGCGAGAGCCGAGAATTCCCAAATTCTCGCTTGACAAGGAAGCGGGTCCAGACACCTTAACTCTTCATAACTTAAAAAATTATGTTAGGGGTCTCGGCTCTCGCTTTTGAAACATGAGAACTCTTATGTAGCGGAGGAATCATATTTTTAAAAACTAAAAATATTATTATAATATAAGCTCTACTTCTGTATGGAGCACTGTCCTTTTGAAAATAAAGCTAAATATTAAGGAACACCGGATTATCTACCTAACGTGTTCTTTCCTATTTCACTGCACACCTGCATACATATATATATATATATATATATATATATATATATATATATATATATATATATATATTAAAAAGAAGAGAGGTACCGCAAACTTTTTTGGTTGTAATGTGAGTTTTTAAAAAAATATTATTCTTTATTTTTCATAATTTTACAACACGTGTTTCTGGTCTCACGACCGTCTTCAGGTAAAGGGTGGAGATTTCCACATATTATTAAAAATAATTAATTTTTTCCTTTATGTTTTTCAATGTTAAATATTCTCGATATGAGACATTCTCTGTTTTTGTGTTAGTAATCCGAGTGTTTTTCTTTAAATGGCAGTGAAGAGTTCTGCGCGAAGGGTCATAAAACAATTAAGGTTCGTTTGAGAAGTGATGAATTAGTTGTCGGTATCTTATCTTTTATGTTTTAATTACCCCTGTGTGTTCTTAGATCTATTTCCATTTTCGTGTGTTTCTGTCAGCATGCGTGTATATATGTGTGTGTGTATTCCCCCTGAATACATACACTGTCTCACTACGAAGAATTAGTAAACACATTTGTACACATACACACACACAAACATACACACACACACATACGCACGCACGTACATTGTCCCACCACAAGGAATCCGTACACATGCACACACACTCACACACAAACACACACATTAATATACACACTTTTCTCTCGTTGGAACCATTATAACCTCTTCATTTTATATATATATATATATATATATATATATATATATATATATATATATGGTGTATCAAAAATTGTTTTTCTTGGGGACGGGTTTCTAACACCAAAACAAGGACAGAAGTCGATATAAATAATAATCCACAAATCCTTTGTTTATGAGTTATTAACTTTAACGAAAGTTTAGTATACATGGCGCTGTGTTGCCATGTAGACTAAGTTACATTTGTCATTCGTGTACATTTGTGGCTAGTTTCTCTTCAACGTTTAACGTGTATAGTAGTGACATAACTGAGATGTGTTCTGTTTAATAATGGCAAGATATTCATATCGTGAGCAGGCAGGTATAATTTTTACATACGGCATCGCGAATGGTAATTGACGGATGTATCAGATTGCGTTTCCAGATATGATTTTACATACATATTGCAATGATCAAGAAGCTGCATGGCTGTATGAGACCAAAGGCAGCCGTGTCTTCCAATGTTTGCTGCTGCTTATCGTCGCGTTGCGAGACAGTATCCATGACACCACAAACCACGGATCAAGAAGACCGAGATACGTTCGTACGCCTGAGCACGAAGAATAGATTCTACAGACTGTCAGAGACGGTTCATGTTTCAGCACACGTCAAATGGCTCTTGTATCCTTATCATTTGCAACGTGTGCAAGATCTTTCGCCCTCTGATCACTCACCACGGGAGACCCTTTCCCGATGGTTTATTGCACAAACTGCCGATCCGTTATTTGACTCTTCAGTCTTGTTTACAGATGAGGTAACATTTGGAAGAGATGGAATAACAAATTTACACAAACAATATTTCTGGGCGCATTGGAATCCTTATACAGGCTTGACACCAGCATCAATTTATGATTAATGTGTGGGCTGTAATTATAGGTGACTGTGTGGTAGGTCACTATTTTCCCCCAACACGCCTTACAGGAGTTGCCTACAGGAAGTTTATTTCGAACACACTTTCAGAGCTGCTAGAGGTAGTATCGCTATTAATACGAGGAAACATGTGATTCACGCATGATGTGGCTCCGGCACATTTTAATCACATTGCTCACGATGCACTGGCTGACATCTA
Organism: Acanthosepion esculentum; assembly: GCA_964036315.1. Classification (NCBI taxonomy): domain Eukaryota; kingdom Metazoa; phylum Mollusca; class Cephalopoda; order Sepiida; family Sepiidae; genus Acanthosepion; species Acanthosepion esculentum. The sequence goes on from OZ038481.1 coordinate 120,356,733, forward strand.
CCATGAAAGATGGATACGGGAGGACCGGTTCCATGTCCTGCACGTTCTCCCGACCTCAATCCTTTGGATTTTTATCTATGGGGCCACCTAAAACAGTTGGTTTATACAGCAGACATTAATCATGCAGAGAACCTTCATCAACGTGTCATGGAGGCCTGCGAAACCATTCAACGGCTTGTGGGAGGATTTGAAAGTGTTTGCCAGTCAATGATCCGACGGGTGCATGCGTGTGTAGAAGCAAGCGGTGGTCATTTTTAACATTTGTTATGATTTACTGTGTGTGTGTGTGTTTTGAACAATAAAAATATTAAAACTTCCAGACACACGGCGTTGTATATTAATAATTTTTTTTTATTATTTCATTTAGTTTCCTCGACTAGTTTCGGCCAGCATGGCCATCATCAGGAGAAAAAGATTCCTGTTTGTTAGTAGCAGTGAACTACAGGAATGAATGACTTTCTTAAAAAAACGAACTTTATCTGTAGTTATCAGTTTTTTGGTCAGACCTTGTGTTGGTCAAACGGTCTCTTTTTAAGTTGATTTTAAGATAGTGGCTGGAGAGATTCCCTTCTTAGTTATTTTGACAGTTCTGTTGGTTGCTGGGAAAGGGATGTGTGTGTGTGTGTGTGTGTGTGTG
>OZ038481.1:120359869-120424869 GCA_964036315.1 Acanthosepion esculentum
GAAACTGATATACATAAACAGTTAAATTAATAACAAAAATAACTGGGGAAGGTTTACTTTAACAAAAGCAGTTTTTGTTGCAACTTGTCAGAAAGAGAAATGGATACTTCAAGTTTTCCTTCTCTTTCAAGCTTCTCTTTCGACACGTGCCGGAGTTTATAGTTGTTATCGCCGTCAACTAAAATAACTTGCTCCATTGCTAACTGCAAACTTAGAAAAGTATTGTTAAGCTTCGACTTCTGAAGTTTATTGAATGTTTCTTCCACTGCCTCAATGAGCTGGTCAACATTATTTGGAGCTTTCTGGTGCTGAATTGATTGAATTGCATTAAAATAACCCAGATCAAGGACATTGAGATCAGGACTATTTGGACGCTGGCAAACTAATTCAATTTGCAAACCCAGACGTTCTGCAGCTACGTTTAATTCATCTGCAACCTGTTTTATTGCACCACGCTTCAGGACACAATCTGTGGATCTTTTTCCAGCAGTGCTTGCAACACAGCACTACGTTCATTATTTGTCAATTCGTGCTTCTTGCAATTTCGTTTAGCATTTCTGACAATTGGCTTCTCTTCTCCCATCATAATCTCTTGCCAGCGGGTGGTCTGAAAAAAAAATACAATTTTAATATGGTGAAAAAGTGATATAATTTGCGCTTCAAATTATTCTACCTGAATAAGCTAATATAAATACTTGAGGAACATCAATGCTAACCTGTTAATGTAAACGGCAAATAATTCGACTAAGAATTAGTATATTCCACATGAGATTTCCGGCTATGGAACAACTATTTCGGAACAGAGGTAGTATTATTTTTTTTTTATACATATATTTATATTCTCAAATCCATGAGGCCATTGTTCCCGGCAGCACCTTTAAAATTGTTCTACCAGTAGGATGATCAGGGTAAATTCTAATGTCTGAGTCGCTTCATTGGGAGTTGAGCATATTTTGCTATTAATCTCATATACGACATGTGTATGGGATTCATATGTAACATTAATATGTAAAATATGTATAAACATATATGAATAAGGAAAACTGCATTTATTTGTCGTTTTGTTTTTCTACACAGACGCTCTCATGTAAGCAACTTTGTTTGATTACGAGGTCCTACGTGATCGAGAGGTCAAGGCACGTCAGATGTAATACGGTTTCCCCTAGGGGACACACGTTTGAATCATGCCTTAAGGCGGATATTTTTCTAACAAAATTTTTTCGAATATTCAGGTTGGTAGATTTAAATAAATAAATATACTATTTAGCAAATAAATGAAAACAGAACATCTACTTTATCCATTAAAATAACGCTTAAACAAATAAATTAAAAATTTCGGATTTAATCCATTTCCTAAAATCTTTGTTTACGTTAGGATATGAAATTATGTATATTTCGAGAATCAAAAAAGAAATGTGTTTCAAAGAACACACACACACACATATATATATATATATATATAAAGTTTACGATACTTATAGTGGATCATCTCAGAGTTTCGCGATGTTTCGCTTTTCTGTTCTTACCTAGCTCAAAAAGAACGAAGCATAGAGAAACTCTGAATAGATCTCCGATAAATACATAAACTTTCAATATTTTTGGAACAATAATTATTGCTCTAGATAACTATTGAGCAATTTTTATCAAAAATCCTGTTGGTTGAGACATACGTTAAACTATATATATATATATATATATATATATATATATATATATATATATATATTCTTTAAAATTTATAGGAAAAGAATAACCAACCTTGAGATAGATCATTTATAGATGATGTATGCAATGTAACAATACGAATCAGCATTAAAGTCTGCATTTCGGCGTGAAATCGACAATCACCATACAGTCTTGACCCCTATGACCCCACCCCATTCTCTATATCTGTATCTATAGTTGTGTATTTTGGGAACAGTTCCTATTTAATAATGTTTAATTGAAATTATTTACACTTTGGTGTAAATAATTTTCTCTCTTAGTTAATTACATATGAAAAGGTTTATACTACAAATATTACAAAATCCCACTTTAAAACGGGCAGGTCTTAACGAAATAATTTCCTCGTTCAGTGTAAGTCTTTCCTCTGCTACACCTCTTGAAGAACAAATGAAATAGTCATTGTAACCAAGGGTTTGAGGCGTTGGTTAAAAGTTGCTGATTACGCTAAATTATGCTTTCTTTCTAAGGAACTCTAACAAACCACCGCACAATATAGTTGCTGTACAATCCAGAGGTGGGATCTGTGAGTTTTAAACACAAATGTGGCTTAGCAAGCGTCGAAAATACGGATTAGTAATCGCCCCATCAAATGGATATTCAAAGAACCGAATAGTACTTCATGTCCGATGAAGTCATGAATGCGTCATAGGAAAACTTTTTTCCACTTTGTCCTACATTTTCCTCCATTATTGTTCTTGAGATATATAAATTTATATATCGTTATCTAACAACCAGATTTTGTTATCTACCTGATCATTCACCGTGAACCATTGGAATCGTTTTTACTGGTTTCTTGTCCGAATTTGCCAAAGATTTCTCCATCTCCCTCTTTGCCTAATTTGGCACTCAGGTCTCCGATGACGATTGTAATTTCTTGAGGTTTGAATTGAACCTTTTGAATTTCTTCTTCTGCACTTTGTGCTGTTGGTGACTGATATACTAAAACAAGAATGAATGAATTAGAAATCGCATTATAAACAGGGGTGTCTACTCAAATATGTGTATCCACTAGGAATACTGTCTAAAATGATAGAAAAACGTCGAATTAAATATAAAAATCCATTAATTCTTTTCAATTATATATATATATATATATATATATATATATATATATATATATATATATATATATATATATATATAAGACATTTATATTATGTTTAACGTTAAAAAAAGAACGTTAAACATAATATAAATGTCTTTAAATAAATTGTCGCGCTATGTCCAATTCAAAAATATATATATATATATATATATATATATATATATATATATATATATATATTATTATTATTATTATTATTATTATTATTAAACCATATTTCATTAAATAATATAGACAAGTTTTGTCTATTTCTTTTAAGTAAATTCCTTTCATATTGTCGAATAAGCTGTTTAGCATTATCACTGAAACACGAAAGAAAATCACCATGTTAATAAATGTTTTTATTGTTAATCCTGTCTAAGCTTTTGGCTTATATAAGCCATCATCAGAGATTACAAGTGCATTACAATAAATTAAATAATAAATTATATAACAAAGATGGTAATTTTTTAGAATGGTTATGCGGACATAATGATAGTTTGTTTTGTTTGCATGGAAGATTGCTATGAAATGATAAATTCGTGCATATGAAATGCAGGAAGCAAAATATCGCATTGAGGTTCATGACGTCACACATGACCACAATTAGACCGAAAGATTTTTTTAAAATATGCAATTTACTGGCAGTTATATTATTTTGGAGCGTGCGAAATAATACAACTTAGGTATAAGGGTCGTATTATTGAAGGAATTGATAGTAAATTAATGCCTCATTAAATCTTGTTAGCGAAGTGATTTCACCATTAATCACATTAACATTGCTAATTAATTCTTTGTATAAATCACTTCTTTATGTGTTCATTCAGAGGTTAAATATAAAAACAACTTCGTCCACCTCTGACCTTTTTTGCCTCTATTTTAACCTCTTTGAGTTTGACTATAGGAAAATCAAATGCAACTTTCCTAGTTGACTAACGAATTTTTGTGTGTTGTGCTAATTTTAATAGCATATTTTTTGTCACATTTCCAGGATTTCCACGTGTTAAATTTTTTCCCACTTGGAGATTTTCTATTATGAAATAGATCAAGTGTATCGGACACACATCTTTTATATGCTGCTTTTCGGTTTAGTTATGACATATTTCAACTAAACTCATTTTTAAGTTGCTTGGTCGCCAGATATTGACAGTAATTACACTTTATGACAGGAAAAAGTTTCATATTTTTATGGCATAAAATGTAGATATTTTTCATCATGTCACTCGTCTTTCTCATCTTGAAGCTGAGTTTGATTTTCAGGGGAGACCATGCTTCCTACCCTCAGCAGTTCACCTACTCCCCCAACCATGACGTATAACACGTGCTCGTTACTTCCATCTCTTTGACCCAGTTGAGGTAACTACTTAGCTCCATATCACCATCGAACTTAAATCTCGTTGATATTTAATCCAAATATATTTTTCACGTGTATTCAGTTGGCCATTTCCAAGGATTTTATTGTTCATTCATGCGATTTTTCCAGCGATGATTGCAGAATATTTAATTAAACCAGCATTTGTGCGGAGAATTTTACCATGATAAAATTTAAAATTAAAATCAAAAAATAAACCCATTTTAACATCTAAATTTAATCTATATTAAGTTTAAAATTATAAAATTACTGAGGAAAAAAGAAAAAAACATGAAGTTAAGAGCAGTCGATCTTAACGTCTATTCTAACGTAATTTCAATAAAAACAAAATAAATAGAATAACATGTATTTTTTCTTTTTTCCTCAGTAATTTTATAATTTTAAACTTAATATAGATTAAATTTAGATGTTAAAATGGGTATTTTTTTAATTTTAATTTTAATTTCAAATGTTATCATATAATTTAATACTTATTGGTTAGAATAAATTCTATTTTAGTATAACCCCCAACTTTAAAGCATTTAATAGCTATTATAACCTTACTTCGTTGTCAAGTTTTTTTAATTCTCGTATACTTGTATTTTGATTGGTCATTCCAGCTTATGTAACAGCGTTTCCCCTTGCGAGGGGTGGTTAATTAATTTGGAACTTTTTAAAACCCTTTATTCAACATTCAACATCATCACTTGATAAGACACCGGAGGTGTTGAAACAAAATGGCTATTTTTGTAGTGATTTTATAACATATTTATGTTATAATTTTTAAATAAATAATCATATATATATATATATATATATATATATATATATATATATATATATATATATATATATATATATATATGGTTTTGTTTATGTTGGAGTATATAACAGTCTCTCTGAGAACAAAATATATTTATAGTTCTTTTTCCTTTCAGCCATTCCGTTCCGTCTTGTCCGTGGGCTATGGTGTTGATGTGTCCCGGATATAACAATGCCCATAACGACAGAAATGTAATTGGGAGAATAAATAATTATTTCCCTCACTCTTTTATACACGCACACACACACACACACACACACACACACACACACACACACACACACACACACACACATACTCACACCCACACACTAATGCAAAGCTCTTCAGTAGAATGAATGGAGCACTTTGGTTGATTGGCATTTGTTTACATTTGTAAAAGCAATATGCTAGATTTGGTTGTGTAACTCTACCGAGTGAAGATAGCTCTGGCTGACACCTAATCAGTTGTGTTTAAATCCTGGCTTGAGGCATTCGGATGTCTAGTCGCACTAAGGAGCTGTGATACAGCGAAACAGTACTGTCTGTGAATGACATAATTTAGCTCTTGAAAATACATTTCAATTGAGCACTGTTGAGTGATAAGCTAATTCTATAAACAACAGCCACCTGCACTAATGCAAAGCTCTTCAGTAAAATGAATGGAGCACTTTGGTTGATTGGCATTTGTTTACATTTGTAAAAACAATATGCTAGATTTGGTTGTGTAACTCTACCGAGTGAAGATAGCTCTGGCTGACACCTAATCAGTTGTGTTTAAATCCTGGCTTGAGGCATTCGGGTGTCTAGTCGCACTGAGGAGCTGTGATACACTGAAACAATACTGTCTGTGAATGACATATATATATATATATATATATATATATATATATATATATATATATATATATATATATATATATATAATATGTACTTCAAGATAACATCACCTATGGTGATTTATTTTAATTAATGTTGGGTGTTTATTTTGTATAATAATGGCTTCTAACATTTTAAGTCTTTCCTTGCAATGGGTGCTGTAGATTATTTTGATATTATCCACTAATATTTGTCTTATGTTAGTGCTTGTATTTTGGTAATTATGTAAACGCATTGCACTGAAATTTGGACAAATGACATCTCACGCTGCTAGAGAGGATGTCATATATGTACCCGATGTAAGAATTTAAGGCAGTTCATTTTTATTATTAAAGTTAGAGATTCAATCTCTCAGTGGTTACGAGAATTCATAGACAACATTATTTATGCACCGGTGGGACTTTTGAGGGGGGGTGATGTCGGTAATAATTAGTTGTTTTAAACTTTTTATAGTAAATGATAAATCTTAGGTGTTTCTTGGTTCATTAAATGACATGTATCTGCGAATTATATTTGTAATCGGATTCATAATTTCGCTGTGTGTATTCTTGATAGAATAAAGTTAATGGTGCCTTTATTTTTGTTTACACCAGGGAAGGTGTCTTGCCTTATTTTTTATAAGTTTCCTTATGGCTAATTTTATTTGTTTGTCGACGACTTGATTGGGGAAGTTATTGTTGATTCAAGTTTGTTTAATGTTGCTTAGTTCCTTATAGAATAATCTATCCGAGGAAAAGATTATTTTGGCCCGCTTTTTTTATATAACAGCAATTTTTGTTTCTGTGAGTACATTTAACTTTGTAGTTGAGTGGACACAACTTTCTTCGGGGGATTTTTTGTATAAAGAGAGGTAGTAAAGTTATTACTGTTGGCGTCAACTCCGAGTTCCAGTCGGATTCATTGCATTCACTTACGCAGAAATATTCTTGGAAATGGTATGCATCCATCACAACCCCACACATCTATGGGTAGAATAGCAGGAAAAATTGAGTCCTATTAGCCTTGGTTGGCAATCAATCTACCGCAGAAAGAAACGGCAATCTACCGCGGGAAAATTATCTGACTAATCTGTCATGAAGTGAAAGATAATCGTCCAACCGTGTATCACGTATGGCACTTAACTGACTGAAGTAAAGTAGGACGGTGTTATTCACATAGCTTTAAGTTTGCTTCACTCTATCAAGTTTTTTTTAATAGGAACATTTAGTCGATAAAACGGATGTATATGGGGGGTTCTTGGTGGAAGACCGTTTTCTATATGTGTCTCATTCACCTATCAACCCCGACTATCTTAGCCAACCCTAATCCCGATTATCAGTCACCTACCAAACCCCACTTAGCAAGTGTACCAACCAGACTATCTTAATCAGCTACCAACCTTGAATATCTTAACCACCAACTAAATGTGGTTATCTTAGACAGTTACAAATCACGACTATCTGAGCAACCTACTAACCCTAACTGCCTTAGCTAATTACCAGCTCTGAATATCTTAGACACTTACTAAACCAGATTATATTAGTTACATACCGATAACTACTACCTTATTTACCTGTCAAAACTGACTACCTTAGCCATCTACCAATCCCGACTATCTTAGCAACCCTAATAATCCCGACTCACTTAGTCACCTACCAGTCCCAAATTTCTTAGCCACTGAAGTGCCTTAATAAACATAGTATCAGCAGCAACCCCGAGGGTACAAAAACAACGCGAATCGTTAAAGTAACACATTCTGTTTTCCTCCTTTCATAGTGTGTGACATGAACTTTTCACACTGAAGCAAAAAGAGCCGTGAACGCTTCACGCTACAACACACATACACTGACAAATCACACTCAAATACATTCATTAACATTTCATTTTCATATGCAATTTACCTCTGGGAAAAGAAACTCCTAAACATTCCTTTTGTTGATTTCGTTTAATAAATGTTATCGTGCATTGCAAATCAATCGGTCTCTTTCAGTTCGTGCATGTACCTTTTCACTTTCATTATTTCATATATTATAAAATATTCTTTAAGAAACCTTACACATTTATCATCAAAATAGCCAGCACACTAAACCACCTACTAAACCCGGTTATCTTAGCCACCTACCAAACCTGACTATCTTAGCAATCCTACTAACCACAACTCTCTTAGTCACCTACCAACCCCAAATATCTTAGCCACCTACTAATTCCGGTTATCTTAACCACCTATCAATGCCGATTATCTGAGCCACATACTAATCCCAGCTATGTTAGTCACCTCCGAACCAGGACTATCTCAGCAAGCCTACCAATCTCGACTATCCTAGCCACCTACCAGCCCCAAATATCCTATCCACTTACCAGCCCCAAATATCCTAACCACCTACTAAACCCGGCTATCTTAGCACCGACCAACCCTGCGTATCTTAGCCATCTACCAACCCCGAGTATTTTAGCCACCTACCAATCCCAACTATCTTAGACACGTATCAATCTCGTAAAACTTTGCCACCTTCAATGACGACTATTTAAGCAAGCCTACCAATCCAGAGTATCTTAGTCACCTACCAGCCTCGTATGTATTAACAACTACCAGCCTTGTATGCTTTTGCCTCTTACTAATCCCGACTATTTTAGCTACCTACCAAATCTTAGCCACTTATCAGCCCCAAGTATCTTAGCCACATACCAATTCCGATTACCTTAACCAATTTCCAGCACCGTAACTCTTAGCCACCTATCAATCCCGACAATTCTAGCCACCTACCAACTGCGACTGTATGCAACGCCCAGCATAGAATATCTTAACCATTTACCAAACCCAACTATCTTAGCCACTTATCAACATGAATACAGTCTTGACATTTTTAGTTTATTTAATTCCTACTACACATCTATTGGAATTTATTCCCGATTAATATGACGCATAGATTTTGAGCAGATCGGAAGATTTTGTTCGTTAACTGAAACGAACAGTTTGATTAAAAAGTAACTTGACAGACATTAGCATTCTTTTCACTTATATTTCAGAAACCTGATGTTGAAACAAAACTCTCATAAGCCTTCACACTTTCGATGGCCAAATAAATTACTTCAAGGTATCATAATTCATAAATAAATATACACAAGTGACTTGCTGAATGCGCATATGCAGCAGATATGAATAATGCCTGCGAAGAATAATCGTAAAAAGTAATGTGCATTGTTTTTAGAGGGCGCTTATCGCAACCCGATTAATAATCACGCTAGTTGAGTAGACCATTATAATTTGAATATGTTCGATGAAGCCACAACTGTGGCCTTACGATGTCCAAAAGCTCTATGTAAACTTGCGAGGGAGGATACATCAAACTTTTAGTAAGATCACCTCTGAAGCCATTACAACTGTAATTACATTGCTGGTATGGCCCCACTTAAGGGCAAGGTCGAAAACGAGGAGACAGACTAAGCGCGACCAACCCCAAAGAAGAGGATGGAGAGGGCTACGCATAACGGACATGTTACAGAAGGCGCCACTCGAAATTATAACAGAGTCAGGGGCAGATCGTTGTAGTTTCAGAACTGGATTCTGCAAATCTTATTTCCATATGTGCCTCAGAGGAAGGTCATGAAATCAAGTTTGTGGGTCACTTCAAGTCGAGGTCCGTCTTAAGAAAATTCACGCTATCACCAATTTCTTTTATGCTGATTTTCTTTCACCTCCAGCCATCTCTTGTAAAGCCAAACGGCAATAGAGAATGGATGACGGTAGCAGATTTTGGTTTAAACTGGAAGCTTCTAGTCCTGAACCTTGCACGTTGGCGGCGAATTTAGCCATCACCGCCATCATCATAACGGCAGCAATCAGCACAGAAGAAATTCAATTCTTTGATACGATATAAAGCCAACGACGAAATATGTATGTATATTATATCACTTCTTTTTCTGTGCTATATCCCTTCAGGGCATAGGTGATCATAGCTCTCTGCAACTTCCTGTCTTTTATTGCCTGAAGTAACTTATTTTCTGTTCTGACATGTATTCTAACAAGTGAAGAGGGTTACTCGCTGCTCCTTTTGCTTCTCTTGCCTTCTATATACCCTGTGGGTGTTAGATTCTCTAGCTCTTCTTTCCTCATTAGGTATTCCAGAAATTAAAATTCTTTCAAATTTTAAGTATCCCGGATTTAATAATAATGATAGTGATGACTGTAATATCAAAGTTCAAACGGCTCCCATAGTGTAATGGTTAACAAGTTTGTGTTTTTAAAAAAAGAGTTTATGCAGTGATTTCGATCCTTACTGTGTACTAGAGTATTGTTGCTTTGTTTCAAAATCAACAGGTGAAAAAATGCCAAAAAAGCACTTGTTTTTAGTTTAACAAGAGAAATCTAGACGTCCCACCAAAATGTTTTTTGTTTGACACAATCTTAACATAAGATATGCTGATGACACAATGTTGATAGCAGACACTGAGAGGAAACTGCGGCAACTCCTATAGAAGAAATTAAAAGAAAATGTTAATAAAGGACTACCCAACAGTTGTTAGACAGAATGTATGGCTGTCAATAAGAGTAAACTTTCAATATAAAAACTACGCATTGGAAATACTAAAATTAAACAAGAACGAAATTTATATGGGATTTAAAAAAAAAAAGGTGCGGAGAAAGTGACAGCAAAATCCGAAGGCGCATTGGAATAACAAAAGATGCTTTCCAAAAGCTAAGCAAAGTAATTAAAAAGAGGAAAAATTACGTTATGTAATATCAGTTCACTTCCAAGGAAATGAATGCTATATAATCTCCTTACAGATGAAGAAGAGACTTGAGGCAACAGAAATTTATTTATACAGAAGGACGCTGAGAATATCATGGACTGAACATATGAGTAAGGAAGAAGTTTTAAGAAAAATGGAAATAAAGGTAACGCTTATACTTAGATTCAGTAAGAGACAGTTTCAATTTCTAGGGCACATAACGAGGAAAGTGAGCTTGAAGAATTTGACACTCAAAAGACATTGAATGCAAGTGGGACAAAAGCAAATCACAAGTAACCTATCTAACAAGTTTGTATAAACGAATGCCAGAATCGGAACCTAGCGAGAGAAACCTTACTAAGTGATACAAAAAATAGGAAATTGTGGAGAGTCCCGATCGCACACGTTCCTCAAGGGACATGGCACATATAAGAGGTTATTACGACTGTAATGTGTGTGATCATCACTAAACACTCAGTATTTGTGGCCCTGTACCAGTTTAAACTAGAATACCCGCCTGTGATAAACTCAGTACTGTTAAAATTATTTTCACTGTAGTCTGTGGTCGATGTTCGATAACAGGAGAAAAGCCTGGATGTCGAATGGCAGGTATGCTTACCTCTTTTGAATTATTGGCGCAACACAATTTTACTGCGCGAGCGATACATTTCACTCTATTTAAACTTGTGGCACTCGAAAAAACTGTATTATTATTATTATTATTATTATTATTATTATTATTATTATTATTATTATTATTTCCTTTGATATCTGACGTTTACACATTTCTTTCCGGGTCCCGCCCAGGGACCTAAGGTTAGAAATGGCATCATGACACTTTCCACTGCAAAAAAAATAAAAAATAATTACATAGATAAAGCCCTTCGTAAAGTGTGGGCTGTACTTGTCAGAACAATTTTTTGTATCTCTTTGAGGCATGGACTTCCAGGGATCCCTTCAATCAGCCTACTGGAATCGTTTCCAACCAGTCCAAGGGCTCCAACTACAACAGGAATTGTTGATGTTCCCATGTGCCACATTTTTGAGATTTCTATTTCAAGGTCCTTGTATTTTGACAGTTTTTCGAATATCTTCAAAGAAACATTGCAGTCTGCAGGGACTGCCATATCAATAAGGAGGCACTTATTTTGTTTGTGGTCTTTAATAACAATGTCTGGGCGGTTGGCTATTATTATTATTATTATTATTATTATTATTATTATTATTATTATTATTATTTGTGTATATTATGTTTCCTGCTTTGTATCCTGTAGAGCCGGGTCCAAACTATGGTCCTTAGGCCCTATAGGAGAATTGTCATTTAATTGACAGCACTTTTCTTAGTATATGGGATGTTCCTAGTAGGGCGATCATCTGGGCAACTTGTATGTTGATGTTACCTGGGCTTTGTTAGTAAAATTGTCCATTCCTTTTCTCACGAAGCCCAGAGCTCCGATTACTTGTAACTTTCAACAGTTTGCTTAAATGACTGCTACCTACGCCGCTAAGAGAAACAGATAAGAAGAAACCAAACAGAAAGCAAAAATTCAAACAATTCTAGATTTGCGTAAAAGAAAACTGAAACAATAACAATGCAAATATACCAGTAAATACTAATTACATAATAAGCAGATGACTAACAGAATACGATGGTAACGGCAGCAGCAATGACATTGATAACAATAAGCCATCAGTCACTTTTGAATGGTATAATAACTTAATAACATGTCTTTAAAATTAAAATATGATTAATTTAAAATATAATTTGCGGTAATGAGCACATTAATATATATATATATATATATATATATATATATATATATATATATATATATATATATATAAATCGCTAACAAACATCAAATTAAATTCCTTATAGACTGTTTAAACATTCAAATTTATATCAAACATTATAATAGTTATGAACTCTCAAAGTAAAACAACAGCGTCTATTTCGGGCCTTTCATTACAAAAAAAGTTAGTGACACTTTCTCTCATGACTTCTTTCTCTCTTTTTCTCTTTGTGCCTTTTTATCCTCTCCCCCTTCCATATCAATATATAACTTCCGTTAAGTTAACCGATTTAATGTGTCAATATCTTGACTTCCTCAAACAATTTAAATTTGAGAGAATAGAAATTTTACATCTAACTCAATCATGTCTCTCTCTCCCTCACTTCCTCACTTCGTTAATTTACATATGCTTAGTACTGCCCGTGAAAAATGTGTAAATTTCTTTTCATTTTTCGTTTCAACCTTTGGAAGTAAAGTCTGATGATCCGCGGTCCTTTAAAAGGGCTGTGGTGAAATAATTTATTACATAGAACCTTAAAGGGGTCTGTTTTTATTTTTATTTAAATTATTAGCTCTGATTTACATTGAGCTCTCTGGATTTTATCCTCCTTGGGTTTACCCATACGGATTACCTAGTTTTTCGTAAACCAAATATATATATATATATATATATATATATATATATATATATATATATATATATATATATATATATAAAATATTTTTTTAAAGAAATATAATCCATTTCATTATAGGTTTTCCTTTTATTATTGATTATTAGTATGGACAAATGGCCGAGTAGAACGTTCGCATTCTGACCATAAGATCCGGATCTCACCATAGTCGATTTGTCAGGAAGTAGACTTCCTGATCTTATCGGACTGGAGGGGTCGATTCCCAGCGAGCGGCACCTTTGGAAAGTTCCTGAAAACCATACCACGAGTGAAATTGGGTAGACAGAACCGTCGATAGCTGTGTTAGCACGAAGTTACAAGTCATCGGTGTTCGAGGGCATGAGCATGCTGGCCTTTTGAAATTGTTGATAACGCTAGATAACACGCTCTTTCCCAGAAACTGTAACTAAGGTCTGTTCAGTATAGTTGCAGTATAATCTAAAGGTTGGCTCTGAATAAACACAAATGCCCCTGAGCAAGCGTTTTTCAATAGGGATTGGCTAGTAGACGGGTATCCTCAAATATATTATTATTATTATTATTATTATTATTATTATTATTATTATTATTATTATTATTATTATTATTATTCAAAGCATATATACTGTTGTTTGTTGGTAAAAAAAAATATTTGTTTTCAGACTACCACTCGTGACTTAAAAAAATAAACTGATTATTTTTGCTTTTCACCATAGGCTGTAAAAATGGTCGATTATTATTATTTATAATTTGTTTGTCTCTTTACACTTTTTTTCTTGATGAAATGTCTTTTCGAACGTAACTTTCGATTGGGTATCATTTTTCGCAATCTACTATAGCCGGCATATAAATGATTTAATTTTGTCATATTCGTAAACGTCAACTTCCAACAGCCCCACAACTTCGCTCGAGTTATTGGCGATAAAAGTGACACTGGAGATGCCTCTTCACACATTCACCAGAATAACAAAACATCAATAGGAATTACAATGAATGCGACGGGGAATGTTGTGCCTTACTATTTCTTCAACTACCCAGTCTGTGTGGGCGTCTAAACGTCTCCCGCAGATCAATTCGCTAATGTAATGACTTTTCTATTCAATGAGTGCACTTCTACAGCGGTGTGTGCGCCAAACTTAGATATCCTGTGGAAATAACAACTTGCAAATATTATCGTTGGGTAATAATTCACCAATTAATCTTCCTGCGTCTCCAACATCTCTGTCCTTTTCCGGCTTACGGCTATATTACTTTGAAACACCGATTCCCGTACAATCACCGAAATTAAGTAAAGTCGAGCCTGGTCAGTAGCTAGATGGATGGCCGCTTGGGAATAACAGGTGATGTAAGCATGGAGGCGCGGCTAGTGTAATAATGTTAATCGGAGAGCCGAGTTCCAATTTCAGTTGGGTTCGTTATAGTCACTTACACGCAAATATCTTTGGGAAAGGTATGTATCCACCTCTCCTCCCCCGCTATGGGTTAATTAGTAAGACTTGTATCACTAAATTATTATTCAATTCTAAAAAATTCTTAAAAACTAAAAGTATGTTTTACCTTTAAATAACCTGCCAAGCGGTAGAAAACGAATCAAACAATAGCCTTTTTACCAGAATTAGCTTCATAAAGACCTGCTGCTGTAATAACGTAGTCGAAACAAAAGTAATATTATTTGGAGTCATAAATAATTATTGTTTTGGGAACCAATTGTAATGATTATCTAAATATATCTAACAGGTAATGAAAATATGTTAAATACGACAATATTCAACGCAAAAGGGAGTGAACTCAGGTATTATTCATTTATAGTTCGCAAAACGCAATGAAACACTAAATGCACACTTATGTGTTCGGCAGCTGCAACGTGTCCATGATGGTTTTCTCAAAAAGCTCCCTGCGCTCGTTAATAGAAAAAAATGACAACGCAAGTAAAGTAAGAATAACTCGGAGAGAAAAAAAACCTTTGAAATTCGTTTGGTTTGTTCTACTACACCCGCCATAGTCACCTGACCTTGCACAAACCGATTACTACATTTTTCGGAGGCTGAAATACGCTTTGATGATGAAAAAAACTTTCTGTAATTAAAAACCAGGTTCAAATGTTCGTCGAAATATTTTTTACGTTAAAATTTGGGGAATAAGTGGCAACAAGTCATTGCAGATAATAGTGTTTATATAATTGAATAAATTGTAATCGTACTTTATTTTATGAAAAATAAATTGTGGAAATTATTTATGACTCAACCTCATAGAAGTTTTATAATCCTTTCAATGGTTTCAATTGGTAGTTTCTTTTCAATTTAAAAAGTTCCATAGTTCATTAATCTCTACAAGCAATCGCTTTTAACTGCAGACTAATTTGCATTTCTTGGTTCGTTTTGGTATGTGTTTTTCGACATGTAAATTATGAGAGATTCCATATTTTCTTCATGATTGAGTGCCTCATATTTTTTCCTCAACTCATATAGAAAATATGCGATTAATTGAAATAGTGTTATCCAATTTTAGTTAGATTTCGTGAATCCAGATTTTTCGGTTATTGAGCATATAATAAAAATAATAATAAAGATAATATACTTCCAAATCCGTCATCTTGTAAATTACTATAGGATAACGAATTTAAAACAAAATTTTACATGTAAAATGTTCAATATCTTTTTTTTAAAAATGAAACATTAATAAATAAATAAAAAATTCAATGACTTACCTCCCGAATCGAAGTTGTACATCCAATCGCCGGTGTAAAATAAATCTATTGAATCAATTAACAGATGTCACATTTATATATTTAGACACTTTACATAAAATATTGTTACTAAGGTGAATTAATTGTCTATATTTCTGAGGTGAGGTATTATGTACACTATTTACATTATTCGGGCTATTGCCATCATCTTTGTCGCCATATTTATTACAACAAGGACACATTTTGAATTCAGAATTTATACTGGGAGCAAGCAGCCTGCATGCGGATAGAACGTGAATTCAGTATCTGTCTATATTTCTGAGATGAGGTATTATGCACATTATTTACATTATTCGGACTATTATCCTCATCTGTGTTGCCATATTTATCACAAGTTCTCCACGGTATTGAAAACACAACTCTTTGTGTCCTGTCACTGGATCCAAGCAACACAGTTACACAGTGGATAAAAGCGTTGATTAGATCCAGTGACAGGAGCCAAAGAGTGTGAGTTCAATATCCGGTTAAGGCAGTGGAGTACTTGGAGAGGGGAATTAACAGGAGATAACTGATAACATGACACCCATCAAACATGGCACGTGGAACTAGAATAATCTACCCCAGTGAGCGAAATAAAGGGTTCAGTTCGACATTCCAACCACCTGAAGAAAGCTGAAACGTTGTAATAACTATGGCGACAAACGTTGTAATAAATATGGCGACAAAGATGAGGACAATAGTCCGAATAATGTAAATAGTGAGCTCAAGTAAATTTTATATTTACGATTTAGGTAACACTCATATATTTTATTGTGTAACGTATAACAGAATAAGAGACAAATAGGAAATGTTTATAAATTTAACATGTTTCGCTTTATTTAAGCTTCATCAGAAAATGAAATATAAAGAAGAAAAGAAAATGCTGATATTTTTTTTATTTCTGTGTTGTTAGTTTTTCATCTGTATCCATTGAAAGGATTATAAAACTTCTATGAGGTTGAGTCATAAATAATTTCCACAATTTCTATTACATAATTCATGTGTTTTTGTATATCAAAATTTTAGTTGGTCAATGCGGGATTAGGTTGATAATATTGTGAGTGTTGTGCGTGCGTGCGTGCGTGCGTGCGTGCGTGCGTGTGTCTGTGTACGTACTTACGCATGAGCGTCTCATGGGCATTTTTATTTATGTCTAGTAGTGTCCGTATGCTGACTGGGGATGGGTTTTTGTTTTTGTCTGTGTGTCAAAGTGAAAGAATTTTGGTTACGCCAGTTGTGGTTGTAGGTAGAAAAAATTTGGTATCTTATGTATGGATTTGATAAAATTTGGTGATGTAATAAAGTGTGTTTGACTTGCGTTTATATATGGTAAAATATTTATCAGGATTCCTTCTAGGTACTCACTACGTAATAAATTATGTTATTTTCTAATTAAGGTGGCATTTACTAAATCGAAATTATGACCTGTTTTTTTTTCTGTGTGCTACGAGCGAGTTCAACGTATTAAATTAAAATATATATAATCTGTTTACAAATTCATTGTATTTATCTTACCGTGATGATCGAATATGTGTATGCGAGACTTCAAGTTGTAAGATCAGTCAGTGAACATTTTATTTATCTATATTCAATATCATATTTATATAAATATATAAATATATTTTCATATATTCAATATCATATTTATATGAAATATTTTTTACCGCTAACGTAATTTTCTTAGAATATATTACGAGGTCGATCTGAAAACAATGTAACCACTTAATTTTAAGACAATATAACACATCTAAAGCAATGGTGACTTAATCCTTTCAAAGTATTCCCATGATAATTTCACACACTTATCTCAGTGAACTTTAAACTTTTTAAAAGTCTACAAACCCCACTTGTGGGATCACCATCTACTGTCTCGTTGCGTTATTAAACTAAGGCTGTGCAACCGATTCGCAGGATATCTAGAAGAACTGGACACGTTCCTAACAGACCACATATAACTATTTTTGGTAAGGCTTTTGATTTCAGAGAGTAAACATCAAATTGAAAATTTTTGAGCTTCGTAGAGAATGGGACCAAATGTGATAAACACAAGTATTAGGTCATCCCATAAGTTCTGTCCGAATTTTAACTTTTTGTTAAAATGAACGAAATTTAAAGTGTATTTTATGTCTAATGGAGCTGAACATTATTTTTATGTTTAGATGCATTTAAACTGATCAAATTTTATTTCAGAGAACAATAAAATTAAATTTTGTTTGATTAAAACCCTGCTAACATGGAAGTACCCAAGAATCATTTGAGGCACATAATGCTTTATGAGTTCAAGAAAGGAAACTCAGCAGCCGAAGCGGCTAGAAACATTCACTCAGTGTATGGAGAGGAATGTGTGAATGAAAGAACTTGCAGAAGATGGTTTGCAAAATTCAGAGGTGGAGATTTCACCCTTGAAGATGAAGATCGAACGTCCAGTTGAGTTTGATGAAAAGCTTCTTGAAGCAGCCCTTGAAGAAAATCCTGCTTTATCAGTTGAGGAATTGGCAGTGGTTCTCAGTTCAAACCATACAACTGTTCATCGTCATCTTCAACAACTTGGAAAAGTTCCTAAACTTGGAAAATGCGTGCCTCACGAATTGTCTGAAAACAACCTCAAATCCCGAGTTGGCATCTGCTCTTCTCTCCATTCTCGCCAACTTGTTTCACCTTTTTTAGATAGATTTGTGACTAGCGACGAAAAATGGATCTTTTATCACACATCAAGAATCACGTCACAAAAGATCGAAGAACTTGGTTGGGAGAAAATTCTATCATCCACCTTATTCTCCCGACCTTGCTCCTTCAGACTACCATTTGTTTTGTAGCTTACAGAATCATTTGGAAGAAACAGCTTTTGTAACACAGAAAGAGATTAAAACTGACATTTGTGAGTTCTTCGAATCAAAGGCAAAAGAATTTTACAGTAATGGAATTAGTAAGCTTGTTAATAGATGGAAGGAAGTCATAGATAATCAGGGAAAATACATTGTTGATTGAATCTGTAATTAAATGTAACATTTGGTCACTTGTTTTCTTTATTCAAAATTCGGACAGAACTTATGGGATGGCCTGATAGAAAGAGTGTATTGCGTCATTTTTTTCACATGGGAAAAGAGCTGTCAAAATCCGAACTTTTACTTGTATTTTCACTATTTTTTAATCATTTCACCCCAAGGAAGTCGATAATGCCACTAAGACGCAAGGGGGTTACTTCGCGTTGAAGAGAATGATAAGACTTTAGTGAGGAGAAATGGCAATAAAAGAACAGGATTCAAGAATATATAAGATTGCGACATCGAAAAAGATTTTCAGGAGGTGAGAAATGCGAGAAAAAAACTATTAGAATAGAACATACGGTTCTATCTAGCTATTCCAACAATAAAACGATGAGAACTTATAGCCAATCTAGAAGTACCCTTAAATTCATGAAGTCGATGTACTAAGGAGGGGAGACCATTAAAACATCTGCCATGAAAATATTCATAGAAAAGACGGAGGGAAGCCACGTCAAGTTAGTATGAACGTGACTGGAGTCGAGATGCCAGGTCAGGATCGATAACATTGAAACCAGTGAAAAAAATGTCAACTATCTCTGCCACAAAGCAGGTCGGTCTATATTCCATTTAGCCTGGCACATGGTCAAAGTTGTTGATCATCCAATAATTCACTACGATAGTAATCCAATTAAAAAGTAGAGTTTCTTGGCGGACGTTAAAAACTCCCAAGCAAATGACGAAATCATGTAGAGTAAGACTGCACAATTAAAATATATGAAGGGCTTGACTCCGCGCAGAAAATTAGCTGCGGGTCGCAAGGATAAATTACCGAGTTGAAAGAGGGCACAAATGCACTAATATCTCCTAAAGGGGCGTGTTTTAATCAAGAAGAAAGACTGCGTTTCGTCGTTTCTTAATGGTTAAATAGGCGTCGATTAATTTTTTTTTATTTTTCGGTAAGGAAACTTCAAGATTTACTTTTTAATAATTTGTCCATCGCTTTCTTAACTTTACTCCCTGGTTATATGGTATTTTATTTTACATAAACGTTTGATATTTTAATAAAATTGAGTTATAATATGAAGGTGAACTGAAAACTTTATAGGCTGACTACGAAGGAGTGTTGCTTATCTGTGAAATCTTGCATGCCTTAAATTCAACTATTCTCCTTTGATGATGTGACTTTTTTTGAAGATAAAAAATAAACACACTTTTTTTGCATTTTAAAAACTTGAGGCCATCACATTCCTGCAGATGAAAAGACCTTGGCCTTCTTTGAAACAGGCAAGGAATGGTGTTTCTATTGCATAGATTTTCTCTTTGTCTCTGGCTCAAAGTGATGAACCCAAAAATCATCTTGGGTTGGGAAACGTTCAAGGAAACCAGACGGATTTCTCTCAAACAATGTCAGATTCTCCCGTGATGCGATCAGCCTGGTACACTTTTGATCAGGTGTCAGAAGACGTGGCACCCACCGAGAAGAAATCTTCTTCATGCTAAGTTCATTGTGCAGCATATTTGCAACTCTCTCACAGGATATGTTATTACCATTGTTTATTTCATTTATAGTCATTCGCCTGTCATCCATCATCATGTGATGAACACGATCAATGTCTTCCTCTGTGATGGCAGCTGCAGGACATTCTTGGACCATTTTCAAGACTCTCACTTCCCTTCCTAAATTCAACTGCCCACTTTTACA
Organism: Acanthosepion esculentum; assembly: GCA_964036315.1. Lineage (NCBI taxonomy): Eukaryota > Metazoa > Mollusca > Cephalopoda > Sepiida > Sepiidae > Acanthosepion > Acanthosepion esculentum. The sequence continues at coordinate 120,380,281 of OZ038481.1, forward strand.
CTATTAATAAATCTGAAACGTCATTTCCTAATGTAGCAATTATGTTAGCATGAATGTTCTTGGGGCTAAACCCTTTTTCTGCAGATACCTGATCCATGATGCCAAACTTTGTGCATTTTCAAGAGAAGCCGCTACTAGTTACGTTTGAAGTCTTCTTTGAACAGCCAGATGTCTGGAAAGAAACAATGCAGTTATTTATAAGAAGAGATTAATTTAATGCATGCAAGTCTTCACGGCTCTAGCATCACTCATACATTGCCTATGAACTTTTCAGATTACCTTTGTAATATGTTTGAGTACTCAATATGAGAGCGACGTTGGAAAGGACGACTGCCGTTTCAGTCTGTGTTCGCCACACTACCCCGACAATTAACATCAAAATATGAGGTCTGATTTTCACAATTTCCTCACAAAAACTTTCTTCAAATAAAGAACAAAGGAATACCGGCTTTTTGAGTACGCTATACAACGATTTTCATTATTACGCTGGAGTTCCAAAATGTTTCTCCACATTGCTACAGTATTACAAAATATAACAATTAAATACGATTTTCAATATCAGTGCTATATAGACCGATATATAAAGGAGGACGAGATATTCTTTCTTTTTCTACAGCGAATGAAAGGGGTTCATTAGATGCAAAGACCATGAAATATTAAAAGTCATACTTCCACAACACTGATAAGACGTCGAATTTATTCTGATTAACACATAAGAATTTACTATTGTGAAAACCCAGCTCAGACCTAACTTAGTAGCCTCATGGGTCGCATGAGGCTCGCGGGCTACATTTTGTGCAAGCCTGATGTAGAGCAAGAAAATGTCGCGATATTTGGATTACGATAAAGACGAGCGTAGCTTAATCTGTCTCAAGTGAACCACATACATACGATCCGTCGTTAAAGATGCTGGGAAAATGATCGGGTTCCTGTGCTGCTCCAGTAAGTACCTTACTCCTCATGCTATCCTCTACGTTTGCAAGAACAAGATCAAGCGGAAAATGGAGTAATGTGGCCATATATGGCAGGAGCTGTCCAGTCTTCACTTCCCACCTTAGATAGAGTTCAAAATCGTCTCCGCGTCCTTGTTGGTGACAAATTATTCTCCAACCTCCAACCCTTTTCCCAAAGACGAAATGCTAGAAGCTTCTCACTACTTTATCGCTATTTCCATGGAAAGTGTTAACTACATTCGAACCACCCCGTTTCTATTCGTATTCAATTGCAGCTTCTTCCTAAAACCTGAAGCATAAATTTACGCTATAGTCTGTAATGGCGGCGACAAGCAATGCATGGGAGATACTTCAAGGAATTTAAATAAAAGATTATAAAAGGGACATTTTATAAAATTAAGCACTCATGAGTCATTTATCGTAATGAATATGACATATTTTCATTTAAAAAAAAGACGAAATAAAAAGAGACAGTAATTCACTAAGCCGGAAAATATAGAAAGTGCATGGATTTCTGAAACTTCCACAGTAAATTTCTTTCCAGGTTCTTACAATATTTCACCTTTCTTTAAAACACACACACAGATACACACATATACATATACAGGATTTAACAGCAAAATTGTCCAACTCAGGTAACAGCATAATTATCCAACCAACAAAATCTTTAATACTAAAAAAACACTAAACTAATAGAGTTTCTTTTTCCCGGTTTTCAGATGAGATATTTAGCCATCTTGATTCTGTTTGCCGTAAGAATCACTGAAAAACTACTTTGAGTTATTCAGCTAGAAAGAGAACAGGTTAAAATCGTTTTGTGTCAGCACCAATGTCTTCCCAGATGAGCAATGGTGAGAGGAAAATGATCATTCAGGCCTTCATACTTTGGCTTCCATCTTCAAAGTTCATTCAAGAACCATCAAGAGAACAGTGAATAAGTTTTAAAAAGATGGAACAGTAAGAGAGGAAAATTGGATTAGAATGTCAATACAGGAAGAGGGATCATCATTTCAACTTAGAGCTTAAGAAATCAATTAGAAAAGATCCAACTCAACCCATAAGGCGTTCGGCACGTGAGAGAGGAGCTTCAGCTATGAGAGACAAAAGTGCAGTGAAAGAAGACTTGAAAGTGAAGGTAAGAGAGGACAAAGATCATCTTGAATAAGTTGGAAAATAATCCTGGAATAATATATATATTTTTGAACATAATTTCAATCCTTCAGGGGCTTCATATCCTAAGCGATGATTAATTAATTCAATTCATCACGATTCTTCTATTGAGCTTGAAGAGCAATTACATATTCTTACAGATCAAAGTAGATTTCAAATGTGTTATAAAACCTCGGAGAATTCCAGTAAGATATATTTAATCATTTCTAACATACAACGGTTCAAAGCTTAATATAACAAATGGACAATTTTGCTGTTACACTTGGCATATATATATATATATATATATATATATATATATATATATATATATATATATATATATATGATAAAAATACATTTCTAAGGTATACTATATTTATGAGTTAAAGTGCTTAATATCAGAGATAGAGCGTATGTAAATATAAAAGTTGACATTGAAGTCAATACCCAGGGACGAGAGTCTGTTTTATGCTTAAGCATAATCGTCAGGCCATGAAGTTGGCGCTTAAGGACGAAACACACACTGTCGACGCTTGGTGTTGCCCTCAATTTCCACTATATATATATATATATATATATATATATATATATATATATATATATATATATATATATATATATATATATATGCAGAAATATAGTTATAAAGTGCTCAATATCAGAGACAGAGCGTATGTAAATATAAATATAAAAGTGAACATTGAAATCAGACTGTTTCATGCTCGGCGCAACTGTCAGGCCGAGATATATATAGTGTATTTAGGCAGCAATCCCTCATTTATACATATTTCATTAAGGACGACAAACAAGGTACTGCGATTAAGCTTTTTATTTAATTTTTCTTGTTTTCGAAAAAGTGTTTTATTCTCTGGCCATAGAGTGTGTAGAAACTGTCCAAATGTTCTGTAATTCCGAGCGCTTTCGGCTATACTTTTAACCATCATCAATGATGGTTTTATTTTTCCTTTTTAACTGGATGTAGGGGATGTGCGTATGCATCTACAGTTATAGGGATGTTTTATTTTCCGAACACAGTCAACACATTGTGACCGTGTTCGTAGTTAATATTGTTGGCGTTTTCTTTTTATTATTAAGCTTCCATTATTTTTTATCTTTTTTATATGTGGATGAGGTTATTCTCCTTCTATTTTCTATTAGAATGTTTTGGTTGGATTCTGGTAGGTTTGTGAGTGCGTTTAAATGGGTTCTTATGGTCACAGTACTACATGCTAATCCAGACGACTTATGTTACACCTATCCGACTACCAGAACTTAATCTGTGTACCAATCCTGTAGACTCTCAGTGGAGTATATGGCTATAGCTTCACCTCTCCAGTTGTTAATGTTTTAGGTTTGCGCAGCAAATAAATGTTATTGTACGTAGTTGTTACCCATGCGCACAACCATTTTTTTAAAAATCGGAATTCCACTTCTCTAACAGTGTTTACCAAACGAAGCTAGAAAGCCTCATCTACTCTGTTATTAACCTCTAGCATACTGAAAAAGAATGGCCGACTTTATACCTTTCCAAGAGTAATTTTGCGAAAGCAAACACAACAGCTGGAATTTGAACCCGACACGCCAGTCTCGTTTTCTAAACCGATAATAGCTACACTACGCATGCGCATCCTGTGGCGGAAACATTTCAACATTTCATACATTATTTGGACTGTTTTCCTCCTCTTAGTTGTCTCCACAATATTTTAGGCAAAGTCTTTTCTTTATTTCGTATATTATTAGGAATAAATCATCATCGTTATTGCGTTGTTACAGTTTTATGGTGCATGTTATAATCTTGAAAATGAAAAAAGAAGTAAGAATTCATGATAAAATATGATTAAAATGTCAATAAAAAACGTGCAAACAAACGAAAATTATTTCCGTCAATTTTGTTATTTTCCTTTGAGATAAAAATGATAAAAAAACTTTGTTAGCCTTCATTTAACAAGTTCAATTTTATCTTTTAGCATCCCTCAAGCAAGACACATTGGAGTTTCACATGAGGACTTCATATCATCAAAAACCTCTTCTCAAACATGAGCAATTCTGCCTTAAGTACTTTGAAAAAAATTGCCACTTAAATTTGGCTTCTATTTTTTCAAGGATTATTGATAATGAAACTGAAAACTATGAGAAGGGATATTTTTAATTTCTATTTTAATTTTTGTCGTTGCTAATAATTATGTCTAATTATCGACGATAGGGAAATTATTTCAAACTGAGTGTGTAGTAAAAGAGAATCGGTTTGTTAGATAGAAATACAAACTTCAATAACAGGGGCAGTGACGTTGACACTTTTTTTAAATTTTTGGTCGTAGGCAATAAACCTATTTATCTTAATGCAAAATATAGATGAAAAATCCTCACCAGTTGATTCTAAAGACAGGCCGAGGTTTCAAATTCAAATTGAAAACATGAAAATCGAGCAGGTCTATCAATCTAGGTCGTGCCGTAAGACACGACGGAAAAAGTGACGCTTCGAAATAACGAAGAATGACTTGCAGAGGTTAAACAAAATATCAAGAGTAATGGGGTACTATTCCATCACGTCGAGCAAGTTATCAGATATCGGGTGAGCTATGGAAGAAAAAATATTTTTCCTTTTTTTAATTCCCCCATTATGCGCATTAGTATATCCATAATATAATAACAGCTTGTTTCACGGACGTTTAGTTAGAACGCTTGCGTTCTGACCATGAGACCATGGTTCGAATCTCACCATGGTCGTTTTGGCAGGAAGGTGACTTCTTGATGTTAACGGTTTGGAGGAGGCTATCGCAGCATGTGACATCTTTGGAAAGTTCCTGAAAGCAATATCACCGGTTGACCCAAGCCTTGTGACTGAAATTGGGGAGACAGAACCCTTGGGGCTGTCGGTGATTGTGCGAGCACGAAGTCACAAGTCATCGTGCCCGAGAGTGTGCTAGCTTTGTTCAGACTGTTGATTACGCTAGATAACGCGCTCTCTCTCCCAGAAAATATAACTAAGGTCCACTCAGTATAGTTGCACTATAAACCACAGGTGGGATCTGTGGGTGTTGAACAAGCACAAAATGTGGCTGAACAGGCGCCTGCAATGGGGATTAACTAACCGCCCGAGTATTACTGTCGTCCTCGTATACGAGAGGCTGCTCTATTTACATTTCACGAACGGAATTATGTAGAGATAGTTTTATCAATTCTATTTTATCTTTCGACAGTCTTCAAGGAGGGCTCACCAGGACTTCATATCATTAAAGAAAACTCTTATCAAACAAGCAATTCTACCTTAAGTACTTTAAAGAAATTGCCACTAAAATTTGGCGTCTGTTGTTACAAGTATTGTTAAAATGAGACTGAAAACTGACAGATGTATAATTTTAAATTTTTGTCCTTGTTAATAAGTTAATAATTATGCCTGATTATTGAAGATAGGGAAATTATTTCAAACCGAGTGTGTTGCAAAAGAGATTTGGATTGCTAGAAAGAATTACTAACTTCTGCAAAACAGACAGTAATATTTCCATTTGTTATTTTTGTAAATCTACTCATCTTAAAACAAATAAATAAATGAAAATCCTTACCCACTCACAGAATATTTGCTCGACAACAAGACGGACAGCCTAAAGGTTGAGCTACAAATTGAAGACATAAAATCAATCAGTTGCAGAAGTTTAGCTATCTGGGTAGTGTCGTTACAGATGACGGAAATTATGGCACAGAGATCCGAAATAGCGAAGGATACCTTCCAGTGTCTAAACAAGAAATTACGAAATGGAAAAATTTCGTTCTGAACTGCAATGTATCCCATCCCTTCCGGACGTTGGCTATCATCGCTCTCCACAACTTCCTAACCATGGGATATCTCTAAGTAATGTTTTCCGCTTTAACAAGCTTTCCACCCCATATTCTGTCATCTATTTACGCAAGCTCGTCAGGTAGATAGCCCGCTACGATATGTCTTATGAGTGACAAATTCGCCAAGCCTCTCCTTCATTCTTATGTGTCCAAGAAATTTCATCTGTCTCTTTCTGATTCTACGTGTATATGTTCTTTTTGTTGCATATTTCTTCAGAATTCTTGGTTGCTTAGGCACTCTCTACATGGTATTCTCACTATCCTTCTGTAGAGTCACATTTCTGTTACCAACGATTTTCTTTTCATCAGTGAGGACATTGTACAGCATTCAATGCCATATAAGAACATTGATATCAGATAACAGTTCTGCAATATTTTTTTTTCTATCCACATTTTCCTAATTTTAATACTTTACTCACTTTTTTAGAAGGTATCTTTTGCTATTCCAATGTTTGTTCGGATTTCGCTGTCAAATTTTGCAACTTCTGTTAAAATTCTTCCCAGATATTTAAACTTCTGTACAATGTCTGTAATCGAATTCACACGAAAGCAAGACAGTAAAGCCATTAAGACATAAGGGGTTACTGGGTGGGGAAGAATTAGAAACAGGGACCTTGGTAAGGAGCGAGAAATAAAGAAGAAATATCAGGATCACAGTAGATAGCGATTGACATTGCATTCAAATTTTTGCAGATTGAAGTTGACTGGAAAGTATGGAGTCGGAAGGGAATTCCACAAGCAAGAATTAAGAGAAGAGAAACAGTCAGCATAGAACTTACGGTTACGTCGAGCGAGCTCATCTGCAAAGTGGTGAGACCTCATCGCTGGTCTAGTGCTGCGCTTAAACTCCAAGAGTCTAGGCACCTTAGGGAAGAGCTCATCCGAACAAGTATCATGGAAGTATTTATAGAAAAATAGAGAAGCAACCTTATCATGAAAGTATTTATAGAAAAATAGAGAAACAACATTATCATGAAAGTATTTATATAAAAATAGAGAGGCAGCCTTATCATGAAAGTATTTATAGAAAATAGAGAGGCAGCCTTATCATGAAAGTATTTATAGAAAATAGAAAAGCAACATTATCATGAAAGTGTTTATATAAAATAGAGAAGCAGCCTTATCATGAAAGTATTTATAGAAAATAGAGGGGCAGCCTTATCATGAAAGTATTTATAGAAAATAGAAAAGCAACATTATCATGAAAGTGTTTATATAAAATAGAGAAGCAGCCTTATCATGAAAGTATTTATAGAAAATAGAGAGACAGCCTTATCATGAAAGTATTTATAGAAAATAGAAAAGCAGCCTTATCATGAAAGTATTTATAGAAAATAGAGAGGCAGCCTTATCATGAAAGTATTTATAGAAAATAGAAAAGCAACATTATCATGAAAGTATTTATATAAAATAGAGAAGCAGCCTTACGGCATTGTAAAAGTCACTGAAGCGTAGTGGCCAGATCAGGGCCAGTAATAATGCTGATTCTTCTTTGAATTTCATCAAGGAACTCTATATAAATAGCAGGAGCACCAGACCATATGTGTCAGTAATATTTTAAGCATGGACGAATGGTAAATTTATAGATATAAGAGAAAAAAGTTGTCTACCAGGAAACTGAACCAACCTACCTAGCAGTTGATCCAGAAATGGATTCAATAAAAAATTTTCACTTCATGACAGCTGAGAATGTTAGCCCAAGTCACTCCCCTGGGGGTTAGCATCAGCCATTTAGATGGAAGGCAGAGAGGGATGTTGACATCTACAATTCTTAATTCGCATGTTGGGCGTTTGCTCTTTCTGACAAACATATATTATGTTTTTTTACATGAAATTGTTAGTCCTCATTGTTAGTCCTGGGTATGACGATAAACTACATCCGGCAGAAAGGCATCTAATCAAGTGAATGGAGCTTTTGAGTAGTGTGGAACCACCTCTTAATTTCTGTTGTGCCCAGCTACACCCTAACCCGGTGTGGTAGCACCTATTAGGTTCCCAGCTATGGGCAAATAGTGAAGTCCCAAACAAAAACAAAACAAAACACAATGCAAGAATGAAAATAAAGATTTATAGTAAACATACCAGCAATACTTTTTTATATAAAAAAATTACCAACAGTACCTATTTATAGTAAAATTACCAACAATACATCAATCAGCATGAAAGAACTTTCATGACATTAATCCATATAATATCATCTTCCTTTTTATGCGCTGTATCTCTTCGGGACGTAGGTGATCATGGCTCTCCACATTCTCCCTATCCCTTGTAACTCTCAATAAGTTTTGTCCCTTTGCTACTTCCCCCCAGGCCATGTTCTGTCATCTACTTGTTTAAGCCCGCTAGGCATGTCATGCGTTTCCCTTGTCTCTCTCTCCCTCGGGATTCGCCAAGCCCTCTTTTCTCATTACGTTTCGCAGAAATTTCAGTTGCCTCTACTTGATGTTAATTATAAGTTTCCTCCTTGTTTGCAACCACTCCAAAACCTCATCGTTGCTCACACGCTCGGTCCACGATATCCTCAGCATCCTTCTGTAGAACAATGCCTCCGCCGCCTCAAGTCTCTTCTTCATCTTTGAGGAGACCGTCCAACATTCGCTGCCGTAAAGGACAGATGTCACGTAGCAGCTCAGTATTATTTTCTTTGTTCACAAAGAAATCCTCCTGTCTCGCAATGCTACAATTTCTTAAATCAAACTGTATCCCAAGATATAATTTCAGCAAAACTACATCATAAAACGCTCATATCACCGCCTCTAGTAATTATGTCCACACAAACATGTATATGAACAAAAGCTGCGTATCATCTACCATGTATTCAATTGTGAAAGCAGAATAACATTTTTATTACTTCAAAGTTACAACGAAAATTAAGTTTCGGCATTAAATGGCCGATATGGCGTTAAATAAACCAAATCGAATCAAGTCGAATCGCGTCCTCATTGTTATTCCATTATCTTCTATCACATAATCTTTTAGATATAAAACCAATAGATACAATTAGCCAGACTGTCACAATTTCACGACATTATTTTAAAGTAAGCCTCAAAAATCCCTGAATAAACTTCTGAAATGATGGGTTATTATTATTCGTATTATTTACACTCGGACTATTATCCTCATTTTGTTGTTATTATCCCAACGTTTCGGTTTTAATCAGGTGCTTGTTGATCCGAGTAACCTTTGGAGAATTTTGAACAGAGGACTTTATTTAAGCTACGACTGTAAATTGTTCACGTTCCGCTGACCATATCTAGGAAAATCGTACACGAGCAGCTAGAGAAACATCGAAAAGCTGTAATTAAAAGAGAGGAAATTAAATCAAGCATAGCTGATCATATATGGATTGAAAAGGCTAGACACCAACCATTGTGAAATTAAATAAATATACTAGACAAAGAAGAACACCAAAGAGTCAAATGTCTGAAAGATTTAAAACCTACTTCATTTGCTTTGATGTTTAATTCGGCCTCCGGTTTCGAATTTAATTAAATCGTCTTTTTTCTTTTTGCCAAATAAAATTTGTTAAATGATTGTTGCTATCCGGGGAACCACGAGTCTGTTATGAGATTAAACGACCTATTCATTCTATGAGAAGCACACTGAGACAATTCGGAATTTTCAACTGTTATTATAGCAACATTCGGAATGAAGCACTTGCCAAGACTTATTTCTTCGGAGAATTTAGAACAGAAGAATTTATTTAAGCTACGACTGTAGATGGTTCACGTTCCGCTGACCATATCTGAAGTAATCATACACAAGCAGCTACATGAACATCAAAAAGTTGTAATTGTAAGCGAGGAAATGAAATCAGGCATGGCTGATCATATATACATTGAAAAGGGTAGACACCGACCACTGTGAAATTAAATAAAAATACTAGACAAAGAACACCACCAGAGAGTCAAATGTCTGAAAGTTTCAAAACCTCCTTAGTATATCTAGTATATATGATATGGGATCCGTTAAAAAATCAATAACAGCAAGACAAAAACAGCAGCAGTAAAAAAAAGAAACCCGATGAATGTAATTAAGCTTGACAAGCAGCAGCAGTTGTCTCAACAGCAGTCAGATTAGGTTTACGGTTCTACACGTGACAATATGATTAAAACATTGGTCCTGAAATTAATTTGTTGACATAGTAATTGTGAGTTCCACCCTTTGGTCGGGTAGTGTAGATTTAGAGTCTGTGGTAACGAGACTAGCAATAACTAAACAGCACTAAATAGGAACTTGGTGATATAACCCTTGACAATAACTGTTTTGATACACACTAAAATTTGCGCGTCTTTATTTGCATGTACATTTGAGAAAATAAAATACAAAGTTGCCATAAAAAAAGGTTTCATTTCAATTTGAACTATATACTGGTTATTATTCAATTTTAAAGTCGTCCGGTCTTGTCATTTGCTTTGCTATTTAATTCTGCCTCCGGTTTCGGATTTCATTCATTCGTCTTTTTTACTTTTTGACAAATCAAATTTGTTAAAAGATTGTTGCTATCCGGGGAACCACGAATCAAAGTCTGTTATGAGATTAGACGACCTCTGAGAAGCACACTGAGACAATTCAGGAATTTTCAACCGGTATTAATAGCGACATTCGGAATGAAGCACTTGCCAAGAGATATTTCCCTGAATAATTAGCAAGTTTGTTGGATGACGTGAACAAAGGAAGAATGGGAAGCAGCAGGAAGCAGACGAGAAAATTCGGAAACAAATATTGTTGGCGGACTTTTCATTCAATCGAAATGACAATGTCGGTAAATAACGAATGGATTTTATCGCCAAGCAGCTTTTCATTAATCTTGCTTCGGCGACAGCATGAAAGGAAAGAAACTGCAGAAAATCTGATATTAAAATGTCAAAAGGTAATCTTATACATAAATTATTCGGCCTTTGCTTTAATAGAATAATAAGTAGTTTCCATAACGTCTTCAGGAAAACAATTACAAATGTCTCTCGCTATGATGGTAATGGTAACATTAGCCGTTTCCATATAGGAAACATTCAACGTTCATTGACCAGTCAGCAAGTACTACTCGAGTTATGCTTGTTTTCATTTCATGGCCATCGGGAGGGATCAAACTGTAGTATCTGTCCTCCGCATTTCAAAATGGTAATATTAGCCGTTTCCTTATAGAAAAACATTCAGCATTCATTGACCGATCAGCAAGTGCTACTCGAGTTATGCTTTTCTTCATTCCCTGGCCATATGGCTGAAATCAAAGTGTAGTATCTGTTCTACTCTTCTCTAATGGCAATATTAGCCGTTACCTTATAAGGAAACATTCGGCATTTATTGACCAAGCAGTCAGTGTGACTCTCGGTTGAAAATTATAAAATCTTTCTAGTAATGTTTACTAATTCCACATTGTGAATATTTATGTGGGATTCGGGGTTCGCGCTATAATTGCTTTAATTCTAATTCCAGATCATTTTTTTCTGTTTTAGAAAGGTTTATCCTGATTCCTTCCTACTTCTTCGTATAATAGGTAAAGGATGCTGATTATTTGTTCAAGATCATTCTTGTCCTAACAATGAATGCCTATGTCATCAGCATAGCCATTTTCATCCTCTCTACATTGGGGAAGCAGAGACCCAGTTTTCTATTAGTGGGTTTATTTGGATTACGGTATAGTATAAGTGACCATTTAGCATTAATTGTCCGAGTAGCCAGTGAGTTTCTTAATTCACTTGTTATCGGACTGGGATCAAAGTGTAGTATCTGTCCTCATTTATAACGGTAACAGTGATATTAATAGTTTGCTTTTAAGGAAACATTCAGTATTCATTAACCGAGCAAAGATTTTTCACGAAACGAAAATAGGTTTCCCAAGTTCAGTAAATCTTATTGCACTTCCGATATTGATGGAGATTTCCTTCCTAACCTTTTGTTTGATGTCGTGTGGAAAGTCAACATCATTATTCTCTCTTCGAGTTACAAGCGCTATCCATTTTTGTTGTTGATGATATCGAATGTTCTCAAGTGTTATGGTCTCTGTTATTTGGTACACTTCTCTGTGATTCTGTAGCGCCAGTTCACGAGGTTCGAAGATGGAAAGTCAGGCTATGACGTACAGGTTTGATTCTCTCGAAGCTATTTTAACCCTTGATTTGTTAAAGTGGCTGTATATATCTGACAGTTTAGATACTTCTGAACAAATGAACATGTATGACATATATAACTGAAAGTTTTGATGTAACGAGGTTTTTTTTTGGGGGGGGTGCGGGGTTAATGATTGGGTTTTGTAGACATTTGCCATGTTAGGCAAAACTCCGCATAGCGCAGCCTATTATATGTTCAATTTCCTTACCTAGGCTAAATTTGTTATAAGTGATACATACAGCGAGGTATTCGAAGGGTTTACTATTTACTAATTAATACAGCGAGGTATTTGAAGGGTTTACTGTTTACTAATTCATACAGCGAGGTATTTGAAGGGTTTACTATTTACTAATTCATACAGCGAGGTATTTGAAGGGTTTACTATTTACTAATTCATACAGCGAGGTATTTGAAGGATTTACTATTTACTAATTCGGCATCTTAAAATTTTGATGATGGATACAAGGTATGCTATCAATATTTTCATTTCAATTCCAGATCAGATTTTTGATTTGGAAAGGTTTGAGTAAATAGTAAACAGTGGAATTACATTCTGGGAGATAAGGAAATTGAACATAGAATAGACTGTGCTGTGGTTTTGTCTATCACCTCAAATTGTTACAATAGCAAAACATTAACCCAAAACCTCGAGTCATGCATTTAAACCTGGTTTCTCTAACAATTATTCCTCTGATACTATTTTCAATATTAATTTGAAATCATCCATATTGGAATTGAAGACTAAGTGAACCATGTCCAACTTGCAAACCGATTCAAACCTTTAAACGTCAAAATATTCGAGAAACTTCTTTGATAAAATCCGTTTCCAACCGACTAATTATCCCGTTTTTATTGAATTTTTTCCAGGAAAAAATTAAAAACTGCCAAGTTTCTAATGGTGATATTCATGTCTGTTTCTTTTTTCTTAAGCAATGAAATTAAAGGCAACCTGCGTAGATTAACAACTCCAACTAAAGAAAATGTACCATCTGACAAGAAGCGAAATTCTATTGCATTTTTCCCATCATTTTTCAATGTACTCCTATAGCCAAAGCGTCCCTTTATCAATTACTCCACGGAAGGCCTTCATGAAAAGGCAAGACTTAGTTAAATACTAAAGTAATACACATCTCTTTTTGAGACCTTTTCGAAACTATGTATTTAAATGAATGTTTTTAATCCGATATATAGGTGTATGCGGGCGCATGCGCGTGTATGTGTGTGCTCACCGTGATAGTCCTACAGCTATGGGCTCCATCTGTTGCAATTTTATTTCGATGATTGTTCATATGATGCCTCATTAAAATAAATACATTAAAATATATATATAAAGCAGCTGTCACGACTTGGCTAGCCAGAGCCTATAGACTTTTATTTGTTCTCTGTTATTATTATATGGCCTGGCCTCTTTGCAACATTTATCTAACACACCGTCAGTCTGTTTAGCAAAATGGATATGAACAATTCTGCTTAATGCGAGATTCTCACTGAGCAAGTACCTTTGGGAAAGGTACGTGCCCATCCTCACATCCAGCTATGGGTTAAATAATAGGACATGTAAAAGACTTGTGATTCGCAAAAATATGTTAACGTAATATTCACTAATTGGTATTAACAGCCAATGAGATGTGAGATGTTTATTTTCAGGTCACTACCCGTAACTTACACCATTGTGCAAATTAATTGAAACAACTGCTTTAGTTTACTTTCTTTCACCATACGGTCAGTTTTAGACTCACTGGAGTGACAGAGTGTTATTGATTTCTATTTTTTCCTCAGATTAGATCATTTGAAGTGGTGTACAGCAATATGAATCTATTTTTGGGGTGTATGATGGAATTTTTTTGACCTTGAAGAACATTATGTCATCCGTAATTGCATCAGATCTTCATCACGCCCAGACACTATTGTCTCGACTAACGATTAGTTGGCCTACGGCCATTTTTCTGCGATATGCGTTACTCCACGGAAGCGTACAAAAATTGTAGGACCGCATGAACACACTGGTAAACCTTACCAGTGAGCAAATCAAAGTACTATAGACTGGCCCGGAAATTCTCCTGATTTAAATCCAATCGAGAATATGTGGTCAATCTGCAAGGAACGACATCGTGGAAAGGACATATGAAGTACTAACATGTGCACTGTTATTATCCGAAAGTTGCACGTCGGATCAGTTCTTTTAATATCAAGTATGTGGTGCAGTTCAATTTATATTACATGAATCTTTCATACAAAAATCAGATAGTGAAGTTAATGATATAAATGGCGAGAATACATCTTCGCAAACAAATTTATTAAAATACATTAACTCCGCTAAGTTTACAGGAAAAAGGAAAAACCAGAGTATAAAAAATCCTAGTGAACCAGAAACTATCTACCAAGTTTTCACATTAGGGATCTTCAGGGCGAACTGTGTTAGTTTGCCCTGAAGATCCTGTAGGTGAAATCTTGGTAGGTAATTTCTGGCTCACTAGGATTTTATATATATATATATATATAATAGTGATTTTTCAAGCGTAGCTTAGATGTGGCACAAGGCCGAATGTAGGAGACACCCAGTGAGGATCGAACTCACTACTCAGTCGTAATTGTTCTAGCGAGAACATTACAACGCCTCAGGATGCCCAATATATATATATAATTACTTATTCGAAAATTATAACATAAAAATATAATATAAATAATATAATCATAATATAAATAATATAATTATATAATTATAATATAAATAAATATGTTATAATTTTCGAATAAATAATTATATTTGCTCTACTCTGTATTGAGCACTCTTTTAAGAATAGTATTTTTTGCTTATTGGAATTTATTCCGTATACACCAATCATAAACTTGGATCTATATATATATATATATATATATATATATATATATATATATATATATATATATATATATATATATATATATATATATATATATATGCTGAAAGATTGTCATATTTGATGTTGATTTCTGCTTTGATCAAGCGATGAAATCTTCTGTGCCACCAAAAGCATTCTTTTGTCAAAGGAAATCGATAAACAAGTGGAAATCTCCCTTCACTCAGTTTGGACATGAATCTTTTTCCCCTTCGACTTAATCCGTTGAAGCCCTTCGTCGTCCTTATTCTAACCGATCGTTCGATCAGTACTTTATATTTCTTTTATGTATTGGGTTTCAAGCGAAATCTTACAATTTGGGTTTGAGGATATTGCAAAAGACCGAAAACAAACATTATCAAAACTTCAAACCTCAAAATAATGGTAACTATTCCGACGAGCTTTCCTCTTTTGTACCGAGATTTTATGAGAGTTTGTGAATTTAAGAGCAGTTCTAGGGGAGGTCTGATGATTTTACACTTGAAATGGCTGGTTCGTTATTTTCACTTACGTGCAAATACACTTGAGAAATGTATGAAACCACCTCTTCTCCCCTCCAGCTATGGGTTAATTAATAAAGTCTGCATTACTAAATCATTATCATCTCAAAAAATTCTTACAATCTAAAAAAAATATTTTCTAGCTTTAAATAATCTGCAAAGGGTTGATAAGCCGTAGAAAACGAATCAATCAATCAAAGACAAAAAAAAACTCTGGAAAACGAAAGTCACCCCACACCTATCAGAGAACTGAAGAGATGGCGGATTAAATTAGCGCAAAACCAAAAGCCAACCGATGTTGGATTATTTTTATAATGAAATAGACTGAACTATTTTCAGTTTCATAATGAAAAGACCTCGTCTGTTGATGGTGGTTTCTAAATCATGGCGCTGATGTGTTTCGAATTGTAAATTTACTTCTTTTCTGAAATGTCCATCAGGAAATAATGGCCTGTAACATGTCTTGATTAATTGATTGATTTTTTACGGCTTATCAACCTATTTCTGGTTATTTAAAGCCAGAAAATATTTTTAGATTATAAGAACTTTTTTTAGAGATAACATATTTATTGATACAAGTCCTACTAATTAGGAAAGGGAGAAGCGGTGAATTCAAAGCATTCCTATAATTGAATATAACGAATCCGGCTAGAGTTGGAACTCGGGTCTCTGATTTCCATTTCCAAGCCATTATCCATTTGCATCACTCGCACACCCAAGCTTACAGTACCTGATATCCCCAATTGGTCACCCATCTAGGTATTGACCAGGCTCGATGTTGCTTAACTTCGGTGATCGAACAGGACCGATGTGTAAAATAACTTCCTATTGAACTAAAATATTACCTTTACAGAATATGAGATTATAATGTAACCGCCTCTTCTACTCCAACAGCTGCTCATCTCGCACTTCCCGACAGTGGAACTCCCTTCCTCTTACTTGATTCCCTGATAGATATAATCTTCAAATCTTCAAATGTCATGTCAACCGACACCTTCTGATACCTTGATCCTGATCCCCGTCATTCTCTATCTCTTTTCTCAAAAAAACCTCTTTACTCTTGCCCTCACTCGCTGTAAACTCTCTTGCGTGCTAGTGGCACTCCCGCCATGCTTGGGGTGAAATACTTAAAAAAAATTAAACGACGGTGGTGAACTGGTTTCTTGTTCGTTCGTTTTGCAGCTTATCAATTCCTTAATATAATGCATAAATTTAATTTTCTTACTAGCATCAGTAATTTCTTTTGCAAAAATATAATTCTGATAATTTCTTTTTACAAAAATGTATTACGGGTAATTTTTTTTTTTCAAAAATATATTACTGGTAATATTCTTTTTACAAAAATATAGCAATCATTTTTTTTTTTTTTGCTGGTATTATTACTATAAAAATGTTTTTATACTTTGATAGTGTTTTAACCCCAGTTTGGTACTTAACTATTTGCCCATAGCAGGGAACCTAACTGGTGCTACTATCCCAGGTCAGGGTTGATATAGGAACAATATCAATTAAGATGTGGTCCCACGCTCATCAAATCCTCCTGATCAGAGGCCTTGCTGTCGGATGTAGTTTAACGTCATATCCAGAACGCGGTGAACTAGATTACTAAAGAAGCGTACCCTTACACTAATTTAGGCACCCTTAATTAGTTATTTAGTAAGCTTAGCGTAATATGACAAAAAGCTAGACAGAGGTACTATGTGTAGGTAGATAGTGTTGGTGTCAACGTTGGAAATCGTACTTTCTCGTATTATAATTACGCTACTTATTTCTGTGAAAAATATAGAAAATGTGGCACATGGCCTAAAAAAGGGGGTGGGGAAAAGGACGGTCTTCATCTGTCTTAATTTTAAACTTAGCTAGCCACAAGCACTGACCCAAACATACAAACAATATTCCTAACACCAAAATAACACATTCTTCCTAACCTCTCTTACTACATCCACTATAATACCTCATTGTCTCAATGAAAAAACCTAAATAGTCCCCATATGTACAAATCATCGTATTTTTTTGGGGGGGGGATAAAACAACTAATTAAAAAGATCCCCAATGAGTATATACAATATGAATTAATCTATTTACAAGAAACTAAACAAAACCATTGTTAATAATAAAAAAAAACCACAATCCTTAAATGTGGCAGAAACATCAGTTCACTGGACGAAATTAATGTGGGACTATAAAAATACAGTGTAACCCAGATATAAGAGACCCGGATATAAGAGAAACACAGATATAAGAGAGCTTTTCTCTGGTCCCAAATTAGAGCCTGTGTTAATAAAACAAAATAGACCAAACCCGGATATAAGAGAAACCCGGATATAAGACAAACCCGGAAATAAGAGACTTCTTCTCCTGTCCCGACAACGCTCTTATATCCGGGTAACACTGTATTAAAAAAAAAACATACATTCATCGCTAGCACTCACACAGACACGGCAACAAAAACGAAAACACACACACAGGCGAAAAAAACGAAAAGCGCCCCGCATCCACCAGAGAACTGACATCACTGACCACCTAACGATGGAGGGGATGGGGAATTAAACTAAAGAAAAATAGGGACAGAAATAAAAGGGGGCCAATGAGCAAACACACCCTAGCTAAGTTTACAGGAAAAAGGAAAAAACAAAAGAATCAAAAACAAAACCTACACTAACCTAATTTCGGGATGGGTTGCCCAAGTTCAACCCAGGAAGAACTATTTCCGGATACCTAACCGGCATCAACTCGTATTATAATTAGAGAAAATTTAATTATGCGGGGAGTGTTTAACAGACGGCGGAAACTGCAACGCAGATATCCGTAAACGGAATAGCAAAAGATGCCTTACAAAAACTAAAGAAAGTTTAAAGAAACGGGAAAATTTCTTTAGAAACAAACAAAAGAATACTGGATGAACTGTTAGATAATATTAATATTCCTATATGTCAGTGCATGCAGAACAGTCTCCACACAGATGAAAAGAACACATGTAAATGAGGTTGTACAGATAGATACTGAGAAAACTATGGACGAAACACGCGAGGAACGAGGAACATTTAAGGAGAATAATAAACAAAAAGGATGTTTGTACCTACAATCAGAAAGGGACAGTTGAAAATTCTAGGAAAATAATGAGGAAGGATGGCATGGAGAATTTGATACTCACAGGGACATAATGCAGGGTCAGCGGAGGTAAACATCAAATAACTTGCATAACGAAATTGTATAAATGGATGGTGAAACAGGCTGTTGTCGGAATAATAAGATGGATAGCATTAACTAGCACTATATAGAAAAGAGGATAATATTATTTAGCACTACAGGGTTAGGATGCTAACATTACCTACATATTATGAAGACTAAAATTGAATAGCACTACATATTAAGGAGGCTGACATTACATAGCAAAAATAGGAGGTTAATATAACTTAGCACTGCATAAGAAGGAGTCTAACATTACATAAAACTACATCGAAAGATGGCTGACATTACCTAGCACTAAATAGTAAGGAGGTTAATATTACTTAACACTACATAGAAAGGTGTCTAACATTGCCTAGCACTACATAGAAAGGAGGCTAACATTACTTACCACTAGATAGTAAGGAACATAATATTACCTAGCACTACATAGTAAGCATTCTAACATTAATTAACACTAAATAGTAAGGTTGGTAATATTACCTAGCTCTATATATTGAAGATGCTGACATTATCTAGCACTACATAGCAAGGAGACTAACATTACCTAGTACTGCATAAAAAGGAGGCTAACATTGCCTAAAACTACTTAGCAAAGATGGCTACCATTACCTAGCACTAAATAGTAAGGCGGTTAATATTACATAGTACTGCACACAAAGGAATCTAGCATTATCTAGAACTACATAGCAAGGAGGTTAAAGGTTACCTAGCATTACATAGTAAGGAGGTTAAAATTACCTAACACTACGTAGAAAAAAGGATAACATTACCTAGTACATAGTAAGGAGGCTAACATTACCTAGCACTGCAATAAAAGGAGGATAACATTACTCAGTAAAACGTAGCAAAGATGCTAACATTAACTAACACTATATAGAAAAATGGATAACATTACCTAGTACATAGTAAGGAAGCTAACATTACCTAGCACTACATAGAAAGGAGACGAACATTACCTAACACTAAATAGTAATGAGGCTAACATTACCTTGCACTAAATTGTAAAGAGATTAGTATTGCCTAGTACACTATATTAAGCAGTCTAACGTTACTTAGCACTACACAGAAAGGAAGTTAACATTATCTAACACTACAGACTAAGGATACTAACATTATTTAACACTAAATAGGAAGGAGGCTAACCTTAACTGGCGCTATATAATAAGGAGGTTAACATTTCCTAGTAATACATAGAAAGAGGCTAAAATACTATATATATATATATATATATATATATATATATATATATATATATATATATATATATATATATATATATATATATATAATGAAATGGATTATGACCGACAATTATTTCATATATTTTGAGTTTATACGTTATTTTTGTCGATACAATTTATTTAAGTAAATGATCTGTTTTTAATTAAACAGTATTAATTGCATTTGCTAGAATGTTCAAGAAATCTCCTAGAAAATATGCGTTCTCCGACTGTATTCCTATATGGAAGCCGTCATTTGACCTGGCGTGCTGTACCATTCAGCTACATAGAAAGGTCTGGTTAGCAAAGAAGATTGTGTGTTTATAAATAGTAATTCAAAATTTGTTAACCGGACGCTTCTCTATAGCTGAATGGTACAGCACGTAGGGCAAATGACGCCTTCTGTATAGGAATACAGGTTCGATTCCTGTCGGAGAACGAACATTTTCTAAGAAATTTCTTGAACATTCAGACCGGTAAATGTAATTAATACTATTTAATTTTGAAAAGACCATTTACTTAAATAGGCTATATCTATAAAAATATCGTATAAAAAAAAAATATATATATATATATATATACACACAGATGAGAGAAAGAACAAATGGGGTAAAAATCCATAGTTCATTTTTTTTTTAAAGTGCTCAATTCAAAGTAGAGTAAAATATTATTATAATATTATTATTATAATAAATTACAATAAAAAAAATTTAAATCGCTACACAAAAATTTCATGTTTCAGTATTAAGATGGTCCTTCTTCAGGTAATGGTAGATAACTTGTGATAAAAATGATTTCTTAGAGGAATTTAAAAATAACAAATCTTTATCTTTTAACTTGGGAAAAAAGATTTGTTTTTATATCTTCTCGGGAAATTGTTTCACTAAGTAACAGTTCTAGGGAAAACGCTGATTGGATCTTACTCCATAACAAAGGAATAGAAAGAGAATAATACCTAATTGTTAATAAAAATCTTTATATTAAATTTTCCTATTATGATTTACCTGAATTAGCTTTTTCTGCACAAAGTGTGAAGAATTTGTCCATATTTCGTCTTGTATTCAGCCATTAATTGCGACAGGAATATTTGGGTTGGTGTTTCCAAAATATGGCATAACTAATTTTTAATAAATTGTTTTATCTTGTTTTTTTCGTATTTGAATTCTTTTTCTATGCACGGTCTTCCTCCCGGAAGCTAGCGATCATGGTTGTCCACAATTCCCTCTTCTTTGTAGCTCTTACGAAATGTTGTCTTTTTGTTATCTCTTGTAAAGTCTGTGCTGCCATCCATTTATCCAAGCTAGCTAGATAGCTCATGCACTCTTTTCCCCCTGTCTCTCTTTTCTTTAATCGGCCCTGTGAGTATCAAATTTCCCAAGCCTTCTTTCCTCATTATATGCCCTAGTAATTTCAACTGTCTCTTTCTGCTGTTTAGTATAAGTTTTCTTTTTACCGTTTTCTCTAAGACTTCATTGTTTCTTACATGTTAGGTCTATGGTATTCTCAGCATCCATCTGTAGAACCACATTTCTGTTACTTCAAGTGTCTTCTTCATATGTGTGGAGATTGTTCAGCATTCACTGCCATATAGGAGGACTGATATTACGTAATAGTTCAGTACTTCTTTGAAAAACAAAGAATTTAATAAAATAAAAATTCCAAATATGAAATGATTTATTGACAAACTAAAACTTTGTTGAAGAAAACCCAATTTTAGGGTAGTAGATTTCAAAGTGTTGTACAATTACATTATTCGGACTGTTATCCTCATCTTGATTGCCATATTCACAACGTTTCGGCCGTTGTACGCTCCGGCCTTCTTCGTGTGATTGGAATTTAGAACCGAACCCTTTATATCTTCTAGGTCCACGCGCCTTGCCTCTTTCGGATGTCTCAGTTATTTTCACTATAACTTAACTCTAAATGTTTGGATCACCACTGCTGTTACCTGGTATTGAATTCACAACTCAAGGACACATGGCCCAGTGGATAAAGACGTTGGTTAGATCCAGTGACTAGACCCAAGGAGTTGTGAGTTCAAAACCAGGCCGCAGCAGTGGCAAACCAAAACCTGGAGAGTTGAGTTAAAGGGAAATAACTGAGACATCCGGAAGAGACACAGCACGTGGAACTAGAACAATTTGCCTCAATCGACGAAATAAAGGGTTCGGTTCGAAATTCCAATCACCCGAAGAAGGCCGGAGCATACAACGACCGAGACGTTGTGAATATGGCAATAAAGATGAGGATAAGAGTCCGAATAATGTAAGTAATCATAATAATTAATTTCAGAGATATAGAGAGGTATTGTACAATGTACAATGTTTATTATAACGGTTTTTACATATATATGATGTGTCGTTTAGTTTTCCTTTGGTCGAACAAATAAGATATCGAAACGACGATCCTCTGGTTTTCCTTCTTTAAAACTGAAGATCAAAAGCTGGCAAATACCCTAGCTTCTAGATACAAAATGGTTGGAGAAATGAGCGCCTATTTGATGTCCTCATTCAAATATTGAACTGAACATCAAACGTAAAAAAAATGAAAGCATCAAGAATTTGCAAATATTTGATCTAAATATCGTTCGAAATCTATTTTTAACTGTACTTAAACACAGACTGCATACTTTTAAAAAAGACAAGATTTTATTTATTTCAGGCTTAAGCAATCATTTCTCTTTCGATTCATGACTGACGAGGCAGAAGGTATTCCCCGCAGTAGGCTGCCGATTCTTTCTGCAGTAGACCTAGTCTGTCCTGATATTCAACTCATACTTTTCCCAAAGGTATTTGCGCTTAAGTGAATGTAACTAACCCGATTGGAATTCGAACTCACCTCTCCGAATTCTCATCCCGGGCCACTACCCATTGCAACACAGCGCATAATTATTTTTTATATTATTTTAATTAAAAATAGTTCTTATTTTTTTGCACGTGGGATCCAACAAGGGAGTATTGAAAATATTTTCGACCCGTTTCATAAAATTTAACCCAAAATGACCGAACATCATATTTTAAGTGGGAAAAGAGACTCTTAGTCGGTTGAGAGCTTTTCAGCACACCCTTTTACGTTTCTTTCTGATTTGCTTACATTTTCAGTTCATTGAAGATTTCATTAAAATCGAGGCTTTACTGTTTCTGAAGTTCTTACATGGGCAGATGTGCTCATCACTCTATTGCTTTGCAGATGCTGCGTTGTGGCTTTTGCTTTCAATCTGTCGTAATTGTCTTTTCTTTCCGTCCATAGCTTTCTTCCATTTATTAATTTCGCTTGGCTCAATTTTAATTCATTTCTTTAACTAACGGTTCGTTAGTTAAAGAAATGAATTAAAATTCGGCTTCACACTGAATTGTCAAATATCATATATCACTATCCTAAAATATCACCAGGCAAATTTCTCTCAACCGTTTTAAATGATTTATTTATTTCTGGGGCATGTTTTTTACAGATATCTTTACAATTGGTTGATATATAAATTAAAAACTTCTTGGGCCTAAGATATAAACCTTAAATAAATCATATATATATATATATATATATATATATATATATATATATATATATATATATATATATATATAATTACCATTACTTGGGCCGCCTGTCTTGTCTGCTATGTCATGGGTTGGCTCTGTATCAATTTTTCAACTGCTGTCCTTGTTAAATAATAAATTTTAAATCTCTAGCTCCGATATTGAATACAGTCCATTTGAATTGAATAAAGCGAACGCATTCGACGTTAGTTGAAATAGTCTATACTCATAAGGTCATTTTGGATTTCTCTGTTATGTAATTTATATGCTCTGTTATAATAAATACATTGAGTCCTTTCTATGGATCAGTTTTAATATTTTATATTATTAGGATCCACTTGTATTATATACCAACGGATGTATTATCTGTACTATATAAATATATACATACATATATATATATATATATATATATATATATATATATATATATATATATATATATACATATATATATATATATATATATATATATAAGTGCATATTGGGGTCAACACCCACCCAATGGCGATAGTCTGTTTCACACTTAAACGCGATCTTTAGGCCATGTGTGTTGTGATTTGGCTCGACTATTTATATATGCTGGTCAGTGTTCAATTATGGGTAAATAATAATGAACAACAAATAATAAAGTAATCAATAATAAATAATGAGTAAAAAAGTTAACAGACAACACTATAAAATAGCTACAAATTGCTTTCTTACCCACAATTGTTTCTTCTAAACAGCCTCTAAAATAATTTGAAATATAACTGTTGCCGCCCTCCCAATAACAGCCATGATAATACAATAGACCGATAACCCATAATGAATCCTTGATCAGCTTATATAAATAGTCGAGCAAAACACACATGGCCTGAAGATCGCTTTTATGCATGAAAAAGACTGCCGTCTTTGGGTGTTGACCTCAATGACAAAATCTCATATATAAGTAAAATATATCAGTAAAAAGACAATATGAATAAAGAGAAACGAAAAACTTATCCTAGCCGATGCGTTTCGTCTTCTGATTCACTTTATCAAGGCAAATGTTAGGATTTTATTTTGCAACAAGTATTTATGAGCAGAATTAAAGATGTTGTTAGTTTTTCAAAATTTCCAAATTTAAGAAACGCTCATAAATATTCATCAAGTTAACGGAAAGTGTAGGCAATTTATGGAGGACAAGTAACATAATTTAATGTGTAATAAACTGTTGTGATGGTATAACCCAACTTCCCCATTCACGATAATGGACGGACTGTTTGCCGATTAAGTACGACCACAGCAGACAGTCAGGGGTGCCTTCGTTTGTTAACACCTATTGAGGTTTAGCATACTCTCGACTCTACATCCGATTATAAACTTATTATTGAAAACCTACATTCGGGTTACTTTGTTTATTATATCTTGCCCGAGATATAACATAAACGAAAGTGAGTAAATGAAGTTTTTAATTTTTTATGTCATGAATATTTAAATTATTTCAGTGTGGAAATAAATTTATGTATTATATATTTTAAATAAGAGGAGGCTATCAATTTCCTATTTAACATTTGTATAATCATAGATGTTGGCTTGGAAAAGGAGTAATTCTTTCACGAATGGAGATATTTTAAAAAAATCCAGGGCGCAAGTTTATATTTTGATAAGATTCGATAGTAGCACCCTCGAGAATTTTCCGTCTGAGTAAGTTAATCTGTTTTAATAAGTGTAGAATTCTTTAGATCAAAGATTCTTAAATAGAATAATTGACCGTTGCTCGGTGGAATGGCTCCCATAGAATAATGATAAAGCATACCTGTCTTAAAGGCGGCCCCTAGAAAAGATATAAAGCGCACTTGCTGGCGACTTGTCATATCGTTGTGTCCTGTGATTAATGAGAACCTACATCCATCTACAGCGCTAAGCTTGAAATTTTACCCGTCTGCTCTTGGTCAGTGTATGGTTTTACGTTTGAAAAATAAAGAATCTATCTATCTATCTATCTATCTATCTATCTATCTATCTATCTATCTATCTATCTATCTCTCTCTCTCTCTCTCTCTATATATATATATATATATATATATATATATATATATATATATATATTAATCTGTTCATTTCTTGTTATCTATCTAATGTGTTCATATCTATCTCAATCTTTATATTTATCTATCTCAATCTGTTCATATCTGTCTATCTAGCTAGCTATTTATTTCAATCTGTTCATATCTATCTATCTATCTATCTCAGTTACTTCATATCCATCTAGCAATCTTTGTTCATATCTATCTGTCTATCTCTCTAGCTAGCTAGCTAGCTATTTATCTCAATCTGTTCATATCTGTCTATCTACCTATCTATCTCGTGTCCTGGGTATGACGATAAACTGCATCCGCGTCCAGGGTAAGACGATAAACTACGTCCAACAGCAAGGCCTCAGATCAAGAGGTTTTGAGGAGCGTGGAACAACTTCTTCATTGCTGGTGTTCCCAGGTCCACCCTGACCCGGGGTGGTAGTACCTGTTAGCGTCCCAGCTATGGGCAAATAGTTGACCCCCACAACCTGACTCAAAACACTATGAAAGTTTAAAAATAGATTTTAATACGAGAAATACTTTTTTTTTTAAATTAGTATCAGCAATAAATATTTGAAAAAAGAAAATATTACCAGAAATAAAAAGCTTGTCAGCATTAAATAATCCTTTTAAGGTTAATATGCAAAAAAAAACAAACCAAACTATACAATTTTAAAAAAATATTCCCAGCTATACATTTTTGAAAAAAATGGAGAGGAATTTTTGTTGGCATTAAATAACCCATTGTGGTTGATATGCCGTAAAACAAAACAAAACAAACCATCTATCTAACTTAGTTCATATCCATCTAGTAATCTTAGTTAGTTTATCTATCTATCTATCTATCTATCTATCTATCTATCTATCTATCTATCTATCTCTCTCTCTCTATATATATATATATATATATATATATAGATATATATATATATATATGAAGAAATATGGTCTTAAAGTGTTCTATATTTATGGGATAAAGTGCTCAATATCAGAGATAGAGCGTGTGCAAATATAAAATTGAACATAGAAGTCAACACTTAGAGGCGACAGTCTGTTTCATGCTAGATGCAATCGTCAGGCCACGAGTGCTGTTATTTTTCTCGGCTATTTATATATACGGGTCAGTGGTGCATTGTGGGTAGTCTATTTTGGCGGATATTTTACCGGAAGTCGTTTATTTGTTTATTTATTTATTTGTGTCAAATTATTTTGCTTGTTTTTATTTCATTTTATTTTCATCTTTTAATCTTATATATATATTTTTTATCGGTGTTTTTATTAACGTAGTAAAAATTTGTTCATATAGCTTATTGTGGTTAGTCTATTATGGTGGTTATTTTACCGGAAGTTGTTTATTTATTTGGGTCAAATTATTTTGCTTGTTTTTATTTATTTTTATTTTTATTTTTTATCTTATATATTTATTATTTTTATTTTGATCGGTGTTTTTATTAACATAATAATATATATATATATATATATATATATATATATATATATATATATATATATATATATATATATATCTTGTTATTCATGTGTAATGACTAATAAGTACAGAAAGTTAAATCTCATACGTAAGATTATTGTTTATTTACTCCCAGACTTCATTATCCATCTCAATTCATATTTATCTATCTTAATCTGTTCATATCTGTCTATCTATCTATCTATTTATTTCAATCTGTTCATATCTATCTATCTATCTCAGTTAGTTCATATCCATCTAGCAATCTAAAAACCCATTGAGGTAAATATGCCACAAAATAAAACAAACCAAACTATATATTTCAAAAAAATATATTACCAGTTAAATATTAATTCGCGCTAATTGTTTGTAGTTTTGTGGGCTTTCCCTGAACGTGGATTTTTCTCATAACAATGTGATAGGTTTTTTTTCTTCTTTCACTTTCTGGCGAGATGCTTATATATATTCCTGTCGTCCCGTTACCCTGTGAACATCTACTCCCAGTAACGCGTTGCGTCTTAGTGGCCTTATCGCCTTGCTTGGGGTGAAATGACTAAACGAAATCAAATATTTTAAAAAACGATCGCGGTAAATAGTCCGAAAATTCTTGGGAGAAGTATTAAGTATTTAAGGATCAGATGATAACTTTTACATAATTATTGTGGAGACGTGTTTGATGATCAGTTTCAAAAGCGGTTCAAGGGGTTGAATATTGGTAAATTTTAGCTGTAAGTTACCTCGATTTATTTACCGAACCTCTTTTGAGTTCCAGGCATTCAGTGATCCCCAGGAGTTTATAGACACCGAGTGGTCGATATCACCCAGTTTGGGGACCTTTGACCCAGAGTCATAAACCGTACATGTTATTTCGTAGGTCAACAAAGTTGGTAAAAATAGTTTTTCAAGATATTTTTACCCCTCCAAAAATATTGATGCTTAAATTTACTGTTCTAATACTACGATCAATCCATCGACATTTTCCTTTACTTCAAAATCCTTTCTAAATTTTGGAAAAAGGAAATAGTTATTTGGAACTAAAAAAAGTTGATGTTCTCAACACTTAAGGATCAATTTCTTCAAACAATACCTAGTGAATAAATGTATCTCCCTGCAAAACGCATTTCCCTGACTGTTCTTTTTTCAACCACTCAAAACTCTTTCCATTGAAATGGTTCAGTCAAGAATCTGAAACAAATCGAAAAGCGAAATGATCCTGAAAATTGTCACATTACAATAAAAAAAATAGCATTCATTCTAGCTATAATGATAAAATAATGTTTAAAGTCTTTGAAGTAAGATTTACAAAGAATGTTTCAGTAGTCGCTTGTATATTGGAGAGTTCGCTAAATTTAACGGTATATCGACCCTGATTGGTTTAGTTAATTTTATATATATATTTTATAGGACAAAAATCAAAATGATTTAATGAGAGAGTAGACATATTTCCGGTTTACGATTGTGTCAAAAAGATTCATAAATGGATTGACATATTTCCAGTATAAGCTAGTGTCAAAAATCTTCATGAATTAATACACATATTTCTGTTTAGTGTCAAAAATTTTCATAAATGTGTAGACATATTTCCTGTTTAAGCTAGTGTCAAAAAACTTTAAACATTGACGGACATATTTCCTCTTTACACTACTGTCAAAAAGCTTCATAAAAAGATTGACATATTTCCGGTTTACGATTGTGCCAAAACCTTGATAAATAGGTTGACATATTTCCGGCTCACGTTAGTGTAAAAAAAAATTTATTAAAGGTTTACGCTAGAGTTTTTAAAAAAAGCTTCATAAATTGATAGACTATTTCCGCTTTACGCTAGTATTAAAAAAATTGATAAATCCATATACATATTTCTGATTTACATTAGTGTCATAAAGTTTCATAAATGTATAGACATATTTCCGGTTTAAGCTAGAGTCAAAAAATGTAAACGGAGGTCCTGGCTACACCTGTGTCTGACAGTTTCCACCAGAGTGTAGACTCTTTTAGTATAATGACTTAGCCGTCAGCAGTGTATGCTGCCTTTGTTTTCTACGTCCGGGCGATAAGGCAATCGTATATTGGATGTCCCACTACTTGTTAAAGATGTAAAATGTACAAAGTATATTCGATTTACATGCATAGTAGACAATTTACGAAGCATATTAAATTTGAAACGATTGATTTTCATGTTATGTGATGTTTTTCAGGAAAAAGGTTTTAGAAGTCTACTCTGGACATAAATTGTTTTTAACAACCTTGGACAACAACGTTATTTTAATGAAATATTCATTGTTTTTACTGTTTGTTTATCAATGTATGTGGGTCAAAATTAAAACGTCGAGTATTCCCAAGAGACTAAATAGTAATGCAGATATTAGTCACATTATTTTACATGACAAAATGAAGATACAGAGTGTTTTTCAGGAAGGCGACGTTATATAATTAAGATTGTTTTTTCAGTTAACATGTTGAGTAGCGAAAACGTTAACGAAATTCCTTTGGCGCTGAGTCTATTAAAACGGATAAAATGATGTTTCCAGCAGCAAAAATGTGTTGGCCTGTTGGATGCATGGCTCTGTATTAGATTAAGCATACATATAATGTATAGCATTAGCTTTACCCGTCAACAAGGCTAACGATATTTGTCTAGCATAGACCACAAATGTAATAAACGCAGTCATTGTTGATTTCAATACAACAGTAATATCAACATGACCAATTTGCTGGCGAATACTGAACGATTAGTTTGTTACCTTGACATGTATATTATTCGGTCAAAGCATCTTTCTATTATATATATATATATATATATATATATATATATATATATATATATAGATAGATAGATAGATAGATAGATAGATAGATAGATAGATAGATAGATATAATTGTGTAATTATGCAGCAATCCTTCATTTACATATGTTTCATTAAAGACAACAGACAAGGTACTACGATTAAGCGTTTTATTTTTTTCTTGTGTTCGAAAAAGTGCTTTTCTTTGGTGGGGGGCAGAGTATGTAGAAACTGTTCAAATGTTCTATAATTCCGAGCGCTTTCGGCTATACTTTTAGCCATTATCAAGGATGATTTTATTTTTTCAATTTAATTGGGGGTGTACGTTGTGTGCATGTACTGTGTTCGGAAAATAAAACATCTCTATAACACTAAAAATATACATGCAACCCACACCCCCAATTAAATTGAAAAAACGAAATCATCCATGATAATGGTTAAAAGTATAGCCGAAAGCGCTTTGAATTACAGAACATTTGAACAGTTTCTACACACTCTGCGTCCAAAAAAGAAAACACTTGTTCGAACACAAGAAACATTAAATAAAAAGCTTATTCGTAGTACCTTGTCTGTCGTCTTTAATGAAACATGCATGTATATATATATATATATATATATATATATATAATGAACGAATTTTTAAAAATGTTCACTATAGGGAATATATCGTTTACGGACAAGTCATGAAAATCAACACTGCATGGTGACTTGTCAGTTTTATGTCAGAGCACGATCTTCAGATTAAGTTTAACTTTTGATTCCTATTTCCTCCCTTTCAGTCTCTCTTTACACACACACACACACACACACACACACACACACACACACACACACACACACACACACACACACACACACACATCCAGTAGTAAGGGCTCTTATCGAGAGAATGGAAAACTGGAGGAGCATGTAACCACCTTTTAATTGCTATTATCCACTCTGAACCGCAGTAGTAGCACCTGTTAGTGTCCCAGCTATGGTCAAATAGTGAACCCTCAAACAAAACACTATGAAATTATAAAAATACATTTTTATTGTAAGATTACCAACAATATTTATTTTTTATTAAAATAATCAACAATATATATTTATATTAAAATTAACAACAATACTTATTTATATTACATTATCAACAGTACTTATTTATATTCAAATTATCAACAATACATATTTATAAACACAAATACACATCAAGTGCTCAGAACAGGTGCAATCTTTAGCTGAGCGCCGTGCTTAAGCAAGGTTTCGGCCCATTAAGCTCAGTACCTTTCCACACAGTGAGCCCGCAACATTGTGATGATGTTCCGTTGCAACCAGTCTATGTTAATTACGTGCGACTCAAATTATCAACAATACATATTTATATTAAAATTATCAACAGAACATATTTATATTAAAATTACCAACAATACTTATATTAAAAATTCTAACAATACTTATTTATATTAAAATTATCAACAATACTTACTTATATTAAAATTATCAACAATACATATTTATATTAAAATTATCAACAATACATATTTATATTAAAATTATCAACAGTACATATTTATATTAAAATTACCAACAATACTTATATTAAAAATTCTAACAATACTTATTTATATTAAAATTATCAACAATACTTACTTATATTAAAATTATCAACAATACATATTTATATTAAAATTATCAACAATACATATTTATAGTAAAATGACCAGCAATATAATTTATAATAGGATTACAAACAATACATTTTACATGTATTTGGAGGCATACAATTGCGTTCAAAATATATTTAGTTGAAACCATAAAATTGTATTCAAAATATTTAGATTTCGGCATTAAATAACCCATAGAGATGTTGATATGCCGCTAAACAATTCAACCAAACTTAAAGTAGTGTATCCTATTTAGTTCTACGGAAAATCATAACAAATAAACAGGTCACAATAATATTGATGGATAGAGCAGTTTTCCCCTGTTTTTCTATATAAGCATCACCATTAGCCATGCATTTTCGATGGTGATGAACAAGCGACTCCAAACCGCGCTCGTAAGCATGACTTGTCACCCACGTCTCTGTTTTCTCTGCTGGTACACATTCACCGCTTAACTCAACTGATTGGTCTCTTTAGATGTTCATCATTAGATGTATTTCAATAGCTTCAATGTTTTTTACGCATGTAGAAACTAAATGGCACGTCTTTACTTTTTTGTCAGACGCCATTTTGCTTGAGGGCCCACGATAAAATCTGGCTCCGAATATTTTTGTCGCATCACAATTAATAGGGGTGTTAGCATGCAAAACAGCTGCGTAAAAAATGGACACGAGCCAAAAACCTCTTCGGTTCAACACTGGAAATGCAATAAAACTTCCGCCCTGCACAATCAATAATCAATGCAAAAAACTAAAAACGTAAGCCAAGATTTTAAAATATTTCAAAGAGCAGGCACTCGGTCAAATTTTGTTGGTTTATTTAGAAGTTTAAGCAACTGTAACAAGAGAAATGTTAGTCTAATACTTTATCTAGCTGTGGAGAAATGTGTCTGCTACTTGTGCAGTAATAAATATATACCTTTTTCCAGACTTATGTAACCATGCGTACGTGCGTGTTATATGTGCGCACGTGTGTGTTACATGTGCGTACGTGTGTGCTATATGTGCTTACGTGCGTGTTATATGTGCGTACGTGTGTGCTATATGTGCGTTCGTGCGTGTTATATATGCGTTCGTCTGTGCTATATGTGCGTACGTGTGTGTTATATATGCGTTCGTGTGTCCTATATGTGCGTTCGTGCGTGTTATATGTGCGTATGTGTGTGTTATATGTGCGTACGTGTGTTCTATATGTGCGTTCGTGTGTGCTATATGTGCGTTCGTGCGTGTTATATGTGCGTTCGTGTGTGCTATATGTGCGTTCGTGTGTGCTATATGTGCGTACGTGTGTGCTATATGTGCGTTCGTGTGTGCTATATGTGTGTTTGTGCGTGTTATATGTGCGTACTTGCGTGTTATATGTGCGTTCGTGCGTGTTATATGCGCTCTTGGTGATCTATATATAAATATATGGACACAATTGTTCGGTGGCGTAATAGTTACCAATAAATCTAATGGAATCAGCGAAGCAAGTTTGAATTTCACCTGCAACCGCTTATGTTCACTACGCACTAATGACCTTAGAAAAGGCATGAATCATCTTATCCCTGATTTACATTACCTGACATTCTATCACTAGCATTGATATTTGGTTGTAAATTAGTGAGTTTAAGTCGTAGGTTACTTCGATTTATTTATCGAGCTCCTTCTAACTTCCAAGCATTCAACGACCGTCTTTTGACCCCCAGGCATTTAGAAACACCCAGTGGTCGATCTTAGACCCAGAATCATGGACTGTACATACCATTACGCAGGTCAACAAATTTGGTCATAGATGTTTCCAAGATTTTTTTACCTTTCCAAAGATAATTCTTTATATTTGGTGCTTGAAGTGCTATTCTACTGCTGCTATCCATCTATAGAAAATTTCTTGCCCTTTAAAATAATTTTAAGTTTTGGGAACAAGTATTAGTTACTTGAAGATAAAGTGGTTGATGGTCTCAACACTCAAGAATTAAAATTCTTCAAGAAATTTATCGTTATTACCTGGCTTGTGAGGACATGCATTACCCTGCAAACAACTTTCTACATTTTTTCTTTTCTTTCAACGCCTTAAAATTACACACTTTCCATTGAAATGGTTCAGTCAAAAACCTGAAACAAATTCAGAAATAAGCAAAAGATTCTAAAAATTGGTACGTTACATTGGTGAAGAACAGAATCGTTCATCAGTGGCATGTCACTGTGATTGACGGAAAATAGAATAATTAGTGATTCCTTTACTTTTTACAAATTCTGTATAGTCTAATATTTCTGCATACCTTTTATTTTTTGTTTTTAATATTTTGGTAAATATCTCTACTTATGGCAGAGATACAATATTGTTTACTCATCTTAATGATGTATTGAAAGAGAAAAAGGAATCCATTTTAAGGACGATTTTGCTACATAGCAACTCTCATCATCAAATTGCAAATGCGATGCAGTAACCAGTTATTGGGAAGTCCTTCTACATACAATTCATTCTCCGGATCTGTAACAATCATTATACCATTGGTTTTCTCTGGGCAATAAGTTAAAATATCGACAAAAATCCTCAAAGACTTCATTGAATCCCAATCATAATTATTCTTTTGCAAGATATATATATATATAAATATATATATACCCTTGTGCAAATTAATTGAAATAAAACTAATAATTCCGTTATTTACGGGTTTTGTTTTCGCATTTTTCCAATGAAACATGACCAAGTGCATGTTATTGCTGTTCATGATGACGGTAGTCTTTGAGTATAGAATCCAGAGGTTGGCAGTGAATATTTCGAAGACAGTAGGGAAGCGTAGTTCAGGTTAGCAGTGGATATCTCAATAAAGTAGCAGAGCGTAGTTCTTTCTTCTGTTCTGGTCATCTTTGGTTCTGGTAGGTTTGCATTGGACACTCGGAGAGAGTAATCAAGATGGCCGCCTTTATACAAGACGGATTGAATATTTTACGCCTCCTGATTGGTTAACCTTCATTTGGGGAACTATAACGTGAGTCAAGTCATTTGGGTCTGCTCACTAGTACATACGTACACAAAATAACTTAACAGTTATTACTTCATATGTCCATTCCACGACGTCGTTCCGTGCAGATTGACTACAGATTCGCGATTGGATTTAAATCAGGAGAGTTTCCAGGCCAATCTATAGTACTTTGATTTGCTCACTGGTAAGGCTTGCTGGTGTATTCATGAAGCGTTATAACTTTCGTACGTTACCTTGTAGTAACATCCATCGCAGACAATAGCCGTAAGACAACAAATAGACAGTCGAGACAATAGTGTCTGGGCGTGATGAAAATCTGATGCAATCACGGATGACGCAGAATTTTTCAAGGCCAAACAAATTTCATCTTACACCTCGAAAACAGATTCATATTGCTGCACACCATTGCAAATGACCTAATCTGAGGGAAAAATAGAAATCGATTACACCCTGTCACTCCAGCGGGTCTGAAACTGACCGTATGGTGAAAGAAAGGAAACTAAAGCGGTTGTTTCAATTAATTTGCACAAAGGTGTATATATATATATAATATATAACACACACACCACATATATATATATATATATGTGGTGTGTGTGTTATATATTATATATATATATATATATATATATATATATATATAGAGAGAGAGAGAGAGAGAGAGAGAGAGATATAACAGATAGATAGATAGATAGATAGATAGATAGATAGATAGATAGATAGATTGACACCCAAAACACCATGAAATGTTTGTATAGAAGCTACTGGTGCAAATGCCAAGCAGTACAGCATTATGTTTCAAAATTTCTTGCGGAGTCAATTGCGTAATGTTACTCTTTTTCTCTCAAACCGTGTCCAACTAACCCTACAATGCCGTGCAGTCGACAAAACCAAAAACAAACAACGTATATTCGCAAGATTAAAAATATAAAAGGAAAAGACTTAAATATCCATGATATAATCGGTTATACATTTATTTCAACAGATATACATATATATATATATATATATATATATATATATATATATATATACATACCTCATCAGACCGACTACATTTTATTAAATGATATAAATTCAGCCAGACAATATGATAATAAACTAGACATTTAATTTTTTTTTAACTATAAAAATAAGAAATAAAGTAGCGAAATTTACTTGACTTTAAAAAGTGGGTGGAGAGCATACACTATTGAAGAGAGAGAAATGGGGGAAGGAAAAAGATGTTTGTATGTTAGAGTAAGGGAAGATAGAGGAAGATTTTATGGGTAAACATTTAACCACAACCAGTATCCAATGAAATTTACGGAAACGGAATCTATATCAATATTCATTTAAACATCATCATCATTATCACCATTATAATAAAAATTTATGATATATATATATATATATATATATATATATATATATATATTACATAAACTTAATATTACCCGTCAAAAGTGTAAATGTTCATTTCATTTTTCTTTTCACCTTTTGGAAGTGTAGTCTGATGATCCAGCGTCCTTTAAAAGGGCTATGGTGAAATAAATTATTACATGGAGCCTTAAAGTGGTCTGTTTTTCTTTAAATTATTAGCTCTGAATTTACATTGAGCTCTCAGGATTTCATCCTCCTTGGGACTAACTATACGGATTACCAAATTTTTCGTAACTTATATATATATATATATATATATATATATATATATATATATATAACATCCTTGGGAAAGGTATAAAAACTCTTCTTCTCTTCCAGCTATGGATAAATAGCAGGACAGACGGGGTTCTATAACCTTGGATGGCAATTGATCTACCGTAGAAAGAAATGGCAACCTACTGCGGGGAAAAAATCTGCCTCGTCAGTCATGTATCAAAAAATACATGATTGCCAAGCGTGTATAACGCATGGCATATAACTGACTGCAACTTGGTTTCAGTGCATTTCAACTGCACTTCGACGGGTGAGAGTCGAAAATGGTTATGAACAACGCTCTACTATCGGTATCGAGCCCTCTTTTGAATTAATGCTGTGAACGTTGGTATTTATATATTACTTTCGTTCTCATCGGATATATTTATATATATATATATATATATATATATATATATATATATATATATATATATATATATATATTGATATATTGATATATATGTATATATCAAAATGAATAAATAAAAAAGTGAACATTGAAGTCACCATTCAGAGGCGACACCCGGTTTCATGCTAGACGCAATCGTCAGGGCGCTTGCATCTATCCTCTGAGTGTTGACTTCAATGTTCACTTTTATATTTATATACGCTCTATCTCTGATATTGAGCACTTTATCCCATAAATATAGCACGCCTTAAGACTATATTTCTTCATATATATAGTCATCTACAGACAGAGTTTTTCGCAGCTCATCTGTGTGGGTAGACATCCGATTGCTTCAAGCCTAAATCTAAAACCGACTGATCCGGCAACAGTCGGATATTTTCCCACTAAGCCATAGGTTTACGTTTGAAAGAAAGGCGAATTTTTACGTACTTATTCTGTGAATAAACACGCCCATTGCTGAGAGAGCTCGATTCAGGGAAGAGCCTTGTAATATTAGTAGTAATAGCCATTGTTTACAAATTCGCACTTATCTTTCAAAAGTGC
Source organism: Acanthosepion esculentum (assembly GCA_964036315.1). Classification (NCBI taxonomy): domain Eukaryota; kingdom Metazoa; phylum Mollusca; class Cephalopoda; order Sepiida; family Sepiidae; genus Acanthosepion; species Acanthosepion esculentum. Next base: position 120,417,200 of record OZ038481.1, read on the forward strand.
ACAACCGAATTTAAGTTTTTCGGTTACTGACCTCTTCGCTATGGTACCTAATCTTTTTGAATTTAAGCGTAGAACTAGACTGGCGCCGAAAACTCATCAATATATATAACTGTAAACTTTAAATGTAATGTCAATTGGTATCTACTATCTTCGTGATTGCTCTTTCCTCTTCCCGTTCATTATTGATGTTTCTGTTCCTAATTCTTCCACACCCTATAACTCCTTGTGTCTTAGTGGCTTTACTGCCTTGCATCGTGTAATCCCGATTATATATATATATATATATATATATATATATATATATATATATATATATATATATATATATATATTCGAAAATTATAACATAAATATGTTATAAAATCACTACAAAAATAGCCATTTTATTTCAACACTTCTGGTGTCTCCATCACTTGATAAGACACCAGACGTGTTGAAACAAAATTACTATTTTTGTAGTGATTTTGTAATATATTTATGTTATAATTTTCGAATAAATAATTATATTTGCTCTACTCTGTATTGAGCACTCTTTTAAGAATAGTATTTATTGGTTATCGGAATTTATTCCATATACACCAATCCTATACTTGGGTACATATATATATATATATATATATATATATATATATATATATATATATATATATATATATATATATATATATATATATATATATATATGCATATTTCATTAAAAACGACAGACAAGGTACTACGATTGAGCTTTTTATTTAATTTTTCTTGTGCTCGAACAAGAGCTTTCTTTACAGGACAAAGGGTGTGTAAGAACTGAAAAATCGCATCATCCTTGATAATGGCTAAAGGTATAGCCGAAATCGCTCGGAAACATAAAACATTTGGACAGTTCTTACACACCCTTTCTCCTGTAAAGAAAGCTCTTGTTCGAACACAAGAAAAATTATAAAAAAGCTCAATCGTAGTACCTTGTCTGTCGTTTTTAATGAAACATGCATAAACGATGGATTGCTGCCTAAATATACAATATATATATATATATATATATATATATATATATATATATATATATATATATATATATATATATATATAACAGTTTGTTTTTTACGACTGGCGTATGTTTTCATCTCTGTGTACCCCGTTTTTAATTCTCAATTAGCATTCTGAAAAGCAAGACCGACTTTTAGTTTCATTTTTTTCCTGTTTTACTTTCCCAGCATTCTGATAAATGCTTTTTTCTTACCCTTCGCCCTTTTATATTGATTTTAACATAACTTTTATTACTTTTATTTTCAACTGTTTGTACTTACAAAAAATATCTTTTTATTTGTTTATTTAGTTATTTACTGAAGCAATGTAGGATACTCGACGAAAAACAAACATGTCAACATCGAAACTAAATTTAGCAGGATGTATCAATGGGTCCGTAGCCTGACATGAGCATTATCCAGTGAAACATTCAGATCAAAATTCACCTAATAATTACGCGCCAGGAAACGGAACTATGATTCCCCTTGTATATATGTCTATAATAAATGCATCTTCTCACCGGCGATAACCTGAATGATTGTTTCCGCCTGTCATTAAAGAATACGATTAGAGTTATCAGGGATGCCTATTCCTGGGGATTACAACCCAGCAGCAGAACCTCCCCTCAGTGCATTAAGAAAAGTAATGGGGTTGGTGGCATACCGACACCACTGTGACGCTGTTCATGAAGACTGAACAATTTTTATCCTCGGCCTATGTGTATGGCTAATCCAAATTTAAAAGATAAACGATATTGTTTTATATCCTACTCTCAGGAGGAGGTTGGTAAATATCATCTGAATGATGAGTACTATAATCGTTTTAACTTTAAGTCCTGACCAACAGGGTTTATTCGAAAAGAACAATTTGAAACCCCATGGCTTAAAGAACTTAAAACGCAAAAATAAATAAATAATCAGATAAGGATGATTATGAAATTCTAAGCAATTCTAAATCATCAAAATTTCATATCCTTAAACTGATTTACCATTTTTGTCAACATTACCGTTTTTCATTTACTTGTCCCTCCTTTTTAAACACGGTTATCGTTCAAGCGATTAATTACTTTCCCGTTAATCCTCCGGGCGAAAACAAACTAATTACCTAACTAGGTTTGCCATCGGGACGCCTCCATATCCCTAGGGGTTTTCGATTGTGTATATATGAGGAGACAACACAAGGTGCTACTTCATGTGTTCCCGGAGTTTCTAAGTAAAATTGCCAGAATCTCAGTGCATGTATCTCCCATTATAACATCTTAATCAAAATGTGTAAAGGGATTTCGCAATGAAAAAAAATACTTCCCTAATATCTACTTTCAACCGTCTCCTTCGAAATAGTCCCATCGCTTGCTAGGTTAAGCAAACTTCTGTTCACAAAGAGCAACCATAAAAGTTTGAACGACATTCGGTTCTTGTGCGATGTACAAATTCGCTGAACTTTTTCACAAGCGAGAATCGGTTATAGAGAATGGACATCACAAAATCTTCTAAAATCATGAGATTCAAACGAATCATCCAATTCCTGAGACATATAGTGAGTAAATATGGAGTGAAGAATTTAACCCTATCAGGACATATTGAAAACAAGAGAATATAAGGGGAACAGAAAGTGACCTACTTAACGAATCTTGACTCATTGAAAAGGACAAATGATAATGGTAAAGGGAAAATCTTACCAATTTGATTTTTTTTAAGCGATGTTCAATCTATACAAGGGCCACTCAAGGGAAAAATAAAACAGAGTAAAATATACAGCTTATGCTGATATGTGTATAAGGTAACGGTTAACATTAGTTTTTAATAGGTTAAGAATTTAGTGATTGGGAAAGCAACGTCTTGTGAGTTGGTTCCACAAGGTAGTGATTCGTGGGAAGAAGCTGCCCGCGCGGAAGTTACATCTCCCCAAGGGGATATGACGGGAATGAGGGTGGTTCGCTACAATGTGCGTGGCATGGCGGGTCTTAGCCGTGAAAGGTTAGGACTGATCGAACAAAGGAGTGCAGTTCGACTGAACATTCTCCATGGAAATAGCGATAGCGCAGCGAGAAGCTTGCGAAGATTCATCTGTGAGGAAAGGGTTGAATTGTGGGAAATAATTCATCACCCATAAGGTCGCGGAGACGCTTTTGAACTCCATCGAGGGTGGAAATTGAAGACTGGGCAGCTCCTGTCCATAGATACGTCGCTCTTGTAAAGGTAGATTTTAGCAGGAAGAGTGAGGTTCTTGCTGGTGCCGACCATTTCTCCAGTTGTGGAGCCCAATGATCGCCAATGTCTTGAAAGTATATGACACATAATAATAATAATAATAATAAATAATAATTGAATAATTGAAAGTATATGACACATAATAATAATAATAATAATAATAATAATAATAATAATAATAATAATAATAATATATGAATTGCAAAGAATCATACTCATTGGAACTTCTCATATCTTGTGGAGATTTCTTTCCATGCAGAGACCAAAATTGTCTCTTGAAGTCTCTAGTGGAAACATGAGGGCAAATCCTACTACAAGACAAAAGCAAAATATAATAGTAGTAGGTAGCCTTTCTACGTGTAAATGAAATAAGCTTTGAGATTTTTATACTAAATTTAATTCAGTACGATGCTTGAGAGCCACTCAAGTTAGAAGGTTACAACAAAAATGGTAAAGCTGAATGAGGTGCATGAAATGAGTGGAAGGAAATGTTGGCAATTATGATGATAAGACAGGAAGATGACGATTGAACCACGACTTGAAGACGTTAACATTGAAGTGTTCAGGGAATCACCGCCGCAGGAGTCTCTTACACAAAGTGAAATTTCTTGGGAAACTGCTGAGTGAAAGTTTCTTATATTTGGAACACGGGCGAAATGAAGGTGATTCGACTCCGTGGAATTATCACGGCGTGTTCAAGCTGTACTGCCATAGAGATAGCGATAGGGGAGAAAAAATCTTACAACTTTACGTCTGTGGGAAAGAACTTGCAGAACAGAAAATAAATCTTTCCCCACAAGGCTGAGCAATCGAGATACACACCCAATATATAATAATATTCATATTAATAATGCTCGCCGAATAACAGTTCTATGGTGAGATAAAAGTTGTAATAAAACTTCTCTGACTTCTTATTTCTCTATAAACAACAATTCCAAAAAGACATCTATTTTCTAAAGTTCCTTTTGTTACACTATTTACAGTATTCGGACTATTTTCCTCATCTTTCTCGCTATATTTCTTACAAAGTTTCGGCCGTTGTACGCTCCGGCCTTCTTCAGGTGGTTGGAATCTCGAACTGAACTCTTTATTTCGCTCACTGGGGTAGACTGTTCTAGTTCCGCTTAATGGATGTCAGTTATCAATTATCTCCTGTTAATTCCCCTCTGCAAGTTCTCCACTGCCTTAGCCGGGTATTGAACTCACACTCTTTGGGTCCTTTGATCTAACCAACGCCTTTATCCAGTGTGCCATGTGTCATTGAGGACACCAGTGTATGAATTTCTGGGCATTATAAACCTAATGTCTCAGCAACCATTTTTACCAGAGCTGATATTAATTTTGTTGTTATTATCGCTTTTCTCTGGCAGTCTTTATTACTGGTTCCTATAATGTATTCATTTCTATGCTTGGTCGGCTCAGGAGATTTTTGTGGCCTAGCATATGTGCTGATTCCTTAAGTTTACGAATTTTCCAATGGTGTTCTTTGTCTTCCTTTTGTTAGTATGCTAAGTTCACATGAATTTCCAACTCTAGACAGATCTACACAGAGTTAGACACCTCGGCGTGGTGTAATAATTAACAAACCTATTTTGCATGAACAATTACGACTGAGTAGTGAGTTCGATCCTACCTAGGTGCCACATGCTTTCGATCTTGTTCCACGCCTAAGCTGCACTTAGAAAATCACCATAAGCAAAATAGAGCCGATCAAGAGAAACCTTTGAAAGTTTCAATATTTGTATTAAGAACAATAATGAAATTAATTCAGCAAACTTATTGTTTTATTACTAGCTTAAATGATTAGGTACAGTTTTTATCTAATTAAACAGATAATGGAGTCAAAGTCTTTCGATGGGTACATGAAATAAACTTTGGTGTAAAGGTCTGTAAAAAACAGAAATGCTTCTGAGACGGCCTTATACAACGAATCGGAAGAGATGGATAGAGAGATTTCCATATTTTTTTTCTTTAGATTTATATATGCGAAGCGCATTGAATTTGCTGGGTTAATGAAAAAGCGTTTTTCAATTACTGAGTAAAGAAAGGCATAATATTGTAAAACTGTTGAGGGTGATTAACCTGAATTATATGAATCGATTAATTTTGCCGATCAGGCGATAAAGTTGCGTTGAACGTATTGATATAACGAAATGCCGATAACATCAATAGATCGAAGACTCAATCAATCAATTAAACTCATGCAGTTGATTGTTCTTCTTTTTCTAAATCTGTTTTAATTTGTTTGCCTCTCTTTCGTTCATCTCATGACCAATCGTCTATGCGAATCATTTTATAGAAGTCTTCTATCGTTCTATTTCCTATAGTTTTATTGTATTTGTTTACCTTTCTCACAATTTTATCCCATCTCTCTCTCTCTCTCTCTCTCTCTCTCTGTGTGTGTGTGTGTGTGTGTGTGTGTGTGTGTGTGTGTGTGTGTGTGTGTGTGTGTGTGGTGTCCTCTTACAGTTATATGTACGCACATGTTAATCTCACTATAACGTTTTCACACCTATGCATACAAAATATGTAATTGAGGTATTGGTGGACTTCAATATATATACGAGGGTCATTCAATAAATAAGGTGAATTTTTCGGTATAAGGACTTCTAATACAGATAGGAGCTTACTCTTTTTTTCGTTTTACTTCTTTTTCACATGGATTTAATTTCTATTGCAGATTTAAAAAAACAAAGATGGCCGACCAAGAAGCATGCTCCAGGATTGAACAGTGGTCAGTTATCAAGTGTTTGGTTGCTGAAGAGTGCAAACCAGTTGAAATTCATAGGAGAATGTCAACTGTGTATGGTACCACATATTTCAGCCAAAACAATGTCTACAAGTGGGCTAAATTGTTTAAAGAAGGACGGAGCAGTGTTAAGGATGAAGACAGGCCTGGGAGGCCTACAGACGTGAGGTCTCCTGAGGTGATCGAATCAGTCAATGACCTCATTCAGTCTGACAGAAGGGTGACAGTGGATGACATTGCAAGGACTTTAAGATTATCTGTTAGGACAAGCGCAGGGGTCATCAGTCAGAAGGAGTCATCTTGCATCATGACAACGCAAGGCCTCACACAGCAGCCCAAACGGTGCAGACCATCAACGAGCTGGAATGGGAACTGCTCCCTCATCCCACTTACAGCCTAGACCTTGCCCCTTCAGACTTTCACCTGTTTGGTACCTTGAAAGCGTTCACGAGAGGCACGAACTTTAAAAGTGACAATGAAGTCAAAAGTGTTGTGAGCGACGGGCTGAGACATCAGTCCAAAGATTTTTACGCTGAGGGAATACGGAAGCTTGTGCACAGATGGGAAAAGTGTGTGACAGTGCTGGGAGACTACTTTGAAAAAAAAAAAAAGTAAGCTTCTATATGTATTAGAAGTTCTTATACCGAAAAATTCACCTTATTTATTGAATGACCCTCGTATATATATATATATATATATATATATATATATATATATATATATATATATATATATATATATATATATATATATAAACAACTGAAAAGTTGCAAATTAAAAAAAAATTGAATGTTTTCTTGTGAAAGTATTTATTTATATTTATATATGTATATATATATATATTTGATATTTCAGGTCGATCTGTAATATCAAATAAATATATATATATATATATATATATATATATATATATATATATATATATAATACTTTCACAAAAAAACATTCAATTTTTTTTTTAAATTTGCAACTTTTCAGTTGTTTGTTCTATATATATATATATCAAGAAAGTATACGCGGCTTCTCATTATGCTATATATATATATATATATATATATATATATATATATATATATATATATATATATATATACATATATATATATATATATATACATATATATTAAGCTGAGATAAGTCATAAAATGTGACAAGAAAAATAATCTACATTATTCGGACTATTGTCTTCATCTTTGTCGTCATATTTATTACAATGTTTCGGCAAAAAAATCATTGTATCACAAAATATTTCAAAATTATGCTGGAATATTTTAGCATTTGGGATATTTTTGGGCTCGATGCAACGTATTAAAACGTACCTGGATTGATAGAGTACTCAAAACGCAAGCTTCAAACTTCGATTTCAGGCATTTATCATGCAGCTATGCCCCTGGAAGTGATTTTATCTGTTTCTCCGACTCAAACTACGTAGGAATCAGTAATAAAATGAGTATGCATGAATCAGGAGATCTAATTCCGAAGACAGCACTTTTAACAACAAAAACACAAACTACATAATGTTACCAAACATATATATATATATATATATATATATATATATATATATATATATATATATATATATATATATATATATATATAAAGGGTGTCCATAAAGTTCGTGTGCACTTTAAAAAATTTATAACTTTATTTGTATTTGCGATAGAAATAATTTGTAAAAAGGATTAGAAAGATGTAAG